>CM035229.1:32181593-32649766 GCA_020226215.1 Sindora glabra
TTTAATTGAAAGTTTAAGTTAACAAAAAAGAAATGTGTACAATAAGAAATGATAAAACTTAGAACTCTCCAAACATAACCTTCTCAAGAGAAAGTTCCTAAAAGGATAAAGTAAAGAGCTTTTTTAAGAAACAACCAAGTCATTATTACATGCATCGTATTCTTGCATCAAGTCATGTTTGCATAATTTACCTTATTAAATCAAACCTATTCAATCTAGGTTATTTTATCTTTTTTGTTAAATTGAACTCAATTGAGTTGAGTTAAGCCTACATTAATCCCAATCATTTGCCTTTTAAACTAAACTTAGTCAATTCAGGTCATTTAATTTTGTTAAATTAAACTCAATAAAATTGAGTTAAGCCTTTGTCAATCTAGGCCATTTATCTTATTAAATTGAACTTGATTAATCTGAGTTGAGCCTATGTCAATCTAAATCGTGCACCTCGTTAAATTGAATTTGATCAAGTTGAGTCAATCTTGTATCAATCTAAGCCATTTACTTTGTTAAATTAAACTTAATCAAGTTAAGTCAAACCTATGTCAATTTAGGTCATTGACTTCATTAAATTGAACTTAATCAAGTTAGGTTGAGCTTGTCTCAATCCAAGTCATTTACTTTGTTAAATCAAACTTGATCAAATTGAGTCCAACTTATGTCAATTTAGGTTATTTTCTTTTTCATCATTAAATTGAACTTAATCGAATTGAGTCAAGCTTATGTCAAACTAGGTCACTTACCTTTTCATCATTAAATCAAACTCAATCAAGTCAAATCAAACTTGTATCAATCTAAGTCATTTACCTCATTAAATTAAACTTAATTAGGTCAAGTTGAGCTTGTGTTACTCTAGGTCATTTACCTCATTAAATTGATCTTAATTAAGTTAAGTCAAGCTTATGTCAATCTATATTATTTACTTTCCATATTATTAAATTCAATTCAATTAAGCTAAGTAAACATGTATCAATTCAAGTCATTTTCCTTAAAATGAATTCAATTAAGTTAAGTTGAGCTTATATTAATCTACATCATCTTCTTTCTCATTGTTAAATCGAACTTAATTAAGTTAAGTTGAGCCTATGTCAATCAAGGTCATTTAGCTTGTTAGATTAATCTCAAATCAAGTTGAATCGAGACTATATTAATTTAGGTCATTTACTTTCCATATATGTTAAATTAAATTTAGTCAAGCTGAGTTGAACCTATGTCAATTTAGGTTATTTTTCTTCAATTAAACTTGATCAAGTTAAGTCAAGCCTATGTTAATCTAAGTTACTATTTTTCCATTAAACCTTATCATATTAAGTTAAGCCTATGTCGAACCTATGTCAATCAAGTTATTACCTTTCCATTGAGCCCAATCATATTAAGTTAAGCTCATGTCAACTTAGGCTATTCACACTAAACCTGTCAAGTTAGGTTAAACTTATTTTATTTTCATTATGAAATTAAACCTAGTCAGTTGGATCAAGTTGGTGCCAATTTAAGTCATTCAATTTAAACCCAATCGAGTTGGATTAAACTTATTTCAATTCAATTGTTGAGTCAAAATTAGTAAAGTTAGGTTTAGACTATATCAATTCTATTTATTTATTTTTAAAACTAATTAAGTTAGGTCGAATTTATGAGAAAGGGTTATTTACCCTGCCTAACCCAATGTTGGCAGATCGAATCATATTTACCTTTTTTTTGTCTTCTTCATAGTATAATGGTCCTATATTTTGAAAAAAAAATCCTTCTCTTTTTCTTAACATTATCTCTTTCTCCTGATTCTTTCTTTTTATCTTATCATATCAGCCTCCTTATCATTATTCCCTTATCCTCTTTCCATCTTTATCACCCAATTTCTTTGCCCCTTTCTCTTTAAATTCTTACTTTTTCCTTATCACTATTTCATTATCTTCTATCAATCCCTATCACATAGTCTATCCACTTCTCTTTGATTTCCTCTACTTTTACCTTAGACCACTACTACTCTGTTTCACACCAAAATAAGATATTATAACAATTTGAAGGCTTATCGATCTTGTAGACACTGCAATGTAGAAATTGAATATTTTGGCAATTATACTCCATGCTATAACTCTAGCATGTGCAGTGATTTGTGATCTATAGTAACATGATGGTTACTCGTGCTTAGGGTTGGATCGATAGGGTGTGATAATGATTTTTTGTAATTTTTGTTTACTTGAATTTAAAAGTTATGTACATTTTTTGTAATATAATCTATGTGAAGATGCTCCACAATGGTCTTCCTCATCGATGCCATGCCGATAACGTGCCTACATGGCACCCAAGTTAGTTTTTTTCTTGTTGTTAAATTAAATCCAGTCGGACTAGATCGAGCTTGCATCAATTTAGGTCATTCATTTTCTCATTGTTAATTTAACTCCATCAAAAGAAACTTAAGTTTGCATTCTAAATCATTAATATTTCATAGTTAAATTTATTCTCATCATGAATTATGTGTCAATACTTTTACTTACCTTATAATCCTAGAAGAATAAGTAAAAATAGGCAATTGTTGATATCCAATTTTGTCTAGGTAATAGTATAATTAAAATAAAAATTAAAAACTCAAAAAAACTTATAACTAACTATATGTATGATTCCTATTTTCTTTTCATTTAATGTGGACAACCACCGATCTTAATTATAAAAGGATGACTGCCATTAAAATCACTACTAGCTATAATGCACTCCTAAACTAAAATTTCTCCTGCAGATAAAGCTGTGAAAAAATTCATCATTTAGAGGGAAGCGGCCTAAAAGCTAAGGGCTTCTTTTTCTCTTTCTTTCTCTTTCTCTCAGCACTAGCTTTCTCTTAGCTCTTTTTCCCTTAGCTTCTCTCTAGTTCTCTACTTAAATAAAGAAGTAGAAACCAATGCAACCAAGCCATTCCAGAAATGATTCACACCAACCAAAAATCACATCTTCTCTATTAATTCTTTTACTTTCATTACTTCCTGCAAGAAGAATCCTATCATCTTTTACCATCAGAATTTAGAAAGCTTTAAAACTATGGCTATATTCACCTATTCCTACAGAAAGCTTCCATAATCCAAGAGCTAGAACATCCATACCTAACTTGAGATAATTACTAAATACCAAATCATAGAATGGGTTAGTTCTAGAACCTTCTCTGCCACTAGAAGATTACTACAAGAAGTAGAAGAAATTTCTAAATTTTGAAGTTATAGGTGCACTTGGAGAAACTTGGCAGGGACTTTTGGATGCAATACATCTCCAGCATATCAATGCTATTAGTTGTTCTTCATAGAAGTTAATTGCATAATGGCTCATCAATTTTCTCTTCAATTGTAGACATTTACATTCAATAATGTTTTATTACACAAGAATATGAGAGATAGAATTAGTTAGGAATTTTTGGTGAATATGCAATCACAATATTTTTTATTCTTTATTTTAAAATTTTATGTTTTTAATAATATTATTAGGTTATTATTGTGCAATTCCTATGATGGAACAAATTAAAATAGTCTTAAAGTTTAGTTGATTTTAATATTTTTGAGGTAAAAAATATTTTAAAAGTTAAATTAGGTGATTTGGTTGAACTAAAAAAAATCTTAATATAATTGCATATAAAAATTATTTTACATTTATTATTTTTTTGCATTTGATGTATTTTAATTTATTTTGCTCTATTGAAATTACATATGTACTTATAGTTTATATCATGTCTATATTATTCAAAAATATATTATACATTTTATGATTATGAAATAATATTAAAATTAATTATAAGCACAATAAATATGATTTCAATTTTAATGAGCAATTTCTTTATTCAAATTTGATCATGAAGTTGGATGAAGTTGATACTTTAAAAATTATAAAATAATATTAAAATTATGATTTTAAATTTTTAATAATTTTTTATTTAGATTTAGTCATGAAGTTGGATAAATTTAATATTTTAAAATTATAAAATAATATTAAAATTTTAATTTTAATTTTTTAAATAATTTATTTATTCATATTGATCATAAAATTAGATAAATTTAATATTTTAAAAATTATAAAATAATATTAAAATTATTATTTTAATTTTTTAAACAATTTTTACTTAGATTCAGCTGTGAAATTAGAAAATTTTGATACTTTAAAATTATAAAATAATATTAAAATTTTAATTTTAATATTTTAAATAATTTTTTATTCAAATTTAGTGATAAAATTGGATAAATTTGATACTTTCAAACTATAAAATAATATTAAATTTATAATTTTAAATTTTTTAAGCAATTTCTTTATTTAGATTTAGTAAAAAAATTAGACAAATTTAATACTTTAAAATTATGAAATAATATCAAAATTATGATTTTAATTTTCTTGAATAATTTCTTATCCCCTATTTGGTCATGAAGTTAGATAAATTTGATATTTTTGAAAATTATGAAATAGTATTAAAATTATGATTTCAATTTTTTATTTCAAATTTGACCACAAAGTTGGATAGATTTGATACTTTAAATTTAAAATTATTAATTTGATACTTTTTAAATATATAAATATATAAAATTAAATAGAAATATTTTTTTATTATATTACAATCATTTTATTAAAAAATTTTCAAATATAATTTTCAAAATAATATAAACTTTTTTAAAAATAATAAAACTTATATCTATAACTTATTTAAGTTAAGTAATATAATTACAAGTACAATCATGACAGTACCTAACATTATTAAGACATTTTCTTTTGTTCAAATCCTATCATAAAATTGAATGAATTTGACAACTAAATTAACAAATTAATTAAAACTAAAATTATATTTTTAGAGAAACACATATATAATAAAGTAATGACCATTATAATTCAACTTAAAAAATATAATTAGATTAAATAGGCAACCATTATTTGAATAGATATTGTTGAGTGTTAATACCTTCCCTTCATATAGCTAACTCCCTAATCTGAATTCTGGAAATGTTGACGTCTTTAGGTATTCTAATCACACCATAAAAAATGATTGGTAGCAACTCTATTTTTTTTTATTCATATAACAATGTTTCAAGGATGTACAAAGTTAATTACCTCTTACCATTATGCCTGGGATATTTTGCGGCACTATGCTTATGAAAAATTGTATAGATTGTTATAATATGATAGATTTAGGATTCTTTGGACCACCTTTCACTTGTTCTAACTTGCATAAGGCCCCCAAACATTATCCAAGCTAAACTAGATATAATTTATGCAAATGTGGATTGGATTCTTGATTTTCTAAACTATACAATATCACATCTTCCTATTGTCCATTTGGATCATTATCCTATTTTGATTAATCTTAGTTTTATGCAAGTTATTGGTCTTCCTTAGCCATTTTGAATAGAAACAATGTGGTATTCCTATCTTTCTTTCTCTCATTTGGTTAAAACATATTGGGAGAATGCTATGAATGATATATAAACTATAATTGATGATTTTGTTGATTAAATAAAAATTTAGAATTGGGATTTTTTTTATCATATCTTATTTAAAAAAAAAGATATTAGCTAGATTAAAGGATACAAAGATGAAAATAGCTGAATGGCTTTCGGCATTTCTTAGTTAGCTTAAAAAAATATTTAAGGAATGAATATTAACAACTACTCCCTATGGAGGAAGAATTTTGGAGAATGAAATCTAGGCTGGAATGGTATGTGACTAGGAATAAAATTACTTATTTCTTCCATATAACCACTCTAATAAGAAGGAAAAATAATAAAATTTCATGTTTGAAAAATAATAATCATAGATGGATTATTGATGCTCTTTTAATCATGGATATGATTCGAAGTTTTTTTGTAAACCTTTATACTTCTTTAAATCAGAGCCATCATTTTCCAATTGAAATCAGTACTAATTAGCCAAGTGTCATACCTAGTCATGTTGAATATAACCTTATTGTTATTCTTAAAGAAATAGAAATAATGGAGGCTCTTTTTTTCACAAAAGCCAAGGAAATCTTTAGGTGTTTATAGCTTTCATCCAAGATTTTTTTAAAAAAATTTGGGATCTTACTAAAAGAGCTATTATAAGAACTATTCAAAAATTTTCATCTTTGGTCTAGTTCTAAAATATTCAAATGAAACTTTACTTATTTTAATACCTGAGGTTAAAAGTCCAAAATTCGTTAATTAATTTAAACTTATAAGTTTATGCATTACAGTTTACAAAATCTTATCTAAAATCTTGGTGAGCTAATTAAAGCCTTACTTAGATGAGCTTGTTTCTCCTCTACAAGGGGCTTTTGCTCCGTAGTGTTAAGTAAATGACAATACTGTTGTTGTTTAGGAATTATATCATATTGTTAAAGAAAAAAAGAAGGGTAAGGAAGGTACTATGAGAATAAGAATAGCTTTAAAGAAAGCTTATGATAAGATTGAGTGGAATTTTATTGAAAGAATATTGGAATTTTATAAATTTCCACCAAAATTCAAATAACTCATTATGAGTTACATTTCATCTCAAGCATATCAATTTTGTCTAAGAAAGGTAAGTTGGATAAGTTTTTTCTTCAAAGGGCATTAGGCAAGGAAGGCTCATTTCTCTATATTCTTTATTCTGTGTATGGAATTCCTTGCTTGTTTAATTAATAAAAAAGGGGAAGTTTTTTTTAATTGGTCTCTTCTTGCTATATAAAAAAAAAGACTAGCTTTTTCATATTTTTTCTTTACTAATGATGTTATTCTAATTGCTAAAGCAAATTCTAAGAATGTTATGTTTGTTAAAGGTGTGCTGGGGAGCTTTTCAAATGCTTTATGTCTTGTTATGAATCATGTTAAATTAAAAATTCATTTTTCTTCTAATACCCCTAAGGTCATTAGGTAAGATGTGACTATTACTTTTAATCTTAAATGCATTAAGGAGTTAGGAAATTATTTGGGAATTCCTTTTCAATTTAAAGCCAAAGGTAATTCTTATGATCATGTCATAGATAGATTGAAATCTAAATTAAGTAAGTTTTTTAATTCGGCAAGCAGATAAGTTCACGTTAAATCTGTTCTTCAAGCTATCCCTAATCATTTTCTCCAATGTGCTTTATTACTTAAGAAAGTTTGTAATAGAATTCATAATGTCTCTAAAAAATTCTCATAGGGATCAATTGATGATAAGAGGAAAATGCAACTAGTGGATTAGGATAAGGTTATAAAGCCTTTAAATGAGGAAGTGTTACCAAATTACCAAATTTAGCTGGAAATTTTTAGAAGATAGATCAAAAACCTTGGTTTTAATGTCTTTATCATCGGTATCTCTATAACAGAAGTTAGCCTAAAAGTGTTTCTTCACCAACTTGGCAAGTTATGAGACAAACTCATAAGTTCTTTTTGAAAGGAATAAGATGGTTTACTTATAATGGGAAAAATACAAAATTTTGGAATGATAATTGGACAGGTTTAGACCTTCTTAGGAATTTCTCCAAAGAAACCCTTGATAAAAATCAAGAAAATTGGAAGGCATATGACCTTTTAACTGATGTAGGAGTTTAAAATATTAATATGTTATCTGATTTTTTTAGGAAAGATGTTATGATTACTATTAATGCTATATATGTTAACTTTACAAGTGACAAAAATGATGAATTAGTGTGAGGTTTAATTCATAATGGTCACTTCTCATTGAATATAGCTTATTTGGTAATTAGATCCTCTTTTGAAAATATAGTGAATATTATAAATTTTAATGGCTTATGGATCTAAAAATTGAATATACCTCCTAAAAATTAATCTCTAATATGGCTTATTTTTTACAACAGTGTGTAGACCTATTTTATGTTGTGCCACCAAGGTGTGAATGTTGATCCTATATGTTCTCTTTATTAAACGCATTTTTACAAGGAAGATTTGGTGTCAATTGAATTCTCCTTTAGATATGTATCTCTTTTTTGCTACAAATTCGCATGATTGGATCTTTTCAAATTGTAAAAATTTGTCTTGCTATTCACATTTAAATGTACCTTAGAATATTGTTTTTGGCACTACTTTATGGTGTATTTGGATCTTTAGAAATAAGGTTGTTCATGAACATTGGAAAAAGATATCAAGTGATTATACTAATATGTCTTAGGTTTAACAAATTAAAGAAAGAGTGGCAGAAACATATAAATATATCTACAGTAATAAAACTGATAATAGTATCACCATAATTTTGGAATATGTTAAATGGCAAGCTCCCCAAACTGGTTAGTTTTATCTTAATATGGATGGGACTGCTTCTAGTAGATTAGGGCTAGTAGGTGTTGGTGGCTTGATAAAGAATTCTATAGGTAGATGGATTATAGGTTTCTCAAAGGGTCTTAGAATGACAAATTCTATTGTGGCAGAAGTATGAGGATTGATTAAAGGCTTGAAATTGGCTATTCAATTGAATATTGTATAATTACATATTCAGCTTAATATAAAAATAGTGGTTAGAACTATAGTGAATAATTAAAATGAAAACCACTTGATTAATCATCTTTTAGTTAAATGCATGAATCTTTTGGAGAAAATTTCATGCAAGCAAATGACACATATTTATGAAGAAGTAGACTCCTGTGTGGATGTGCTTGCAAAAAAAGGAATGAGTGATTAATCTCAATTACAACTGTATTGTAGTCCTTTTAGGAACGTTAAATCTTGTTTAGTTTTTTATATAATGGCTATTATCTATCCTAGTTCTATTAAGCTTATTATGGACACTAAGTGATTTGTTGTTTTGTAACCTTCTGTTTATTATAAAAAAAAAATTGTATGATATATTTTCATATAGTTAATATTATTATGTGATATATGCTAAAATAATTAATATATGATCATATAATATATCTTCAAAAATTATCAATATAATACATAATCAAATTTAATAATACATAAATTTAGAATCATATCATCTCAATAATATTATTTATTTTCAATACCATTTGCATTTATGACAAAAGACAGATATTATTTGCTTGCGTTGGTACGGAAAGTTTGTATTTGAAAACTTAAAGTTATTAATTTATATTTGGTTGCGTTGGTACGGAAAGTTTGTATTTGGTACGGAAGGCAAAAGATATATTACAGTGTCAAGGTTTTTTTTATATAATAAATAAGTTAATATATAAGTTATTAATTAAATGAAAAGTTATAAGTTAATTTTTAAAGTTATTTAGCACACTAATTTATAAAAAAAATTAAATTTAAATTTAATAAATTATTTTAAATAATTTATAATTTATAAACTATTAAATCTTTAAAAAAATTTCAAATTTATTTTCGTTCTTTTTAATAATTTACATATCATGTCCTTTGTTAATTATATTTTATTTATAAATAATAAAAAATAAAAATTATATAAGTAAATAAATATATGAGTTTATAAAATATAATTAATTAAATATTGATATTATATTTTTATTTTAAATTTTAATTATGTTAATATAATTTGATCTTTAAATAAATATAAATTATTTTAATTTATATATCTAATTCTATTAATGTATCATTATATAATTTCAATTAATTCAGCAAATAATTTTGCAAAATACTCCTAATATAATCAGCTAATATTCAATTATAAAAATTAAAAAATAATTTGATAAAGTTTTTTACAGCTTTCCGTAAGGAAATTCAATTTTTGAACCAATTCCTCAACCAAAATGAAATTTTAATTTTTCAAAAGAGTAAAACTACCAAACACAATCTGTGCAATTTTGGCCTTCACTTTTTATTATTAAAATAATTTTATTGATTCAAATTCAATAAAAGAGTAAACCTTATTTTTGGTCTCTGTACAATTTAATTTTTTTAATTTTATTTTTTTGAAATATTTTTATATTAATTTTATTCTTGTAAAATATTAATTTATTTGATTTTATTTTTTATTAGTATTCATATTAAAATTAATTTAATTAATTTTATCCTTCTGAAAATAAATTGATTAAATTAATATTTTATATAAATAAAATTAATTAAATTATTTTATAAAGTTCAAATTAGAAAAAATTAAATTTCACGTAGACAGAAAAGAAAATTTGCTCTTTGATGAAAGATTACACAGTTCTGGGATAAATGAGTGTGAGCAGATGCTTA
Source organism: Sindora glabra (assembly GCA_020226215.1). NCBI lineage: Eukaryota > Viridiplantae > Streptophyta > Magnoliopsida > Fabales > Fabaceae > Sindora > Sindora glabra. Next base: position 32,191,661 of record CM035229.1, read on the forward strand.
TGTAATGAGTACTTGGTTAGATTTTTCTCATGATCTCATCCTACGTTGCACGTCAAACTAGATGACGTTGACAGCGCGAATCTGCGTGCCTACAGGCCTCCCGGTCCACTTAGTTTCCCTAACATCCTAGAGCAGTGTCCGGATGAGAGGGAAACAGGGGAAGGGGAGGGAAGGGGAGAAAAATTTTTTGAATTTAAGGTTAAGTTTATTTTGTTAGGAAGTGTTTTTTATAAGAAAATATTATTTATATATAAATTAATAAAAGTATGATATATTATTTATATTAATGATACAAAAATAATATTTAAAAATTTAAAAATAAAAAAATAAATTTTTTAAAAATAAGAAAAATTAATTTTTTTTAATTTTTTATATTTAATATTAAATAAATAAAAATTTTATTTTATGTTATTATTTTTATAATTATATTTTGTAAAAAATAATTTTTGATAAAATAAACGGAATCTAAATTAAATAGAAAAATATTTTTAAAATTTGAATTGTTGAAAAATTTTAATTATAAATATTATTTTTTAATATTTTTCCTTCTTTTTTTCCTTAAACAAAAAAATTTAAAATTGATTCTTTCTTTATTTTCCTCCCTTTCATCTAAATAAAATTTAAATATTTATTACCATTCATTTCATCATTTTGTATATTATATCATCTCACCATCCAAATTAAATATGCCAATCCATCAACGATTAATATATGTTTTCCAGGGCGGCTATGGCTCAAAGCCAGTGTCTTCCCATAAGTATCGGTAAAAGCTACGTTTAGGGTTTATACTAATGTAGTTAGCTTTCGCTCTCCTCTCTGAGCTGGGAAAAGAGGCTTTATCCGGGGAAGCTCTCCAGGCTGTACAAAAAGCCGACTGCCAGTGCCGTCAGGTGAGTGGCCCTGAAACAATTACAAGGCATTGTAGTCTGGCCCATATTGCTATCCAATCCAATAATTCCGACCCACTTGCTTGAGATCTCAAGAAAAAGGGCCCAGGAGTCAATCAATTCTGCACGAAAGAGTCACCTGGCACAATTGATCCTTCTGAGACGTGAGCAATCAAGACAAAGACAACACACACAAAATCTATCCGCAGAGACACGGTGGATTTTACGTCTTATGAAAAATAGATTTTGCGGTACAAATGATAAGGTTGATTTGAATATGTTTTTAACTTTTTATTATTAAAATTTTTTAAAAAAAATATTTGTAAAAGTTAAATTTTAAAATTTTATTTTTAAAATTAAGAAAAATAAAAATTAAGGTGCCATTGGTTAGGGACGGCAATTTCATTTGTATTCCATGCATATTTTTACCTTTTACTACGGACGCGATTTAAAAAACCAACACGGATAGCATTTTCATGGATACGGATAAGAAGATCATCCTATTCGATCATTTCTATCCTCATATTATATAATTTATAATTGTATCATCTATATTAATATATGATTATATAATAAAATTTATTATATAATAATAAAAAATTAAAATTATGAAGGCAATAATATTTTGATTTATATATAAAAAATAAAATAAAATTCAATAAAAATTAGATGTTATGTTTTGTTGTGTTGGTATTATTATTTTTAAATATTTATTATTTTATTATATATAAATTTTTATTTTTATAAAAAATATAATATCATATAAATAATATGTTATTTAAATAAAATAAAAAAATGAGAATCAATAGAAGATTTGATAGGAATGATAATAGGTATCGAAAATTCTACTTATAGGAATATGAGGGTAGGGAATTGTAGACTATTTCAAAATTGGAATAGATACGGAAATCTTAGGCTTTGTTTGGTTGCAAGAGAAAAGAGGAGAAAAGGAAATGGAGGAGAAATTATTTTCTTCAGGGTTGTTTGGTTGTAAGAGAAAACAGAGGAGAAAAGAAAATGGAGGAGAAATTAGTGTGTTTGGATAGAGGAGAAAATAAAAGAGAAAGAAAATGGATAATATGAATTACTTTTATTTGAATGGATATAAAATTAATACAAGAACATTTATTATACCAAAATAATATTTAAATTTAAAAAATTAAATTTTTTATAAATAGAATAAATTTAATTAAAATAATTTATTAATTAAACTTAAAATAATTAATTAATTATAATTCCAAGCCATCATATTTTTTCATCACTTTTTACAAATTTACTTACTAAAAAATTAAGAAGACGTGCACATTATAAAATTGAATAATCTCATTATCACATGAAATAGAAAGATATTAACTTTATCCTCCTTTTACTGAATGTTATCAATTCAAAATAAGATGTATTATAAAATGTGTTAACCTAATAGTCATCATCAACTGTGCGTGTTCATGGGAAAAATATACAAAATCCTTCTAATAATCAACAACATATTAGCAATCAAGATATTAGCTTTAATCTAATAACTCTTATACTAAACATATTAGAAAATATACATGGATGCAGTAATGGGGAACATACATGATCCAATAAAACTGTGCGTGTTCATAGGACTAGTTAAAGAAGTCTTACACGATCCATACGAGCATGGGGACATATACTACAATAATCCAACATAAGCAAATAACTCCATATTATACAATACACATTTCTCAAATATAATATTTGTGTCAATCCACAACATTACAAACAATGTAGTCTTCCACAGCACTTGAAGCATCTAGGTTCTTGTAGTGACCTACATCTCAACAAATCAACATAATGTTAGTTCAGACAATAATTATGTATAAATATGTCATTACAGTTACAGACAACTAGTGATGGCTATAAAATAAGAATGCTTCCTATTAGTGACATACAAACCTGGATAAAAATACAACACATCTGAGGAGTGCTTAGAAGATTCCTGCATCCTTCATGAGCTGGTAGAGAAGATTCCAGCACATCTCTTGTGGAACGCCAAAGAACTTTTGCTTGGCGTTCTCATTATCACACAAGAAATTATAGCATTGGAGTCGGACCTCTGGCATCACTCCTATGTGTTCTAGCTCACTCCACACCTCTGCAAGACTATAATATTGAGGTTCCCTTCTTTGAATCATTACAATACCTTCTCTAACTATCTCAATCTGTGTTTTGGCTAGTGCAACCCCTTCCTGCATCACCTCAGTTAAATTGTCAAGTCCTAACTACATTTTTTCATATCCACTCTCCATCAAATCAATCATAGGAGCTTTCTTTTTAGTTCCTTTAGAAGATGTAGTTCCCTGTGATTGATTTCCTTGGGATGGAGTTGAACCACCATATACAGGACTATAGGTGTCCTGTACACTTGCAGAGTTGTGGCCTTCATTTCCCCAATGGATGTCAGAATCATCCATACCATCAAAACCGTCATTAAGGTCAATGTTCTCCCTCTCCCATCATTGCACCTTGTCTCTTGCACTCTCAGTTCTTGCTCCTGATGCCCTGTCCTTTCCAAATAAATCCGTTAGCTTGTCATAGTTGTAAATTGGAGTTCTTTTCCACTTTTGTGCTTCCGGCTTATCCTGTGTATGGAACAATAGTCAGTAATAATAGTCATAATGAGTGATGAAAGAAAATTCTAAAATATTGTATCATATTCTTATGTAATTACCTTAATAATTTCTTCCCAGACTTCTGGTTCTGCCTCAAACACATGTGTCACTGGATTCCAACCAACCCCACTCCAGTTATGGAATAAATCATAACATTCGTGGAAAATTGACTTCAATGTCTTCAACCTATTTTTAATATGTTGCTTCTGGAGTGATGGTCCTACCACTGCTTGCATAGTCTTCACTACGGTGACGTATGCAAAAGACGTAAATGTCCCATCAGGCCTATTCCCCTTAAGGGCTTCCTCTAACAAGGCGTCCAGAAGCGTGGTATCCATGTCATGTGTCCAGCGTAAGTTATCTTCGAAGGAACCTTGTCCTTTTTCTGATCTTCGACTTTTAGACATGGATGCACCTGCACTTTACCAAATAAATCTAAATCAATTCACAGACTTCAACATAACCTTGTCCTTTTTGAGAAAATGGGTAATACAAACAAAACATGCATATTTCATTTCTACAAAGCACATATAAAAAGTCATTGCATTCCAAATACTATCCAGGGAACAAAATGTGCAATAAATTACTTGAAAACACCAAGGTCCTTGTAATTACAACAGGATACATAAATTACTTGGTAGACACATCAAACTTATCCTAAACTCCAAGCAAATTCTATTTTGTTTCGGAGGCCAAAGGCAATGCAATTAATCAAGCCAATATAAAATGGAGAGTGGATACTAAAGAATTGTTGATGAGCACAAATTTGTGTGCAAAGCGAAGATTAAAGCTCTACTTAATCAAATTGTCAATTCTGTAGCAAGTTGAGCTACAGGTTTCACGAAATAAGATTCCGAAAATTAGAAGCGAATGCAACAAGAAAATGAAGAAATACTACTTCATAACATAATGGAACTCAAATATTGGAGGAGTCTTAACTCTTCGTATAATCTACATAAATGCAATTATGTAAATATAATATTAATTTGATTGTGAGTCCAAAATTGCATTGATCAACTGTGTGAAAAGATTTTATTACAATTTTCAATTTTTTATTAGAGTTCTTTCTATTAAATTGCTCCAATAAAAATATTTTGTTCAATTAAGTGTATAAAAAAATAAATTAACTCACATGTATTTAAATACAAATCTATTTTATTAAATTAATTTTTTAAAATAAAACAAATTCTCTTCTAATGTAATAAAGTGTCAATATGACATTTAGTTCCTCATTTATAAAAGTAGTGACTATTATATCTCTCAAATTTCATAATTAATATTATTAATATCTCATTTTCATTTTTGCTACAATTATGAGTCCTTCCTTTACTTGCAATATTAGAATAAATAAAAAATATAATAGTGTATTGTTATATTACACCTTAATAATATCAATTATATGCTTATTTTTTTATTATATTCTTACTTTTTACCATTTATTTTAATGTTAAGTATGAAAGATAAAACAAATAATTATAATAAAAATAAAAATAATGAAGTAATAATACTAGTTATAAAATTTAAGGAATATAATAATAATTATATTTATAAATGAGAAATTAATTATTATATTTACTATATAATAAATCTCTATTGAAAGCTGAAAATATTTTATTTAAGTAGTATCTGATTACTCTTAAAGGCTTTATATCTTCCATTGTATTTAGAGTTTAATTCTTAATTTTTGTATATATATATCTAGTAGTTTAACCACTCTTATCATTAACAGGAAAAAAAAAACTTTGCTAGAAGCTTTGCTAATGAAGAGAGTAACTTTCTTTTCTATACTCTTATTGCAAAGGATAATTAATTTTGTTATTTTTCATTTTAGTTTTAATTTTTTATAGCAATCTCATTTTTCTCTCACAAACACATTTTATTAGAAAAACAACTCATTTCTTCTAGTTTTTTTTAAAAAAAACTCATCTCTTCTTCCTCTAGCTATCAATGTTCATGAAAAATCGCATTTCCCATTCATATTGTTCAATTCTAATTATAAATCATATATATATATATATATATATATATATATATATAATATATATATATATATATCTTTGAAGAAAAATTAATTTTTTATGATCAATCAAAATAACAAGCTTTGTAAAATAGCTTTTTCTTTTTTATTTTTAAAAGTGATTATCTTTTTTTTAATTTTATATTTTTATTTCTTTAAACTATTCTCCAACTTCCTTATCACATTTACATTGTCCTACTCATTTTAAATTTCAAATAAATTTTTTATTTATTTAAACTGATCTTTTCCCTTAAGATTACTAATAATACGTTTAGTTAAATGAAATTGAACGAGAGTAAGAATGAGAATGAAATTATCATTCCATCAGTATGGTAAAGAATGTAATAGGCATTTTATTCTAGTTTTATGTATGATATAACAAAATTTTGATGGAATTGAATGAGAAAAAAGTTGTCAAAAATAATAATATTCTCAAATTAAAAATAAAATAGTGTAAAAATTAGTATAATTTTATATGAAAAATGATTATATCATTTTTATTTATTTATTATTATTTTTATGTTTAAACATATAGATAATTTACATTAAAATAATTAATTTATATATATTAAATTATAAAAATAAGTCTAATTTAAGATTATATTATATTCAATTAAAAAATTAATAGATATGTTATATTCATTTATCCTATAATAATAAAATCGTTAAAAAATTGTGCATTGTTAAAAAAAATTGTAGATGGCTTGATGTTTATTTTATATTGATTAATATTATGTATTGTTAAAAGATTAATTATAATATATTTCACAAGAAATTTAAGATATTTTTTCAATTTGAAATATTTTCACACTTATAATAAACATAATAAAAAATTTGAAAAATATGCAAGACTTCAACTACATTATCATATAAAAAAAGATAACTTTAAAATTTTAAAAATTTAATAAAAATAATATTATCAAAAGTCCAATTCAACAATGAAAGAATAGGTCATTTCATTACTTTTGTTATACAATAAGTATTTCTTCATTTGATGGAACAATCATTCTCTAAGTAATAAGAATTTTCATTTCATAGTACCTGACAAATATGCTTTTGAGCTATTCTCTTTTGCATTTCTATTCTATTCTCTTTAACCAAGTGCACTCTAAAACTTCTGTGATGTCTTTAAATTATCACTATATTAGGGGTTTATATAAGAGAGAACCAAAATTTTTAAGAATGAAAACACTCATTTCCACTCTTTCCAACCGCACACCTTGCCTCTTCTAAATAAAAATGTCAAAAAAGAGCTAAAAAGATAAGTTGTGTTAGAAATGCAATCATATTTTACGTAATAATATCTCATATAAAATTTTTGCTTTGCAAAATACTTCTTAAAGTTATTATTATGTTTTTATCAATATGAATAAACCATGTGGTGTAAGGATTTTAATATAATTAATTTATAATATATGAAGTTATGACAAAATTGTTTAGTTATGCATATTTAAAGAAATCTCATTTTAGGGATGTCGCATTGAATTATGCATTTTAGTTTTTAATAAATTTTGAATCAACATTTACAATTTAATTATATCTAATTAATGATTAATGAGATTTTTAATATTTAAATTATATTTATATTTGAAGTAATTTTTATTTATTTTTTTATGCTAAGAGAAGTAATTTTTATTTATGACCAAATTGTTATGGATATTAATTATTTAAAGTACCAAGGGCTTGGACAATTAAAATAAGGTTTAAATGCAATTTTAATCTCTAAAATGATTTTCATGTAAGCATAAAAGGAAGATTTTCATCTAAATTTCAAACACTTTGAACAAAATTAATGGATTACAAGTAAAAAATTGAATTATTTTAAAAATTAAGTCTATAAAAATTTTAAAAAAATAATTTATCTAAAAATTAATATAATGAATACTTAACAAAATTAACAAAAGTTGATTGGGAGGAAGAGACACGAGGATAGATGTTAGCCTGAGTATGAAAAATTGATAAAAATCAATAGTATACTAGTTCAATAGTTAGAGAATCGAAATAGATTACTTTAAAATATGGCCAAAAATATATAATTTATATTTTAGAAATTAAAATTACATTTAAACCTTAAAATAATTGTGTCACCTATCTCAATTAATTATTTAAACTAATATTAATATAGTCTATCAATTATCTCTTGATTTTTTTTTGTTTTTGTCAAAAAAGAGCCTTAGCCCTCATTACCAACAACAAAAATGGATTTCCCCACATTGGACGATCATTCAGTCCACAGCATGGGCCACCTCGTAGATATTGCACACCCATATGTTAATGTGAAAATTGAAGAAATTATTTATGTACTTCAGGTGGCCCGTAACCTCTAATACTGCTGGTACTGTTTATCTTCCTTTGCTGTTTGGCTATTTGTGGCCTTTAATGCCCCACGTGTCCAAGGTTAATAAATCCTGGACGTCAAGCAGGGGACGGAAGTCCGCTGTGCTTCCACGTGACTTTGAGCAAATTTTTTGAAAAAATAGTAACCCAAACCCGTGGACGGGCTAGTATTTAGTAAAAAAATTTTTTAAAAATTATTTATTTACATATTAAAATATATTATTTAATTTATAAAAAGGATGAAATTCAAAAAAATATATATTATGCATCTTATTTTATTATTTTAAATTTTAATTGTACATAGCTTACAATAAAATGAGAAAAAGAGAATGAAAATAGAACAGAAAAATTTTGCATAATTATTTTTAATATATGAAAATAATGTAGAAATGACATAAAAAATGAGAATTTAGTAACAATAATATTCTTAACAAAAATATAATTTTTATTTAAAAATATAATTTTGGTATCTAACAAATAACACCACTTATTTTTTCAACTTAATATCAATTAAATTCTTTGGACATAATTTTATTATTTCTTACCATAAAATAAACAATAAATTATAAACACTACTCAATAAACATCAATGAATAAAATTAGTGTAATTAGACCTAAATCACATTCACTTTTTATCTTTCATGAGGAAAAAGAAAAGATTTCATGCACTTTTTATTAATTGTACATTGTATAATTTAAGAATTTTATTTAAAATGTATCATAATCACTGATTCATTCGATATATTCAAAATTTTGTTACCTACTTTTATAACTTTATTTAAATCATAAAATTAATTGAATTGAAATACACAAATACATTTTATACTATCACATACTCATCTAATATTATACTGTAAAATTTACTTTTTTTGTCAAGAATGTTAGTTACATTTATTTTTTATTAATATAATATCTTGTTAATAATATAAATAATTTTTAATTCATAATAAGTTAAATTTATCTAGACATACATGATATTATTTGATTAGTTAAAGCAGTATAATTTTTTAGGTACTTTCATATAAATGTATTTCAATATATCTTTTTTTTAAAATTTTACATCGTGAATTTTAAATTCAAAAATAACAAATTATATCAAATATTTTAATAGATAATATTTATTATTTTATTTTCTAATTTCTTATCACTTTTATACCGATGAATTCATCTATCTTGTTGATAAAAATAAAACAATTTTAACTTATTTAAAATATTTTTATAATAAAAATACATCCAAATCATATTTAAAAAAGAATTTGATTTAAAGAAAATTTTCCAACAAATGTAGAAAGACAACCCATAATATTAAGAAAATATTAAAAACTTAAATAAATCAAATTAATTTTAATTTTTAAATTTTTTATTAAAAATAGATAATCCAATTTACTCATTCAATTTAGGCTTTCTATTATTAGCCCAAAAAAAATATATTCTTTATATTAAAATTTTAATTTATTTAAAATATTTTTATAATAAAAATATTTGCAAATCATATTTATAGATGAATTTGATCTAAAAAGACATTTTTCAACAAATGTAAATAACTTATTCATTAGTATAAAAAATAGTATATATCTAGCAAAACAAGTATAAACTATGATTTTAATAATTAATTAATAATTTTCAATTGTATTTATTTATATTTACATTATATATTTTATTAAATAACTTTTATTTCAAAGTAAAAATTATCAAATATTATTCTATCATTACAAATCACTTCAAATTAAATATATTATATAATGCAATAGATAAAAAGAAGAGAAACAAGAATTGTAAAGCATAAATAAAATTTGATTGATGTGTACTTAATTTGAAATATAATACTTGAAATTTGATATCAATAAAATATTGATACAATTTAAATAAAAATTAATTTTAGTTTTTAAATATTGTTATTAAAAATAGGATGTGTAAATAATTAACACAATTAATACTTTCTTTAACCTTAACTTACTTAAAATATTTTATAATAAAAATAAAATATATCATGTCGTATTTATATTATTTAGTAATTTTAATATCTAAGTTATAAATTGTATTAGTGAAGACAAAAAAAGGGAAAATTATGTCACAAAGCAAATTAAAAGAAGAGAAATAATACATAAATTATAAAATAATAAGACTCAAAATAGAATATGTAATAAATTAGTTTAATTAAATAAAATAATTAATTTATAAAAATAATTTTAAAAAATAAATAGTATTATATATATAATATCCATTATATTACATTTGAACTTTAAATAGTGAGAATGAATAGGAAAAAAGAAAAAAATGAAATGAAATAGTTGAAGTGAAGAAAAATAGTGTTAGGCTGTAAATCGTTGATAAAATCTTAATTAATGTATATTTGGTTTAAAATATAATATTCAAAATCTTCATAAAAACTTAAAAAAATTTAAATAAATAAAATTTAAGTTAATTTCAAAATATTATTTTTAAAGATAAAATATTCAACTAAATAATTATGGTTAATAATTTTTATATTGAGGCTTTGATTTATTTAAAATATTTAAACAACTTTAAAGTAATAATAAAAATAGAATATGCAATAAATTAATTAATTAAATAAAAAACTTAACTTACTTAAAATATATTTATAATAAAAAATATAATGTTATATATCTATACTACTTAAAAATATTGGTATCTAAGCTTTAAAATCCTTCTAGTTGATATGTATTTATTTTGACATATAATACTTCAAAATTGATATAAAAATATTGATAAAATTAAAAAAAATAATATTCCAAATATTGTTATTAAAAAATATAATATGCAATAGATTGATTCAATTAATAATTTTTAAACTAAAATTTTAACCTATTTAAGATTAAAATATATAATGTTATCTCTATACTATACAGTAATATTAATACTTGAGTTATGAGCAATATGAGTGGACATTAAAAAATGAAAAACATAAAATGAATCAAATAAAAAGAAGAAAAATAATGTCTAAATTAATAAATAGTAAAATTTAAAAATGATATATATATATATATATATATATATATATATATATATATATATATATATATATATATATATATATATATATATATAATAGATTAGTTCAATTAAGGAAATTTTTTAACTTATTTAAAATATTTTTACTGTAAAAGAAAATTATACTATGATAAATTACTCAATAGTATTTGTATTGTAAATAACATATGTAAATTGAAAAAGATAAGCATAAGAAATAAAATATGAAGTATAAAGTCTTGGCAAAATTTCAATTGATATGTATTTAATTTAATATATAATACTTAAAACTTAATATCAAGAAAATATTGAAAAAATTTAAATAAATAAACATAATTTTAAACTTCATGTATTGTTTTTGAAAAATACATTATGCAATTAATTAATTCAAATAATAATTATACCAAAATTTTAATTTACTTAAAGTATTTATAAAATTTAAATATAATATATATACTACTTAATGATAGTAATATTGAATTATAAGTGAGAGAAGTAGACATAAAAAAATAAGAAATTATGAAATGGACCAAATTAAAAAAAAAAAGAGAAACAAAGCTTAGTTATCAAATAATTTGAGTTAAAAATAAAATATATAATAAATTAAATTAAATAAAAAATTTTAATTTATATATAATTTTTTATTATAAAAATAATTTCTATTATATTAAATTTATATTACTCAATAGTGTTTGAGTTATAAATAATATAAATAAAAAATAAAAAAGCATGTTAAATAATAAATGAGGCCTAAAACGTTGATAAAATTTCAATTGATATCTCTCTAATTATAGTATATCAAGGAAACATTGATTAAATTTAAATAAATATATTTGATTTTAGTCTCCAGATATTTTTATTACAAATAGAATATGTAATTAATTAATTTAATTAATAATTTTTATAATAATTTATTTAAAATATTTATGAAAATTTAAAAATAAAATATATATAATATGGTATATTTTATTTAGTGATATTAATATTTAAATTATAAATAATAGGCGTGAATATAAAAATAAAAAAATGAAATGAAACAAAAAAATAAATAATACTTAGATTATAAAGTAATAACAAATAAAATATTTGTAGTAAAGCAAATTATTTTAATTAAATAAAATTTTAAATTGTTTACAATTTTTTTATCCTAAAAAATTATACTATATTAAATTTATAATACTCAATAGTATTTGATTTAAAATTTTAAATACTATAATTGGAAAATAAAAATATAAAAACAGTGCTGAGTGGGGAGAATTTTTCCTACAGCCGAACATGTGACAATAATAATAATAATAATAATAATAATAATAATAATAATAATAATAATAATAATAATAATAATGCCTCCCCCAAATAATAATAATAATAATAATAATAATAATAATAATAATAATAATAATAATAATAATAATGCCTCCCCCAAAAACCCTTGTTTTCTTAGTAGTGCAGAGACTAGTGAAAATTACTAATTTTTTAAATGATGTGTAACATTTTGTTATTTATTGATAGCATAAAATATAATAGTAGATAAAATTTAAAATCTTTGTAAATAATGCGAATGGATAGGAGAAAAAAAGAAAAACATGCAATAAAATATATTGTGTTATATATTGCCTAATAATAATATATCAAAAGTAATAAAAATAGACAATTTTAAAAAAATAATTTTAATTTCAATTATAAATATTTTTATTAAAAATAAAAAATATAATTAATAAATTCAATTAATACTTACTATATTAAAATTTTAACTTATTTAAAATATTTTATAATAAAAATAAAACATCTTATGTTAAATATTATTTAGTAATAATTTATTAGCATTTTAACTTTAAGCAATTAAAGTGGAAGAAATATACATACAAAAATAAGAATGATAGCATATAAATTATAACATAATAAACATAAAATAATAAAAAGAAAAACAGAAATTTACCCTATGAAACGGAAAAACAAAACAGAAGAGATAAAAGGCGGGAAAAGATTTTTTTACACTGTGACACGTGTAAAAGCAAATGAAGAAGTTAATAAAATAATAAATAGAATTATATACTCCATTCATTGCTTTTTATCTATTGCATTTTAAAAAAAATTATTATTTTTTATCCATCACTTTAGAATTTTAATAAAATATTAAATATTTTTTTTAAATTTATCATTTTTTCATTAATAAATACTTAATTATTATACACTATTAACCCACTTGCATATATTTCTTTATATTTTTTTCTCTATTTTTAACTATTTTAAATTTTATGTATAAAGGGTAATCTTGTAAAGTTCGCTAATAATAAATAAATTTAACTACTTTCTTAATATGTGTAAAGTTAATTAATGATGACAGATAAATAAAAACGAAAGGAGTAATTAAATAAATTGAGTAATTAATTACAGTTAATTTTTGTTTTTTATCTCAATTAATTACTATTTACTTTAAATTCGTAATTATTAACTCAAACCATAAAAATTGGACCCCCGTTGCTTCCTTGGCCCCACAATAACATTTTTACCTGCCCCACATTTAATTCATGGAGGATTCTATGGTACAAATATGCCTTTATGTTGTATGTAATGTAACTGATGAGGTGGCATGATCTTAGCTCCCAGCTACTCTAACTTTTAACGTTAGCCGTTGATTGCTAAGGAGAGAAAGACTGAACAAGCTAGTGAGCCCTTTGGTTGTAGGTACTTTTTTATTCCCTCCCCTATGCTATTCTGTTTTGCGTTAAGAATGGGCATCCTAATTCTGTAATAATTTTGATGGACGGAATTATAAAGAAATTTTAAATTTTGATTTTATCACCTAAATAATTATATATTTTGAGAAATTAACGTAGTATCTGTGCTATCTAAAGGTTTAAATACATTGTAATTTTAAAATCAAAACAATTCGTTAAGTGAAAAAATTTCATATAATATATTATAAAAATAATATTGTATGTTATAGGGTCAACTAAAATATATTTGATCAATGAAGATGCATATATATATCTAATATATAAAAAAAAATTTAATTATAAATTACACAAATAAAATAAAGTAAAATTTATTAAATAAAAATTTAATGTTAAATAATTTAATAATATTCATTTATTTCAGAACGAGTAACAAAAATTAGTCTTTTACTGTAATTATGTTTAACACAAGTAACTAATAAAGTAACTTATACTTGATAATTTATAATTAATAAATTAATTAATTACATTAGAAGTATTTAGTAAAATCAACTATTAAGCTAACTAAAAAATATAAAATGACATATAAAGTATATATACAATGAACTAAATTAATTCATTTTTATTTTAAAGCTAATTTATTTTAATACAATCAATATATTTAAAATAAAAATATAATTACATAAAATTTAATTAATAATATTTTATAATATTACATATTCATTTTTATGTATATATGATTTAAACTAAGGATATTTTTAACTAAAATTTAATTAATTAAAATGATATGGGTTGTTAATTAATAAAAAGAAGAAAAATAAATTTAAAACAGAAAACTGATAAATTACATGTTACCCAATGAAATTTATTAAATTAAAACTTATTTATTTTAATTAATTAATGCATGAATTAATTTATAATTTATCAATCAAATCAATGAAATATAAACTATGTTTAATATAATGTATGTCTTTCATAAAATTTACAAATGGTATTGTGTAATATATAAGTTAATTTTTTTTTTTTTTTTACCTTTCTTGAGATATTGAAAACTATATGACTCTCTCATTTATTTTCAAAATTTACCCATTAGTCCAATTAATATAAATCCATTTTTCTAAAATTCTCTTAAAAGTAGGATTCTCACATGGTATTATTTTTATAGACGAAATTACACCTAAATATATAGTTTGGTCACTTTTTCAATCCATTGCTTCATAGCAACTAAGCGCCGTTATCGTTTTTCTTTTATATCTTTTTTTTTTTAATTTTCAAACGTGTGTAGCTTTTAATTTTTTAATCAAGAAAACAATTTACATAAATTATATTTTATTTTTTATTAATGAAAAATGATTTTCATATTGAAATATATCATATTTTTAATTAATGAAAAATATTTTTTCATGATAATTGAAAAATGATTTTCATAACAAAGTATATTATAACTTTTTCTATTAATTGAAGTACAAAAAATTAAAAAAAGATGGACCGAAAGTTTTTGTAAAAACATACCATATATTTTTGTAATGAAATAAATAATAAATTTGGTATTTTATGATAAAAAATTCCTTTTAATGATACACAAACGGAAGAGTCAAAGCAGAAATATGGAAAATATTAAATTCGGAGAAAGTGTAGTAAAAAGTAATCGTTCAGCGGGGGTCAGATAGATTTTGAAAATAAAAATGAGGTTCATGTGATTTTTTGAAAATTTTCAAGGTATTTTTTTAAAATAAATATTTTAATTTTAATTAAAGATAAAACTAAAAAATAGGAAACTCTTTTGTTATATATATATCACTAATAGTATTAGTACTAGTGTATGAATTATATAAATAATAAGAGTTAAAAATAAAATATATAATTAAATTAAAATATTAATTGTTTAAAATATTTTTATAAAATATTTTTTATATTCATACTATTTAATGATGCTAACATTTGAGCTATAACTGATAAAAGAAAACATAAAAAAAAGATAAAAAAATCATGTTGAATCAAATAAAATTAGAAAATATAAACCAATAAGGATTAGAAGCAAAATATACAGTTAAATAATTTCATTAAATTAAATTTTTTTAATTTTGAAAATATTTTATAGTAAAAATATATTGTGTCATATATATATATATATTACAATTAGTGTTCGAGCTAGGTAAGAATGAACGAGACAAATAAAATATTAAATAGAATAGATAAAATGAATAAAAATAATATATGATATATAAAGTATTGAAAAAATCGAGTTAATATATATTTAATTTGAATTACAACATCTGAAAATTGATATCAAGAAACTAGAAACTCCTCACAAGCCTCCAATAAATAATTTTACTCTTAATTTTTAAACATATTAAAAATAAATTTTATATTTTTAATTTTATTAATAATAAATTTTTTATTTATTTAAAATATTTTTATAATAAAAATAAATATATAAATATATCATGTTATATTTGTACAATTTAATGATATTATCATAGATGATATAGACAACAAATGTAGACATAAATAATTGGAAAAAATATACATATATACATATATAATAAAATAAATAAAAGAAAAGGAAACGATATATGAAGCATAAAGAGTCAAAAATAAAATATATATTTAAATATTTCAATTAAATTTATTTAAGATGTTCTTATAATTAAAAATATTATATATATTATTTTGTGATATTGGTATTTAAACTATAAATGATATAAATGAATAAGAAAATAACGAAGTAGATAAAGGAAAGACAAAATGTGTGAATTATAAAATCTCAATAAAATCACAATTGATATATATTTAATTGGGCATAAAATATTTGAAAGTTGACATCAATAAAATATTAAAAAAATTAAATTAATAATTTTAATTTTTAATTTTCAAATATTTTTACTAAAAAAATTTGAAATTAATTAATTCTATAAACACTTTTAAAATTAAATTTTAACTTATTTAAAATATTTTTATAATAACAGAGAGTATAATATATTATATTCATAATATTTAATAATATCAGTGCATAAATTATGACCATTAATAGTAAGCTTTAAATGAATTAGTTGTTGTCAACTTCTTAATTTTATTTTTAGAAGCTTACGGACCAAATTATAATTTCACCTTTTTATTGCTCAGCCGTTTTCAAATATTTTAGCACAGGTTGAGTTTACATTTTAATGTAGAAGAGTACACGTGTCAATCAAACATTAGCTTTATAAGTGTTGCATCACATGCAACAATTGGATATTTATACATAGAAAACAAGATTTCTCTTCTTCTTTTTTTATTAATTTTTTCTGCTGACGTGTCATCCTCCAGAACCCTCCCTGTTTTCGTTTCCCGCCCAAACTTCCTCTGCTTGCCAGCTTTTTACTTGCCAATGGGCTTCCATTTTTTCCCTCAAACCGCGCCCCATGGTGAGAAAAAAAAACATAATTTTTTCTTTACTCATTTATTACTTCATTATATTATATTATTATATATATTATTTTTTATTTATTTTATTACATATTTTTTATATACATGTTTGTCATTTATCATTTTAATACTAATATGATTGAATAATATAAATATATTAAAATATATTTTATTTTTATTATGAAAATATTTTTAATTTAATTAAATTATCTAATTACATATTGTAATTTAATTTTTTATATTATTATAAAACTCATCTACTGTTTCACCCTTTTTTTAGTTTATTCAATTATATATTTTTTTCTCTATTTTTTGTGTATAAAGTTATTATTTGTGACTTAAGCACTAATTTTACTAAAAAGTTTATACTTTATTTTTGTTACATAAATATTCAAAATAAATCAAAATATTTAATTGAATTGAAATACTTAACTACATATTCTATTTTTCACTTTTATATTACTTTATATCTTACTTATTATTTCTTTTATTTTTACTTGCTTTACTATATATTTTTATTTTTTAATATCTATTATTATTTATAATTTAAACATTAATATCATAAAAGAATATAAATATATTGTGAAATATTTAATTTTGTTATATACATATATTTAAAATAAGTAAAAAATTAATATAAAAGATAATAATGGAAATAATTAATTGTATATATATTATGTAATGAAAATATTTGAATAAGTAAAATCAAACTTATTTTTTTAAATTTTTTCAATATTATTTCAATATTAATTCTTAAATGTTATATTTCAAATTATATATACACTAACTAGAATTTTATAAATACTTTTATAACTCATATATTATTTCACCTTCTTTTATTTACTTTATTACTTTTTTTTTATATTTACTTCTATTATTTACAATTTAGACAATAATAACGCTAATTAGTTTAGATATAATATATTATTATTAAGTAGTATATATACAAAAAATATATTTTTATTATTACAAAAATACTTTAAATAAATTAAAATTTATTTTGATTATATTCTTTAATTATATATTCTATTTTCAAGTGCTTGTATGCTTTCTCTTCTCTTTGTTTACTCTATTGCTTTATAATCTTTATCATCTATAGAATACAAGATTTTGTTTCTTCTTATTTTATTAATTTTTCAATGAGGTATCACTTTCTCAAGTCATGTTGAAATTCATTTTTCCTCCAAAAATTCTCTTTCTACTTTTTATTTATTTTTTCATCTTCTTTTATTTATTTATTATTTATATATTTGTTTCCTTTTGTATAACTTCTTTTTCAATATATTTTACTATTTCATGAAATTATATTTGTTTATATTTGTTTCTTTTAATTATACTTCAGATATTAGTATAAATATGTTATAATATATTTTACTTTATTATAAAAATATTTTATTATAACTTATTTATTATTTTAATATTTTTTAGTTTCATTGCATTTTTTCTTTTCTCTCTTTTTTTATGTTTAAAGCTAATGTTTACGATTCAAATATTAATATTAGTAAAAAGTATATATATTTTATTTTTGTTATAAAAGTATTTAAAATAAATTAAAAGTTTTAATTGAATTGAATTACTTAATTATTACAAGTTACTCATTATTTTTTTTTATTTGTTCAATTTTATATTTTTCTTATTCTTTTCTTTTCATATCCACTATTATTTTCATTTTAAATGCTAATATTATACAATAGTATAAATATGTCATAATATATTTAATTTGTTGTAAATATATATTAAATAACTTAAAATTTTTATATAAAAGATATTAATTGTATAATACATTATTTAATCAAGATATCTAAAAATTAAAATTAAAATTATCTATTTAAATTTTATCTAAATTATCTTAATATAAATTTTAAAATATTATATTTTAAAATAAATATATATCAATTAAGACTTTGTTAACACTTTATATATTATGCATTATTTCATTCCCTTTTTATCTACTTTATTATATATATATATATATATATATATATATATAGTTTAGATGTTAATATCTATTTCATTGCATATATTTTTTTTACTCGCTCTTATTATTTATGGTCTATCAATTATATATTCTATTATTTAAAAATATTTAAAAATCAAAACCAAATTTATTTATTTTCATTTTTAAATATTTTTTCACATTAATATTTAATTACTATCTTCTTAAATCAAATATAAATCAATTAGTTTTTAAAAAAATTTACAAAATATACATTGTTTCAAACTTCTTTTTATTCATTTTATTAAATGTTTATTTTTTTCCATATTCACTCATATTATCATTTACTACTCATATGTCAATATCACTAGATAGAAAAAATATAATACTTTATGTTTTATCTTTATTATAAAAGCATTTCATATAAGTTGAAATTTTAATTGAATTGTATTAATAAATAACTTTATATTATTTTATATTTTTTAATTATTTTTCTTCTTTTTATTTGACTTCATTAGATCTTTTTCTTCTTTTTTTATATTCATTTCCAATATTTATAATTCAAACACTAATTTTACAAATATGTATATATACAATATGATATATTTTAGGTACTTTATGTTTTAGTTACAATTCTTTCATTATTTTTTTTTAATTTAATCTATTGTAGTTTTTCTTTTCTTCATAGGCACTATTTTTGTTTACAATTTAGGTACTAAAATCAATAAGAAGTGTATACACAACATAATATACTTAACTTTTATTATTTTTGTTTTGAATAACTTGAAATTTTATTTTAATTGAATTGCTTAGCTATATATTATATTTTTAACTCTTATGTTAGTTCATAATTTATTCATTATTTCTCTTCTTTTTATTTATTTCACTGCATACTTTCCTTTTTTATATCCATTACTACTGTTAAAAATTAGATAATAATATCACTGTAATATATATATATATATATATATATATATATAACATGAGATATAATTAATTTTATTATAAAATATTTTTAAAAAGTTGAAGTTTCAATTCAAATATTATTAAGCAAAGTATATAATTATATATTGTAATTTTTTAAACAAAATATAAAACTTAAATTCAAATTTATTTAATTATATTTTTTTGTCATATTTCATATTAATTTATAAAATTATTGTATTTTAAATCTTTTGATTCAGGACGAAAATTTATAAGTATAACAAGAAGTCCCATTAAATAAAGTTTTTTTATTAGACAATCTTTTGATTGTTAATACAAGGACTAATATTATAAATATACATCAATTAAGATTTTATTCTTTTACAATTTAGATATTATTTCTTTTTATTTTAGCTATTTCATTGCATATTTTTTATTTACTTCATTTATTTATAACTTAAATGTCAATATTATTTAATGTATCAATATAACATGAAATTTTTCATTGTGAATTTGTCTTAAAACTTAAATATCAAATTTAATTGAATTATTTTACTATATATCATTTTTAACTATTATATCATATTATAAAATTTATTAATCTCAAACCTAAATATATAACTATAAAATAAAGATGATAGATTAAATTTTAATAATTTTTTACGATATATTATACATTTTCATATAGAAAAAAATAGACACCTGTGCGTGTACATGAGTCTAAACGTTTACTAAAACAAGTTTTTTCTTCTCTAATAATATGGACACGTTTCAAGCTCTTCTTTTTCCTTTTTTCCATTTTCCTGCCCAAAGCAACATTTTCCTTTCTTTTTTCATTTTTTTTTATTTTATCACTTGTAAATTTTTATTTCTTACACAAATTCTCTTCTTCATTTCCTTTTATTTATTTTATTACTCCACTATATGTTATATGTATTATCTTATTGCATAATTTTTATATTTATTCTTATTAGTTACATCTTGAATGCGAATATTACCAAATAATTTAGATATAACATAATATATATTTTATTTTTATTATAAAAATATTAAATAAATAAATTATCTACTTTAATTAAATTTCCTTTTGTATTTTTATTACTTTTAAATTGTAACATAGTTTTTTTATTTTTTATTATCCATTAAATTATGTACATATCATTATGTAATATAATTTATTATATTTTTTTATATTCACTCATATTAAATTATGAATTTTTTTAAGTCATAGATTTAATTTTAATTAACTTATTTAAGTGGATGTTCTATTTTTTTACTTTTATATTATTTTATAGCTTACTATTTGCTTCTCTTCTTTTTATTTAGTTTGTGGCATGTTTTTCTTCTTTCCTTTTTCCACATCTATTTATGTTATTTATAACTTATATACTAATTTGACATATAGGTGTATATATAATAAGATATATTTTTTAATACAAAATTATCTTAAATAACTTAAAAATATAATTTGATTGAATTATATATTATATTTTAATTCTTTTTTATTACTTTATCGCTCATCAATTATTTCTCTCCTATTTATTAGCTATATTTCAATTTTTTTATAATTTAGATGCTAATATCACTAAATAATCTATATTTAACTATTAAAATAAGTTTTTCTTCTTTTTTAATTATCTTTTGGAACAAGTGTCAACCATATATAAAATTTTAACCCTCCAAAACTTTTCATTTTTCTTTTTTCAATAATATCTCTTTTATAACTACTTTTTTATTGCAATTTGGCTACTCTTTTGTAAAATTTATTGAACTATGTTTTAACTTTTCTGCAAGTTTATGTATTTTTATATTTTTTTATTTTTATGTGCTTATTTTTATTTTATAAATTTAGAATATATTTTTTAACTATTGTGTTATTTTACATCTCATATATTATTTCTCTTTTTTTTAATATACTCAATTACATGTTTATTTTTTAATTTCATTTTAAGTTCTTTATTATTTTATAACTCATATATTATTTTTTTTCATTTTTATTATTTATAATATAATTATATATTTTATTTTAACTTTTATAATAATTTATAATTTATTTATTATTTATATTTTTGTTAATTTATTTTATTATATATTAGCCATTTTCTCTTTTTTCATGTGAATTACTATTATTTATAACTTACATACCAATATTACAAAGTAACATAGAAATCACATGGCATATTTAACTTCATTATAAAATATTTTAAATAATTTAAAATTTTAATATAAAAATACTAATTGAAATAATTAATATGATATATTATTATTTAAAAAATATTTAAAAATTAAAAATAAATTTATTTATTTAAAATTTATAATTATTTTATTAATATCAATTTTTAGTGCAATATTCAAAATTAAATATATAATAATTGATATTTTGTCAAAGTTGTAAACTCACAATACTCAAGTTTTTTAAAATATTTTTATATACATTTTTAAAATTTCATTTCTATTATTTATAATTTTGATATTAATACCATTAATAAATATAAATATAATATAATAAATTTTTATTATAAAATAATTTAAATAAGTTAAAATTTTATTTTAATTAAATTATTTAACTGTATATTCTAATTTTAACTCTTGTACTACTTAATATAAGAATTACATGCTTTTATTTTCATTTGCTCTATTATGCATTTTGCTTCTTTTTTTATATATTATCAATCATGTTATTAATGGTTTAGATACTAATATCAATAAAACATATAATATGATATATTTTATTTTTATATTAAATAAATTAAATTTTAATTGAATTGAATTATACTATACTTTCTAATTTTAACACTTATATTATTGTATAATTCATTTATTATCTATCATCCTTATATATATATATTCTACTACTTTTTTTTATGTCTATTACTATTCTTTATCACTTAAATTCTAAATTATCCTTTTCAACTTAGATAAATAAAAATAAAAATTTAATTATATCATCTATTTTAATTTTAACTCTTATATTATTATGTAATCCACTATTGTCTTTCTTCTCTCTCTCTCTTTCTCTCTCTCTCTCTCTCTATATATATATATATATATATATGCATATATATTTGCATATTTTTTCCATTTTATATCTATTATTATTGTTTATTGCTTAAATACTAATAATATAAAGTATTATATATAGAAAATGATAAATTTCAATTTTTTTAAAGAATAATTTTAAATAATTTTAAAATTAAGTAAAAAATTATTAGTTCAAATAATTAATTATATATTATATTATTTAATAAAATATTTAAAAATTAAAATAAATTATTTTATTTAATATTTATTAATATAAATTATCTTGATATTATTTTGCTATATTTTTAAATATATAAAATATAATTGAGATTTTATCAAGAATTTATAATTTGCACACCATTTCACTTTTTATTATTATTTTTTTACTTAAAAATTAATTTACTTAACTATATATTATATTTTTAACTCATACACTATTTAATATTAGAGTCACATCACTTTTTTTTATTTATTCACTATCATGTTATTTGTGTTTCAGATGTTAATATCATTAAGACGTATAAATACAAAATGATATGTTTTATTCTTTTGTTCTTTTAATTTTAAATAATTTAAAATTTTAGATAATAGTATCATTAAATAGTGTAAATATAACATACTAATATCATTAAGTAATATTGATACAATACAACTTATTTTATATTATTATAAAAATATTTTAAATAATTTAAATTTTAATTTAATTATAATTTTTAGTTACACTATCATATATATCCCATCTATACATCTAAAATAACTTTTCCCTTCTCTATTTTATATTATTATTTCCTATTACATGCCAAATTGTTAGGCCTTACAATTTTTCATTTTTTGCCTAAAATGCTTGTAATATTGGTTGTTAACTTGCAATTTTATATCAAAGTGTGTTGTTTCTTCTTCATGGTACATAATAGTAAATTAGTGTTTGTTATATATATTTTTCTTATAGCTTATAACAGGTATATTCAATTATATTATTGACTAATTTAGCAATCTTGTGCTATTTAAAACTAGTTTGTACATAGAAACCAAAAAGATGCTCAATTACCCCTTAGTACTGTAGTGCTACAGTGGTAAAAAGTGGCAATAATTTTAGTGGGAAATTATTGCACCAAAAATTAACACATGAAAAAAAAGAGAAAAAAAAAAGTAGTAGCAGAGTTGTATGAAAGACTCTTGATTCATAGTTGGATAGTCATAGTGATGCATAATTTTTTATAAGATTTTATAATTTTTTAAAGGGAACTTAAATATTTGTGTATTGTAAATATGATTAGTCATAATGTATGATTTTATAAATAGATTAGAAGAAAATGAGAAAAGTAAGAAGTTATTTGATTCACGTAAAAAATAAATTTTCATGAAGAAGTTAAACCTTTTAGGAAGTAAATTAATTTGTGAATTTCTATACTCAAAGTTATTTTGTTAATATTAAATTGATATTTTTCAAGAACTAATTTCTTATATTTTGTTAGATTTAACTTTAAATTTTTTGAAAAATATTATCAAAATAACTAATATATTTTTCAAAATTATAATTGTCACAACTATTCCCAAAGGTATGTCACTAGCATAAGGAGTTGCTATGACCAACAACTTGCTAATCTTCCTATAATATAGCTAGACATCTAAAGAAAAAAGTTCTTAAGAGCAAAAAGAACATAGAAAAGAAAAGAGTGCATTTTTCTTTGAAACTCAATGAGTTTGAATACAAAAAATTAATCTAGGGTTCAAGAAGAAAACTTTAGATTTATTCCTAGAATAACTGACCATATTCTTGTACCTTTGTTGAAGTAAGAAAAGGAATTTGTGGCCATTCAATCTATTTATCAAAGGATATGACATTTGCATACTCATTCTAGGATCACAACTAACATTTCTCTATATAATTACTACGTCAAAGACACATGGAAGGCAATCTTATTTTCATCATAATTTACAAACAATAATACATAAAATTAGGAATAAATTCCTATGCATATCACAAATTCAATTAATAATAACACATTCCTTATCATAATTTGTACTTATTAGTGCCATCATTTAAACATATACGGTTAACCATACCACAATGTTAATGACAAGATAAAAAGGATAAATAAACTTCATTATGAAACTTGGGTCAATTTTATATCCTTTACAAATTCATCTTTATTCCTTTAGGGTAAATTTTATATTCTTTGCAAACCGTTATTAAGTTTGATGTTCAAGTAAATCAAATCTCTCCTATCATAATTCTAATATCAAAATGCATGTCCTTTTAATATTAGATCTCATACATACATTTCATTCCATACTATCTCATAGCATAATATCTCAAGCGTTAATCATAATTTACATTTCACAAATGTAACGTGCTTCTCTTGTATGATCTCAATTGCAATCCCATTAAAAACCATCTATTAAGTATAAAAGCAATTTCACATTCTTAATGGACACACATGAATGGATATGAAAACATATACACAAGAGCATAATAATCCTGTAAATTTAAGTATTATCACATTACTCAACTCTAGTCATTTAAGCACTTAGTTACATGTGTTGCATAATAGCATGTCATCTCTATATTAGGTTTAATTCATTATGTTAGTAAGTAACAATAACATGTGAGACAACAAAGCCAACAGTTAATTATTAGTAGCTAATTGTTAACCATTCATTCTTAGTAAGGGGTTCTTTCAGTGTTAACCATTCACTTCTAGTAAGGGGTTCTTTCGATAGGCAAATAGTCAACCGTTCATTGTTGGACTTTTGATACGTAAAATATTTACATATTTATTTTCCCTTGTATGATGAATTTTTGGATGTTATCTTGTTTAATTTAATAAATTTAGTTGCATTTTGTGAATGGGTCTTGAATTTGAAATGAAATCAAATCTTTTAGATAATGCTGTATTTTGACCCTGTTTCAGGTTTTAGGCTATATCTGGAGTTCTATATGCTGGATTGGGTTTTTCTTTATATGGTTACGAAACTAAGAAAAATTCCTACAACTTTCATGTTTAAACAAAAGCTCAGTTCGGAATCTAAGGATCTCAAATTCTTCTTGGAAGATGAAATAGTGGTTCTAACGGAATCTGACCTTTGGTTACTAATCTGATCATAACTTGGGATAGAAATGTCAAAATTAGGATTTCTTTGTGGCATTTGAAAGTTAAGATCCGGCTCTACAACTCCTATGTTGACAGGAAGATGTAAATCTTCCATTCTCATGGTGAAAAATTACCAACAAATCAGAAGAATTGCTGTTGCGAAAATCAAGAAGGGTAGTTAAAGACCATGAGTGGTAACTAAAGAATGTGATTGGTAGCTAATGGTCAAGATTTATGACTTGCAGCTGATTCATTCACCTATAAATAGGTAGAAGTGGGGAGCATTTGCAGCATTCATTGATTCATGCATCTTAGAGAGTAGTTTAGTTCATGCATTTTTGGTTCTTGTATGCTTCCTACATGGAAGGCTAGGTTTTCCTCCTACATGGAAGGTTTTACCTCCTACATGGATGGATAGTATTTCTATTTTCATGCATTTGTAATTATAATGTTTGTATCATGAATGTGATGATGTTTCTATTTTATTTTGAGTTTGTTTTTAATTTCATTATGTTCTAATTTTTCATCTTCCTAGGGTGATGACGTAACTTGATAATAACGGACTGAATTCTAATATATTGAAACTCATTTCGATTTTATTTCCTAGATTGAGTTTTAATTATTGCTCTTAATGCTTTCAATTGATTGGCCACCTTTTGAATGAACTCAATATGTGTGTTGAGACCGGAAGGAGATACATGTGTATGGAACCTATAATTAAAACCGTAAATTACATATGAAATAGGAATATATTCATATGGTTTATGTAGTCTTAATGAGTTCCATAAATCCTAATGCATGATTAGTTATTTTGATTCACATAGGAATATAGTGAATTAGCAATTAATTATAGAATTACTTGACCTTGGAAGAGGCTAGTAATTAATTTAGGAAAACTCGACTATCAATTAAGGGAGTAAAATTGGATTAGTGTAGATAGATGATTCAATCCAAAGTTGTTAAGTGAAGTCTGATCCCTAGGTCTTTTATTCATCTTCATCTTTACTCCAATTGCATTCATATTTATTTTAAGAATTTTTTGCATCAATCTTTATTTACTCGTTTCAGTTCCAACTTATCGATTTGCTAAATAGTGTTAGGATTATGAATTTTGATACTTGGTGAAACAATCCTCGAGGGAACGATACTTACTTATCACTTTATTACTTGTTTACGATAGTGTGCACTTGCGCTAATTGATAAACCATTTTACACGTAACAAGTTTTTGGCGCCGTTGCCAGGGATTGTTATCATTAATATCAATACCAAGTAATCTTAATCCTAATTTGATTTTTATTTTACATTTTTTTTGGTGTTTCTTTTCTTTTCAAGTTTGTCCTAGTGTATGACCAGATCGAAAGTTGCTGAGCCGCTGCTATTTGATTTTGAGATAGAGAAAACTTGTCGAAGGAATCGAAAGATACAGAAGCAGTCAACTGTAGATCAAGGTGAAGCAATGGCAGATTTGAGAGAAGAAGCAGACACCAAAGCACTCCGTGACTATGCCACACCAATAGTCATGGATACCATTTCTGGGATCAGAAGACCGCCTATACCAGCCAACAACTTTGAGATCAAGCCAGCCATAATTCAAATGATGCAAGCAAATCAGTTTGGAAGTTCTCCAATAGAAGATCCGAATGCACATATAGCCAGCTTTCTGGAAATTTATGATACATTCAAGCACAATGGCGTTTCTGATGATGCCATCAGGTTGCGACTTTTCCCTTTCTTACTTAGGGATAAAGCTAAAAGCTGGTTACACTCTTTACCAATGGGGAGCATCACTACATGGAACATATTGGCACAAAAATTTTTAGCAAAATTCTTTCCTCCAGCTAAAACTACAAAAATGAGGAATGAGATTGCTTCATTCACCCAGCATGACATGGAAAGCCTTTATGAAGCATAGGAAAGATACAAGGAGCTGCTAAGAAGATGTCCTCATCATGGGCTACCAGATTGGCTGTAATTGCAAACTTTCTACAATGGATTGTCTAATGCTACCAAAACACTTGTAGATGCTGCAGTTGGTGGATCATTAATGGGAAAAAGCATAGAAGCTGCTATGGAGCTGTTGGAAGAGATGGTAGCAAATGCTTACCAATGGCCTTCTGAACGTAACACTTCAAAGAAAGCACTTGGAGGCCATGAGCTAGACATTCTAACCACTTTGTCTTCTCAAGTTACCTCTTTATCCAAGCAAGTGAGTTCATTAACAGCTCAAACAAATGCAATTAGAACTCCTGTAGATGCTTGTGATTTATGTGGAGGTCCTCATATGAGCACACAATGTCAAGAAGGCAATCCATTCATTCCTTCTCAACCTGAACAAGCCAACTATGTGGGGAATCAAAATCGTCAAAATGATACTTTCTCAAACACATACAATCCAGGATGGAGAAACCACCCTAATTTAGGGTGGAGGAATAATCAGAATGTGTTCAAACCTCAAGGGAATTATCAACAGCAAATTCAGCAATCACCACCACAACCAAAGGCGAATTTAGAAGAAGCATTGGCTCAATTAACCATGAATACTTCCCAATTCATGGTCAGAACAGAAGCTGCACTCAAGAGTCAAGAAGCAACCATGCAAAGTCAGGCAACCTCAATAAAAAATCTGGAAGTGCAAATGGGCCAAATTACAAGTATGCTGAATTCCAGACAACCAGGCACTTTACCCAGTGACACTGAAAGAAATCCTAGAGAGCACGTAAAGGCTGTCTCATTAAGAAGTGGGAAGTAGTTAAATGAGCCAGAATCAAGGAAGAAAAATGAAGAAGCTCAGAAAGAAGATGAGGTGATTCCAGGAAGAATGACTTTTCCAGATAATCCTCCACCATATGTTCCACTAGTTCCATTTCCTCAAAGATTGGTGAAAGCTAAGCTAGACAAGCAGTTTAGCAAGTTTCTGGAGGTGTTTAAGAAGTTACATATCAATATCCCATTTGCTGAAGCTTTAGTCCAAATGTCCAGTTATGCAAAATTTATGAAGGAGATTTTATCAAAGAAACGCAAACTGGAGGATTTTGAAACAGTAGCCTTAACTGAAGAGTGCAGTGCAATTCTCCAAAAGAAACTACCGCCAAAGCTTAAAGACCCTGGGAGTTTCTGCATACCTTGTACCATTGGAGAGTGTGGATTCGAAAAAGCCTTATGTGACCTTAGTTCAAGTGTGAATTTGATGCCATTATCCATCTACAAGAAGCTGGGATTAGGAGAAGTGAAACCAACTACCGTGTTACTGCAGCTAGCAAATCGTTCAATAAAGCATCCACGTGGGGTCCTTGAAGATGTGCTAGTAAAAGTTGATAAGTTCATCTTCCCAGCAGATTTCATAGTGCTTGACATGGAAGAAGATCAAGAAATTCCTATTATTCTTGGGAGACCATTTCTTGCAACTGGACGAGCTCTAATTGATGTACAGAAGGGAAAGCTGACTTTACAGATTCAAGATGAGGAAGTGTCCTTCAACATTTTTAAAGCCCTATCTCTTCCAGATGAAGGTGATACCTGTTTTAAGGTTGATTCAGTAAGCAGCTGCACCAGAGAAGTAGTAGATGAAATTTACTCAAATCAACCTTTAGCAGTTAGCATGATAGACACATCTCATACTACTGATCCCAAAATTCTAGAACAAGTCGGCTATCTCGAAGCCAATTCACCAATTTTCATAAAAAGGTCATTCGAAGATTTGGGAGAAAAACTACCAAAGCCAGTTCCTTCAATTGAAAAGCCACCTAAATTAGAGCTGAAAACACTACCCACTCATCTAAAGTATGCTTTCCTAGAAGAAGATTCAGCTTTGCCAGTTATCATCTCATCTGATTTAACCGCTGAAGAAGAAGAAAAGTTGCTGAGGGTGTTAATACAGCACAAGTTCACACTGGGATGGTCGATTGCAGATATTAAGGGAATAAGCCCTTCAATCTGTATGCATAAAATACTGCTAGAAGAAGATGCCAAGCCCTGTGTTGAACATCAAAGAAGGCTCAATCCAAATATCAAGGAGGTAGTTCGTAAAGAAGTGCTCAAATGGTTAGATGCTGGCATTATCTACCCAATTTCTGATAGTCCGTGGGTAAGCCCTGTACAAGTTGTACCAAAAAAAGGAGGCATGACAGTGGTTCCAAATGAAAATAATGAGCTAATCTCGCAAAGAACAGTGACCGGATGGAGAGTTTGCATTGATTATCGGAAGCTCAACAAAGCTATTAGAAAAGATCATTTTCCCTTGCCATTCCTAGATCAAATGCTAGATAAATTGGCGGGACAAGCCTATTACTGCTTCCTTGATAGATACACTGGTTACAATCAAATTTTGATTGCTCTTGAAGATCAAGAGAAAACAACTTTTACTTGCCCATATGGAACATTCGCCTTCAGAAAAATGCCTTTTGGATTGTGCAATGCTCCTGCAACCTTCCAACAGACAATGATGGCAATCTTTTCAGATATGGTGGAAAATTTTATTGAAGTATTCATGGATGATTTCTCAGTGTTTGGGGAATCTTTTGATCTCTGTCTAGCTAATTTGAAAAAGGTGTTACAACACTGTGTGGAGACCAACCTTGTACTGAATTAGAAAAAATGTCACTTCATGGTGAAAGAAGGTATCGTGTTGGGACACAGTTTCAATTCATGGGATCGAAGTTGATCGAGCAAAAATTGAAACTATTGAAAAATTATCTCCACCTGCGACAATCAAAGGCATTAGGAGTTTTCTGGGCCATGCTGGTTTTTACAAGCGATTCATTAAGGATTTCTCAAGGATCACAAAACCGCTATGCAAACTGTTGGAGAAGGACATTCCATTTGTGTTCGATGAGAATTGCATTTCAGCATTCCAAACCTTGAAGAAAGCCTTGATCTTAGCACCAATCATTGTCGCTCCAGATTGGAATTTTTCGTTCGAAATAATGTGTGATGCAAGTGACTATGCAGTTGGAGCAGTCTTGGGCCAGAGAAAGAATAAGATTTTTCATACAATCTATTATGCCAGCCGAACACTCAATGAAGCCCAAATAAATTATGCAACAACTAAAAAAGAGCTCCTTGCTGTTGTATTTGCCTTTGACAAGTTCAGAGCTTACTTAATTGGCTCAAAAGTCATAGTCTGGACGGATCATTCAGCAATAAAATACTTGATAGAGAAGAAGGATGCAAATCCTAGATTAATCAGATGGGTGCTTCTGTTACAAGAATTTGATTTGGAGATCAAAGATAAAAAAGGGACCAAGAACCTCATTGCAGATCACCTTTCTCGACTTGAACTTCCCAAGCTTGAACTAGAACTGCCAATCCAAGAGTCTTTTCCAGATGAGCAGCTATTTAATGTAAGATCATTATCAACTCCATGGTATGCTGACATTGTGAATTATCTAGCAAGTGGGATGATGCCATATAAGTTCTCTGGACAACAAAAGAAGAAATTCTTAGCCAATGTGAAGTATTACTTCTGGGAAGATCCATTTGTGTATAAACATTGCCCAGATAGAATCATAAGAAGATGTGTTCCAGAAGAAGAGATGACTAGTATCCTTTTCCATTGTCATTCATCCCCATATGGCGGTCATTTTGGAGCAAATCGAACTGCTACTAAAGTTCTTCAATTTGGATTCTATTGGCTTACCCTATTCAAAGACTTTTAAGCCTATGTAGCCGCATGTGATAAATGTCAGAGAATAGGAAACATCTCTCAAAGACATGAAACCCCATTGACCAACATTCTGGAGGTAGAATTATTTGATGTATGGGGTATCGACTTCATGGGTCCTTTCCCATCTTCATTTGGCAACCAATTCATTTTAGTAGCTGTGGATTATGTATCCAAATGGGTGGAGGCAGCAGCGTCTCCTACAAATGATTCTGGAATGGTTGTGAAGTTCCTGAGAAAGAACATATTCACAAGGTTTGGAGTACCTAGAGCAATCATAAGTGATGGAAGCAAGCATTTCTGCAATCAACAACTTCAGTCTGTGCTCACTAAATATGGAGTAACTCACAAGGTGGCAACTCCTTATCATCCACAGACTAGTGGGCAAGTGGAGATATCAAATAGAGAGTTGAAATGGATTCTTGAGAAGACAGTGAATTCCAATAGGAAAGATTGGGCAAAGAAGCTGGATGATGCATTATGGGCTTATAGAACAGCATTCAAGACCCCAATTGGTACATCTCCTTACCAATTGGTATATGGCAAGGCATGTCATCTTCCAGTTGAATTGGAGCACAAGGCATACTGGGCAATTAAGGCATTAAATTTTGATTTGAAGACAGCTGGTGAAAGAAGGCTAATGCAACTCAATGAACTTGAAGAATTTCGCCAACATGCTTATGAAAATGCTAAGCTCTGCAAGGAGAAGACAAAAATATGGCATGATAGGAGAATTATAAAGAAGGAGTTCACACCAGGCCAGAAAGTACTTCTCTACAACTCAAGGTTAAAACTCTTTCCAAGAAAATTGCGATCAAGGTGGTCAGGGCCTTTTACTGTGGTTCAAGTTTGGCCGTATGGAACTGTGGAGATTCAAGATGGTGACAAAAAATTCAAAGTGAACGGGCAAAGATTGAAAGAATACAATGACAGTGCATTCAGCACCATCAAGACTGTCATCACGCTCGAAGAGCCAGCTGGTAAGTGTTAAAAAAAAAAAAGAACTTTGTCTAGCTAAAGACGTTAAAGAAGGGCGGCTACTTGGGAGGCAACCTAAGATTTCTTTCTCTTCTCATTTCTTTTCTTCTAACTTATTTAAGCACACATCGCACAGCATTTTTAACTTACAATTTCAATTTTCATCATTCTCATCATGGAGGAATCCCTTGTAAAGCTTAAAAGCAGATTCCCTACTCTTCCCAAAGATGTGCTCAAGAAAATCTACAACTACCGATTTGAAAGAATGAAGGCATTTAAGCATTTGGGTCTTCCCGAGGATATACGTTGGATTATTGAAGCTAAGGTACGTTTAGCAGGTGAGTTTAATGAATCATTTGTTAGACGTATGCCAGGTATGGGAAGAAGTTCTTACTCTAAAAAGAGAAGAGCTAAAAGAATGAGAGTCTATCATAAGTGTGCAAGGTGGAATTGTAATAAGCTCTGTAGGAATAAAGGAATGATTTCAGTAAATCGAGAGGACAAAATCCGATTCATAAAGGATGGATTGAGTAAAGAGTCATTGGATGATATCATTCAGACTCTTGAGACGCATCCTAGCGGAGATGTTCATGCTGTTTTTCTTGATTTAATGAACTTATTCAATACAGAAAAGGAACGCTACAGTCTTGGGGATATGACTGTAAAAGACCCTGTTTGCCAGTTTATAAGAAAATTAGATGGGAAGCAAATCCTCGGCTCATAGAAGCTGTTTAAGCCGTTACTGAACGAAAAATCAGAGGAAGATGTGAGTCACAATCACAACTATTGTACATATGTTTGTCTGCTTTACTTTTCCTTTATCTTTTTATCTTTACAGCTGCTTTTTAACTTTCTCTTCTTTTTAAGTTTACCTTTTCAGTAACTTTTTGACTTTCTTTACATTCTGTATTCTACTTTGTTCACGCCATTATTACACTTGTCAGTTGTGCACAGCATTTTTTTTATCTTTTTCTGATATTATCTGATTTGCATGATTTCTTTATTTCTGCTTTTGTATTATAAGAATGCATTTCAGTAATCACACTTTGCAAAATGTCTGAAGGCGAGAGTAAAGAAGAGGAAGAGGTTGAGAAACCATCAAAATGTAGATTTAAATCTATCTGTGTTTTTGGTGAATCTTATGCTGGAAAGAATGGAGAATTTCTGACAGTAGCAACTGAACTTGGTCATGCATTAGCTGCTAGAAAGATTGCCTGTGTGTATGGAGGAGGGCTTCATAACTTAAAAGGAAGTGCAGCATTTTCTGCCTATATCAGAGGAAGCAAAATACTGAGTATCCTTGTGAATGGTTTAGATGACAAGAAATACGCCATCGGTAAAACATTAAAGGTTTCAAACTTGCCTGAACGTATTGGATGCATGCTTTACAGTGCTGAAGCCTTTATTGCCTTACCTGGTGGTTTAGAAGCATTAGATGGAATTTCTAGCATTGCATATTGGATTAACTTGAACTTTCACCAGAAGCCAGTAGGTTTATTAAATGTTAATGGTTTTTATGATAGTTTGCTGTCTTTTTGAGATCAAGCTGTGGAACAAGGATTCATACCCCAAGCGACTCGTCGTGCCATAATGTCTGCCTCAACTGCTGATCAGCTGATTGACCAACTACAAGGCTATAAACCTAAACCAGATCCATCAGTGAAAAAGATAGATTGGCAATCTCCAACCAGCAGTCAGAAGCATGAGCCCGACACCACTCTCCGGTTGTAACTTTCTTTACTCTTATAGTTTTACTCCCAAAATTTCTTTTATGTGTGAGTTGCTTATGCATTTCCTTTTAATAAACCCTTTTTGCTCATTTACTGAAGACATTGGGGACAATGTCTACACTAAGTGTGGGGGGAAATAAAAATAAAAAAAATTAAAAAAAATTAAAATTTTTTTTTTACTTTTTAGGATTTTTTGGTAGTAAAACCATGAGATTTATATATAAAAAAAAGGGATGGCCAAGTAAGGAGTTATTTTTTTTGCTCTTGATACGCATCCTAAAAAAAATATAAAAATTAAAAAAATAATAATAATTTCCTGCTTTTTAGGTTCTTTTCAATAATTTTAAAAAATTTCATAGCATGATTGAACAACTTTCTTACTTCTTAGAATTGATGGGTTTGATAATGGATTTTGAGTTAGATTGAGTTGGAAACCTTTAACCGTGAGATTTTGAGCCTACTTGTTAAATCAGTATTATATTTCTTGTGTGTGATATTCATCTGTTAAGTTGTCACTCTAGAACTTGCATAAAATATGGTTGAGATTACAATTTACATGCATACTCAGATATGATAAAAGTATTTTTTTCTCTCAGTTAGAACCAAATAGCCAACCCTGCAATTTTACCGTTGATAAACCCCTTTGAGCCTGATTAACCGTTTCTTTGCTTTAGCACATTAATATGTCATTTAATAAAATATCAATTGTCTTTACTTAACCCTAGGGATTTGTAGAGCATTTGCATCTTTGAACAATGGGTTTTTGACAAAGTGTGGGGGAATATGTATTATTAACTTCAAAGTTGCAAAAGTTTTCCTTCAAAAAAAAAAAAAAGAAAGAAAGAAAGAAAAAAGAAAAAAAAAATAGTTCAAAAAAAAATAAAAAAATAAAAAAAGAGAAAAAGAAGAAGAGAGAAATTGATGAATTTGAATCGTGGGCTGCTATGTTAAGATAAAATTATTTAGAGATTACCCATGTTTTAATTGCTCTATTAATTTCTCTCCTTACTTCAACCTTTCATATCCCTGTTTTATCTTTCCTTTACCTTGGCCTCATTACAACCCTTAATAAGACCTTTTGATTTGAAGTGTGCATGTAAATCAGGTAGTGAAGATTGAGAATTTATGCAAGCCTATGGTAGTGCAATCTTTGATAGGATGAATTTGAGTGAAACACTTGCCCATAAACACTTGAGAGAGGAAAAGTTGTAGTGATTCTGGTTCAATCCTTCTCAAATGAAGTTGCAATTCCTTTTTGGTTTTATGTGTCAAGATTTGTTGATTCATGAATGCTATGATATGTTTGTACTTTAATTATCTTTCTTATGTTTTTGTACTTTTTATCTCATGGGTAGATTAGTATTAGTATTAGTATTAGTTTTCTTCTGTTTTGTGTTTGTCCGTGGACGTCCAAAAGCTAAGTGTGGGGGAATTTGATACGTAAAATATTTACATATTTATTTTCCCTTGTATGATGCATTTTTGGATGTTATCTTGTTTAATTTAATAAATTTAGTTGCATTTTGTGAATGGGTCTTGAATTTGAAATGAAATCAAATCTTTTAGATAATGCTGTATTTTGACCCTATTTTAGGTTTTAGGCTATATCTGGAGTTCTATATGTTGGATTGGGTTTTTCTTTATATGGTTACGAAGCTAAGAAAAAGCCCTACAACTTTCATGTTTAAAGAAAAGCCCAGTTCGGAATCTAAGGATCTCAAATTCTGCTTGGAAGATGAAACAGTGGTTCTGATGGAATCTGACCTTTGGTTACTAATCTGATCATAACTTGGGATAGAAATGTCAAAATTAGGAGTTCTTTGTGGCATTTGAAAGTTAAGATCCGGCTCTACAACTCCTATGTTGACAGGAAGATGTAAATCTGCCATTCTCATGGTGAAAAATTACCAACAAATCAGAAGAATTGCTGCTACGAAAATCAAGAAGGGTAGTTAAAGACCATGAGTGGTAGCTAAAGAATGTGATTGGTAGCAAATGGTCAAGATTTATGACTTGCAGCTGATTCATTCACCTATAAATAGGTAGAAGTGGAGAGCATTTGCAGCATTCATTAATTCATGCATCTTAGAGAGTAGTTTAGTTCATGCATTTTTGGTTCTTGTATGCCTCCTACATGGAAGGCTAGGTTTTTCTCCTACATGGAAGGTTTTACCTCCTACATGGATGGATAGTATTTCTATTTTCATGCATTTGTAATTATAATGTTTGTATAATGAATGTGATGATGTTTCTATTTTATTTTGAGTTTGTTTTTAATTTCATTATGTTCTAATTTTTCATCTTCCTAGGGTGATGACGTAACTTGATAATAACGGATTGAATTCTAATATATTGAAACTCATTTCGATTTTATTTCCTAGATTGAGTTTTAATTATTGCTCTTAATGCTTTCAATTGATTGGCCACCTTTTGAATGAACTCAATATGTGTGTTGAGACCGGAAGGAGATACATGTGTATGGAACCTATAATTAAAACCGTAAATTGCATATGAAATAGGAATATATTCATATGGTTTATGTAGTCTTAATGAGTTTCATAAATCCTAATGCATGATTAGTTGTTTTGATTCACATAGGAATATAGTG
Organism: Sindora glabra; assembly: GCA_020226215.1. NCBI lineage: Eukaryota > Viridiplantae > Streptophyta > Magnoliopsida > Fabales > Fabaceae > Sindora > Sindora glabra. The sequence continues at coordinate 32,228,564 of CM035229.1, forward strand.
AATTAGCAATTAATTATAGAATTACTTGACCTTGGAAGAGGCTAGTAATTAATTTAGGGAAACTCGACTATCAATTAAGGGAGTAAAATTGGATTAGTGTAGATAGATGATTCAATCCAAAGTTGTTAAGTGAAGTCTAATCCCTAGGTCTTTTATTCATCTTCATCTTTACTCCAATTGCATTCATTTTTATTTTAAGAATTTTTTGCATCAATCTTTATTTACTCGTTTCAGTTCCAACTTATCGATTTGCCAAATAGTGTTAGGATTATGAATTTTGGTACTTGGTGAAACAATCCTCGAGGGAACGATACTTACTTATCACTTTATTACTTGTTTATGATAGTGTGCACTTGCGCTAATTGATAAACCATTTTACACGTAACAACTTTCTTCTGCCCAAATTTTCAAAACAACAGTTGACCGTTTGGATTAAATGGTCAACTGTTTTCCTAAGAAGCTACAAACTATCTAGCGTGATTCACTATTCATCCACCATTAATTTCTTCCAAACTCATTCATTCTCAAGAAATCCATACCAAATCATCAATATACATTTATAACATTGTATTCAAGCCATTTTCATTATCAAATCAAACCAACATCAATCATAACCACATTTCATAGGCATTATTATGAAAATCTAAAATATAAACTCAACCAAAAAAAAACCCATCAAATGTTTAGAATGGATTTAGATTATTTATTGAATTTATGTAAAGGAGGATTTGATAAATTTTTTACTCACCTTGTGCAAAGGAAGATTTGATGGGTTAGATTTTGTAATCTCTTAGACCTAATCAACTATGAGGTTCATTTCTCCTATTTGGATAAACTCTCAAATTTCCTTTAAATATCAAGAAAACCAGGGAAACTCTAATTTTCATGGAGTTTTTACCTTATTTACATGAAGAAATTGGTGATAAGTCATTTCCTTCAAGCTTAATTGGAGAAAGTGTGAAGCATGAGAAGGAAGAGGAATGGAAAGTGTTAGCCTTCGTAACCCACACCCAAAAGGGGGTGAATTGGGTGTTTTTAAAACTTTTCTTATTTTTGAAACTCTTTTTGTTTTTGCAATTCTTTTTGAAAACCTTTTGATTTTGAGAAGTCATGAGGATAAATTTGATTTAAATAATTCTAAGAAAGTTTTATAAGGATGCTTGTTGCACTCAAGATATGATAAATAAAGAAATTAATGCAAACTAACTTATTTAACTATATATAAACAAAGCATCAAGAAGATAGTTTGATGAAGATGTTTGCACATAATATATAGCAATTCAATACTCTTGTGCAAAGCCACTCATTCAATTATGCATAAATGAATAATTAAAAAGCACATGCATGGATGAATTTCTTTTTCAATCGTTTAATTCAATCTTTCAATCATTTAAGGATCAAGATCAATATTAATGCATAATGTATTCAACAATTATCAACAACAAAAATAAAGCATTCAGTATAATATTTCAGCAATCAATAGCAAAACATAAATAAATTTCTCTTTTAATTATTCAAATATCCAAGCAACAACATAAGCATTATAGCACAATATATTCAACAGTAAAACAGAGCATATATAGCAAGAAAAACAGAGCAATGTTGCAGAAAAATAAAGAGATAAGGAAAAGAGATCAAACACAAAAATTTATAGTGGTTCCTCCCTTGGATATTCTCATCAAGGTATACATCCATTCTCCAAACTCTCTAAGCTTGTGTTAATCCATTATCCTTCAAGTTTCAATGGCACTTGAAAAAGCCTTACAACTTCTTGCTCTTCTTTGAGCAAAAATATCTCTTACAAGGGATTCCTCACCCTCTCTAAGTTTTTCCAAGGGATACCCCACCCTTAATAATTAGGAAATGATAAAAAGATGAATAATAACTTAAATAAACTCTCTTATAGAGTAGATGAAATAAATGAAGCTCTAGAATAGAAGAATTTCACAAAATAGAGCTCAATTTATGATTTGGATGAAGAAGGATGTAAAAAGATGTTTTCAATTGAAGTTCAGGCTCTCTCTGCATTGTTTTTCATGTTTCTTAGCTTATATATGAAGCCCATAAAGTATTATAGTCATTTGGGTTGTTAAGAGTGAAAACTAGCTATTATTTATGTACCAAAATAGTTGGAATCGAGTGGTGAATCAATTCAAGACGTCCAGAGTGCTCTTTGGATGTCTGGAATCGATTGGCTAATCGATTCACCTAGATAGAAATGCAGACTCAACTTTAAAAGGTCATAACTTTTTCATTTTAAGTCTGTTTTAAATAGATAACCTATCATTGGAAATATAATTGAGTCTACTTTCAAATGGAATTAGTTTCATATTCATATCTGATGTCATTTTTAAAATATGTTCAAAACAATGAGTAAAGATCAGAAACAGTGAATCAATGAAAATCTGATTTTAAGACTCAATTTATAAAATTCATAACTCTTTCATATCTTAGTAATTTTAAGAAAATGATCATTCCATGGAATCCCTTTGAGTTTATTTTAATATAAAAATAATTTCATGCTCATATAATTTTTATTTTTCCATATATGATTAAAATAATGAGTACACATTAGAAATGGCTAGAATGCAGAAGGCTGGATTTTAGACTCAATTTGAAGAGATCATAACTCTTTCATATGTTAATAATTTTAAGTAAATAATATGTCCATGGAAATCTCTTTGAGTCTATTTTCATATGGAAAGAGTTTGGCAATCAAATCATAAGTATTTTATGAGATATGATTAAAAGAATAACTAGTGGTCAAAAATGAAAATATTAAAACCTCATATCTCATTGGATTTTGAAATGTTCCTATAGGCTATCTTGTTAAAATGTAATTGTGGGATATATTTTAAAGAATTTTGATCAAGCTAAGAATACAAAAAATATGTTTGAGCTCTATATCATGAAATACTTTATTTTACAAGAGAAACTAAGCCTTAAGATGAAAACCTATACCAATGAAGTTCCTTGGCTTTTCTTGATGCTTCCAAGCTTTTAATCTTCTCAATCTATACTACTTGGATCACATCTCCTTTCTTATCTTTCTTCCTTGTTCTTGATTTGAATATAATGTGATCTTCTATTTATTTACTTCAATGCTCACTCTTCTTCATCTTGGACTTTCCTATATACAAGTTCATAAACTTTGCAAATAATATAGTTAGTCCAATCTAATATATCAAGATATTGATGTATGATTCATATAAAATAAATTAGCACAAGAACATGCATAATCCTTAATGCATCAATTATAATAACATAGTATGTCCATTAAAGCTTATAAAATATACCAATTTAGCATGAGACATACAATGCTATTACAACACCTATTTGTCATAATCAAAACTCATCATATATAATCTTAAGGCTAACAAAAAGGATGAGAGTTAGGGTTAGAATTGGAGAAATAAGTTTTTTAAGAGTGAAATGGGGTTCTTATAGGGATAAGGGCATTTTCATCATTTAACCCTAGATCTTCCCATCCTTATAAACTCACTCACTTGTATCCTTTAAATTCTTTAGTTGAAGACATTGTCATCCAATTAAATCTTCCTAACTTTTCGTTTCAATCCCTCTTAATAATTCATCCTAAATTGCCCAAAAATTTTATTCAAAACTTAATTGAATTAATAAATCTTTCTTCTCCTTGTATTTCAACATTTATACACTTCTCATAAAATAATTAATTTAGATTGTCATTGTTAAAAGTTAGTTTATTATCTTTCTTTTTACACTATAAACTCAATAATTTTAATATTCTAAGTAAGGTGTAACAATAATATAAAAATAATAAATTTTAATTATCTCTACTTATTTTTTTTAAGCCATAATTTTAATCTATCTTTTCATCTTAATATTTTTAAATTGATAATTTCTTGTATTATAATTTACCATTAAAAATAAAAATAGGTTTATATAAAAAAGTAAAATGTATTATGTAATGTCCTGAATTTTCAATTCTATTATTTGAATCTCTAAATTCTAAGGTCGTAGAAACGAAGAGCAAGTTTGAATTAGCTTGGTGGGTGAATATTAAGTTGAAAGGAATTAAGTGTAAAGGTAATCGAAATTCTGAAGGAAAAAGGATAGTAGGGAAAAGAATTTATTTTCATAAGCAGTATAAATGATTAGAGGAGGTTAGAAAACCCTAAAAAGGGAAGTTGTCTAAGTCTGACAGTGTAAGGAATTTTAAACAGACAGAAATCCTATGGACTAAATTGCAAAAGTGCAAAATCGAGTGTGGTTAAGTGGAGATAACCAAGATTTTGGGGTGTAATATGTGATTTTATTTAGTGTGGCCATTAGACACATGACAAGTGTCATTATTAAAAGAAAATGGACAAGTGTCATTATTTGAAGAAATGGCAAGAATAGCCTTACTATTGGTGAAAAAGGACTAAATTACCCTTGGAATTGTCAAAAATGGCAAGAATACCCTTGAAGCTTCATGAAAAGTCTTCTTCCTTCTCCTTTCTTCTCAAAACCTGTGGAAGACTCCATTAAAGCACCAAAAACGTGCAGGAGAGAGAAGGAAGAGAGAGAAAGTTTTTTTTGGCTTTTTCACCCAAAAATAGTGAGATTTAGGCTTGGGGGTAGAAGGGAAAGTTACTTTTCTCATCAAGCTCTATCCATTGGTGTGTTTAGATTGAAGAGAAGCTCAAGTTTGATCAAGTTTGAAGAGCTCTAAGTAAGGATTTTCAAGTTGCAGCAAGAGGTAAAATTGTTCTCCTCTAAAAGCTCTTTAAAGTACTCTTTTTAGTTTCTTGAGATTTTGATGTTGGAGTGGTCAAAGGTGGTTGACCATGGAGTTTTGGGATGATTTGAACATGTCTAATGGTGTTTTAGATGTTGTTATGTTGATTTATGGCTTTGGTTTGGTGTAAAAACAACAAGAAACCATGATGTACAGTTTAGGATTTTAGAGGCATAATGGTGCATGTATGGATTTGGCATGATTTGTTTGGAACTTGGTTAAAATGATGAAATTAGGATGATTCTTATGAGTTATGAAGCCTAAGGAAGATGAAATTTTGAGTTATGAAAGTGTGTATGAAACTTTCCTTTTGAGAAGCCAAGGGGAGAAGGAGGTTTAGCCATGTAAATTGTGTTTTTGGAAGATCAGTAATGTACATGGGGTAGAACACGGCCCATGTTATACCCCATGTTCTGAACACGGGGTAGAACACGGCCCATGTTGTACCCCGTGTTCTTTTACGAAGGCAGACCAGTAATGTACATGGGGTAGAACGCGGCCCATGTTGTACCCCATGTTTTGAACACGTGGTAGAACACGGCCTATGTTCACCCCCGTGTTCTTTGTCAAGTGAACGTTTTGGCTTTAATTCTTCATGGTTTGCACGGTTTTGCCTCCGGATCCTTTTCTAATACTCTTATGTGTTATTCCAAAGCCTGAAATTAAAGTATAGAGCATCTAAGTAAATGAATGATGAAGCACATAGAATTTAAGTGCATTTATGCATTTATCAATGTGGAGGAAGTGAAGAATACATGAGGTTTAAGGAAAATGATGATGTTCTAATAAGAACTATGATGTGTATTTGTATAGACTAAGGAGTGACAACTTGGAAAGGCAAGGGGAATCGTAAAGAAGTTATAAGTGAGGGCAAGGGAAACATCACTATTGGAAGCTTATAAAGGTAGCTAGCTTTATCTTTAAGCTTTGTTTCCTATTTACATGACTTTCTGTATATTTTGCCATTGTATGGAATGTGTATGAAATAGCTGTGTGCGCAACTGGGAAGACAGTGAAATGCTGTATATGAGGCCTATGGCCTGAGTGTTCCCCGGGATGATAATGCAATTGCTGTGCGCGGTACCTATGGCCTTTAGAGTTCTCCAGGAAGACAGTGAAATGCTGTATATAAGGCCTATGGCCTTTAGAGTACCTCGGGAAGACAGTGAAATTGCTGTATATGAGGCCTAGGTACGATTATCTGTAATGGCCATCTAGATATCTATTTAAGTCATTGAATGGGCTTGATGATTGCTATGTGTGAGGCACATTTCTTACAACGGTATGGAATGAGATGATAAATGATTAATTGATTTTGAAATATGTGTTTTATTTGCTTAAGGATCTAGAATGGCTCAATATATTTTTACAGTGATGGCTAGCTACTAAGAAACTTTGTTTCTTATGTTTTCTGTGTTATACTAACCATTCCAGGTGATGCTTCTAGAGACCCTCTTGGCAAAGGAGAGTAGAGATTTGAAGTTGTATTATAAACGATTATGTGGTTGGTGATATTGTAAATGATGGATGTATATTTTTTGTAAATTGAACTTTGGTATAATTACATGACCCTTGCCTACATCGTATGAGATCCAGATATTTGAGGTACTGTGAGCTAGCTTATAGTAGAAGGCAAATTAGTATGCGTTAATTACCTATTTATCGAGGATTAAGGTGTTAATAAGTAAGGGGGTTACATATTACATATATATTAAATTACCTTAATATAATAACAATAGAATATAATTTTAATAAAAAAATATTAGCTAAATAATTAACATAATAAATAATTAATTCTATTAGATTTATCTAAAATTGATAAAAAAATACATAATTTTTATTTTTATAATTAAATATTAAAATAATAAATATTGAATAATATAATAGATTTATATGATAAATATAATTTTATTTATAATTAAATTTATATTTTTGATATAATATTTAATATTTATTTTATATAATACTCATTCAATTTATTATATAATTTACAAAATAATTAATTTTATATGATTAATAATTATATTTATTATAATTTGCAAATGGTAAGAATTAAAAGTTAAATGATCATTAGTTAAATTAAGGATGGTAATTTTGCATTTATATTTATAAATAACATAGGAAATTCTTTTTATTATAGGGTGTAAGTAAATAACTTTTCATAATTTGTAGAAAGTAGAACTTTTTGAAAAATTTTACTTCTTCCATTTGGCTAGTTAATGGTGAATTAAATAACTTAATTATTTTCCTACTTTGCAGGAAGTTGTACTTCTTATATTACTTCTGTAAACCAAATGAGCTCTAATTTGATGAGTTAGGTAAGGAAAAAAAAGATTTAATTACAATTCTTTAAAGAGTAAATACTATTAAGAAATTTTGTTATGCAGTTTAAAGCATGATATAGGTTATTATCTTTAAGGAATTATTCGACCCTTTTGTATGAAGCTTGAACCAGCAATTCCCTCAAGATTCGTCAAACTTATCTATTTTAAAATTACAAGATTAGAATAGGAAGTAGGCAATAGGAAAATGAAATCCAATAACAAAGAGAAAAGTGTTTTTAGAGAAAGTTATTTGAAATGTGTGTGTTGTTAAAAATGAGAGTAATAGTATACTCCTTATATGCTAAAAAATATAGCTATTAGAAATATGACCATTGAAAATATAACATTAGAAAATAAATATTCAAAATAAATTTGTTAAGCATTTTGAATTTTACTAGAGCTAAAATTTGGTTCCACATATTATCATTAGATTTTATAAGAAAAAATTATTTAAATTCTATTTTTATAAAAGTAGGCTTAGGCCTAAGCTTGGCCTTCTGTAATAGTTGTGCACAAGGGGAAAATATACCAATTTACACTAACTTTGGCCCACCTCATGCACACGAACCTGCCACTTTCTTTCCTTGTCATTTTATATAAAAGAGAGGTCTTACATATAAACCTTTTCTTAATGCCGAACTTACCTGATGTGGGATTTAATCTTTTAAAATACAACTCAATATGCAACAATCGCCTATATATTTAAAAAAACTTATAAAAGAAAATTAAGAAATAGGTAAAGAATCTTTGCTAGGTTTTTAAATAAATGTAAATCATTGATTTAGTGTCTTATAGACTATGAACTAAACCTAGAAAGAAAGAGATATAATTTATAAAGCTACTAAGGAAACATTTAATTTTTATGAACTGATAATCTCTTATTGTAAAATAACAACCTCAATAATCAATTCATATAAGAGTTCATGAATGTTAGTTCATGAATGCTTTAGAGATCTTGCTAGTATCTCATAAGAATAGCCCTACTTCACACTCATATAGGTGAATTTATCAGGTATGCACTGTAATTAAATACAACACCTATAAAGGCTATAGAATTCATTAAAAGTCAAGCTCATTTTCATATATAATTTACAATTTTAAAGTACTATTCACATACACTATAGAAAGAACACATAAAATTAATTTTAGTGCTTTCAAAACTAACATTAACTTGTTATTACCCATATGAAACTACTTCATAGGATCATTAATCATATGGGTTAGGTTACCATTAATGTTAATTTCTTAAAAAGGCTTTAGTCCCATTCCCGTCGATGTCTCAATTATTTGTTTTCTACCTAAGGTTTTCATTAAAAGATTAGTCAAATTCTTTTTTAACTTCACATAATCTATGAAATTCATTCCATCTTTAAGCAATTGCTTTACAATATTGTGTGTCAATTTAATATGTCAATTTTTGTAATTGAAAGCTTTATTCTTTGCAATGACTATTGTTGATTAGCAATTACAATGCATAGATACTGAAGGGTTTGGTTTCATACTTAATTGTATATCAAATAAGAAATTTCTTATCTGCTCAACTTCACTTCTAGCCATCTTAAAAGCCACAAACTTTAACTATATGGTGGATCTAGCTATAATTATTTGCTTGGATGTTTCCAAGCCACGACATAACCACTAAGGGTGAATACAAAATCATTAGTGGATTTAGTCTCATCTAAATCAAAAATCCAATTAGCAGCATTGTATCTTTCTAATACAGTGAGAAATCCATTATATAGAACATTATAGTTTATAGTTCCTTTCATATATTTAATTATTCTTACTAGTGCATTTTAGTAATCTTGATTAGGACTATAGGTATACTTACTTAGTTTACACATAACATATATTATATTAGGCTTGGAACAATCCATTATATGTATTAGACTCTTAATAATTTGAGCATATTTACACTAATTTATTGAGTTCCCTAAATTTTTCTTTAGTTAAGTATTAGTATCATAAAAAGTACTAACAAGCTTTTCCTTCAAATAACTAAACTTTTTAAGAAACTTTTGTACATAATGTTCTTGAGTTAACATGATACTATCATTTTTCTTTATGATTATGATACTCAGTATAACACTAACTTCAGTTATGTCTTTCATATCAAAATTTAAGGCTAAAAAGATTTTAGTCTCACACACCATATTAAAATTAGTGCAAAAAATAAGGATATCATCAACATATAAACTTAATATCATACATTCATTATTTTCACATTTTGAATATACACATTTATCTACTTCAAAACATGAAAAACCATTATTTATCAAAGTTTGATCAAATTTCTCATATCATTATTTAGATGCTTACTTTAGGCGATATAAAGATTTTTTTAATTTACAAACATTATGTTCTTATCCTAAGACCTCACAACCTTTAGATTGTATTATATAAATTTCTTTCTCTAAATCTCCATTCAAAAACATAGTTTTTACATCCATTTGATATACAACTAATGTAAAAATAGAAGCTAAAGCAAATAAAACATGAATTGAAGAAATCCTTGTTACTGGTGCAAAAGTTTGAAATAATCAATATTTTATTTTTGTATAAAATCTTTTGCAACTAATCGAACTTTATATTTTTCAATTTGACTATCAAGGAAATATTTCCTTTTAAAAATCCATTTACAAGTTTCCAAGTTTGATTTTGTAAAATTAATTTAAGTTCTGTTTTGATTGCTTTCTTTTAAAATTTTGCTTCAGATGAAGAAATCGTTTCAAAATATGTTTGAGAATAATTATCAATAATAAATGTATAAAAATCATTTCCAAAAGAAATCTCTTTTCTTTATCTTTTACTTCTTCTCAAAGTATTATTTCTCTATTTTGGATAAGACAAAAGTGTATTTAAAGATTTTGTTGTATGAGAAATTTTATTATATAGTGGATAAATGTGTATTATAGTCAAGTACATCACTTTTCAAAACAAGAAATCTATATGCTATACTATTATTAGCATATCCCACTAATATAAAATTAGAGGTTTTTGATCCTATTTTTCTTTTCTTAGGCTTAAGTAATAAAACTTTAGCTAGACACCCCTATGCTTTCAAATATTATAAATTAGGCATATAATATTTCCATAACTTATAAGGTATTTTCCTTAATTTTTTATGGGGTATCCTATCTTTTAAATGATAAATAAATAAGATGGCTTCCCTTTATAGGTTATTAGGAGCAAAAGAGCTTATTAATAAGACATTCATCATTTCTTTTAATGTCCTATTTTTCCTTTCTGCCACTCCATTTCATTTGGGAGAATATGATGGTGTTGACTCATGTATTATTCCTTTCTTTTCATAAAAATCATGAAGTAATGTAAATTCACCACCTTTATCTAATCTAACTCTTTTAATTTTTCTACTTAGTTGATTTTCAACCCCAACTTTGTATTATTGAAACATAGGAAAGGCTCCATCTTTATTTATAATTAAGTACACTTTGGTATATCTAGAATAATTATTTATGAAAGTAACATAATACTTCTTACCATCTATTATCATAGTTTGTTTTAAATCAACTAGGTCTATATGTACTAAGTCTAATAAGTCTAATTCTCTTTCATTTATAGATGCATATGTTTTCTTGGTTAACTTAGATTTTGTATAAACTTGGCATTTGTTCATATTATTAGAAATAACCTTAGGTGTTAATCCTAAAGTTCTCATTTTTGACATATATCCAAAATTTACACAACCTAGTCTAAGATGCCATAAATCAAATGAATAATAAAGTAAGCAGAAGTAAATACAGTCTCATTCACAACATTAAAGACATTTAGTACAAACAATCCTTGATTGCAATATCCTTTTCCTATAAAACATTATTTTTTGTTATAATTATCTTGTCAGATTAAAAAAGATACTTTAATCTTAACTTTTCCTAGTAAAAATACAAAGATTAAATTTACTTTAATATTAGGCATATGTAAAATATCACTTAATGCCAAAGTCTTGCTAGACGTAAGTTTCAGAAGTATTTTATCCTTTCCAAGAACCTTTACAGCTTTTGAACATCCAAGGTAGACCAGATCTTCTTTATCGTCTACTGATAAGTAAGAGGTAAGGCTTCTTTATTAGCATAGATGTGTCTCGTTGCATCTCAATCTACCATCCAATCTTTCACATTGGCTATAATGTTTGTTTAAGAAATGGCAACCACAATTATATTATTTTTATTATCTCCAACCAAATTTGTTTTAGGTTTTGGAGCATTATCATTTTACACCTTTTTCCTATATTGAGGTGCATGATGTCCTACCTTTTCACAAATATAATAGTTTCTTTTCTTTTTCTTAAAATTAGGATTAGTAGTTTTAGGCTTATAATCTTTCTTAGAATTATTAGAAGAAGGTTTATGATTATACCTTATTTAGTGTGAGCTCTTTTAGTATTAATTTTTTAGGTATGAACTGCCTTGCACTAAATTAGCCTTCATTGTCAATGCCCTTACCTTGATAGCTTACATTTCTTAATAGTTGGTATCTTCAATGATGATATAAGTGATGAATTCTACTAATGAAAGTTGATTGTGCTTGTGTTTAAGTTGTTGCTTGTAGTCACTCCATGAATTAAGTAGCTTTTCAATCAAAACCCCAATAACAAATTCCTCTTTCAACTCTATTTTTTTAGCTTTTAGATCTTTTAGCAGTTTGTGATATTCATTTATTTGTATTTTTATATCCTTTTCATCATTCATCTCCCAATGATAAAAATTTTCTATCATAAATTTCTACTTACCTATATCTTTAATAATGTACTTAAGAATCATTAAATCTAAAATTGCCTTAAATTTCTTTTAAGAATAGTAAATATTAAATAGTTAATTAGATAATGTGCTAAGAATTGTATGATAATAAACCTTGTTAGCATAATTCTAGTTTTTTTGAATTCTATTTGGTATTTACATTAGTGAGAGCTCATGCAACTCCATGAATGTCTAGAATAAAGGAAATGCACTCTTGTCATCTTTTGAAATTTTGACCTTCGAATGCCTCAATTTTTAAAATGTCTGCAAAAGATTTGGTATAAGAGAAATTATGCAAAGCTAGATTGGTAGTGCATTTAATACCTAGTGAATGATAGGTAAGGTTGACCATTGTTTGAAGCAGAAGCATCAACAATAACAACCATCATAATTCTTTGAGATTGTTAAGAAAATTTATTATGCAATTTGAGGTGCAATATAGATCACTATCGTCGAGGAATTATCCAAGCCTCTCGTGCCAAGCTTAAATTGGCAATTCTCCTAGGATTTGATAGACTCTTCTGTCTTAAAATTACATGATCAAAATAGGAAGTAGATAGCAGGAAAATGAAATTCAACAAGAAGGAGAAGTATATTTTTAGAGAAAATTATTTGAGATGCGTGTGTTGTTTAAAATGAGAGTAATAGTATACTATTTTTAAGTTGAAAAATATAGCGGTTAAAAATATGATTGTTAAAAATATAACCATTAAAAATATGGTCATTTAAAATGTAGTTATTGAAAAATAAATGTTTTAAAAAAATCTATTGAGCATTTTAAATTTTACTAAGACTAAAATTTAGTTTCACAGATAAGTATTGGATTTTGTAAAAATAAAAATTATTTTAATTCTGATTTTGCAAAAGTAGGGTTGGGCCTAACCTCACATGATATTTGCACACAAGGGGACAAGGGGCAAATCCACCGTTTTGCACTAACTTTGGCTCACCTTATGCGTGCAAGTCTGCCACTTCCTTTCCTTATCATTTTACATAAAAGAGAGGTTTCATATATAAACCTTCTCTTGAGGCCTAATTTACCCGATGTGAGATTTAGCGTTTTGAAATACAACTCAATATGTAATTAATACAACATTTAATTCCTCATTTATAAATATAGTAACTTTTATATTCCTCAAATTTTATAATTATCATTACTAGTGCCTTTATTTTTATTTTTATTATAATTATTTATCTTTTCATTCATTTAAAATATTATAATAAATAAAAATATTGAGGTGAATTATCAAATACCATTTTAATAATGTCAAATATATGTTATGTTGTTTTTCAAGTATATTATTTCTTTTCATTATTTATTTTAATATTACAAATGTAGGGAGGTGAGAATAATTATATCAAAAATAAAAATAAAAGGTCAATAGTACTAAGTATTAAATTTGAAAAATATAATAATTACTACTGATATAAATGAAAAATTAATTATTGTGTTTACTTATTTAGTGAATTATACAAAATTTTGTAAAAAATCTTTTTTTATTATTATAATATTTTTTATAATAGTAGGAGTGATTAAATTATTATACTTATATATGCAAGGACCATAATTAAATCTTAGATGTAAAGAAAAGTACAAGGCTTTTAAAAAATATTGAATGTCATTTAAGTCAAAGGTTTTGGGTTTTATTATTGTAATTTTAAAATAAAATTTGAAGACTATCTTTTGACGAGCAATAAATTTTTTGTTGTTCTATATATATTTTTATTAAAACATTATAACAAGACTTTAATTACAAGTTGTATTTTTAAAAGAAGAAAGTTGAAATAAAAATATTATTTACATAAAAAATAGAGCCCGAAATTGGATTCTAAATTTTTTATATCTATTTTATTAACCTTTAAAAATATATTTCACTATTTTATATTCAATTAATAACTCTTAATTTACATTTAAAACTTAAAAAATAACTCAATAATTTTCTTATAAGCTTTTTGTAACAAAATTGAACGAATTCCTCAATCAACATGAAATTTTAATTTTTCAAAAGAATGAAACTATAAAACACAATCTGTGCATGCAATTTGTCCATCACTTTTTATTATTAAAATCATTTTATTGATTCAAATTCAATAAAAGAGTTAACCTTATTTTTTATTCCTGTAAAATTTAATTTTTCCAATGTCATCTTTATAAAATATTTTGTATTAATTTTATTTTTATAAAATATTAATATGTTTGATTTCATTCTTTTATTAGTATCTATATTAAAATTGATTTGTTTAATTTTACACTCATAAGAACAGAAATGATTAAATTAATATTTTACATAAATAAAATTAATATAAAATATTTTATAAAAAATAAAAATAAAAAATTAAATTTTAGATAAACAAGGAAGAGAATTTACCCTTCAATGAAAAATTATACAGTGCCGGGACAAATGAGAGCGAGCAGATGTATGTGTAACGAGCATTTGGTTTGATCTTTCACATCCTTCGTTGGACGTCGATGACATTGACAACTTGAAGCTGCATGGTGGTGAACAAGAAACATGGCCAGAGCCTCCTGGCCTCCCAATCCACTTTTCGGTAATGTCCTAAAGGAAAATCTTACTGTGTGCACTGATAATTGATATATTATATAATATATTTCAATATAATTAATATATTGTTATATAATATATTTAAAAATAAACTATTAATATAATATATAATTAAATTTAATAATATATAAGTATAAAATTATATCATTTCAATAATATTATATTATTTATTTTCAGTCGCATTCGCATTTATGACAAAAAACAAAGACATTGATTGCTTGCGACTGATAAGGGGAGGCTGTGGTGGGAATCTTGAAGTTACGCCATTAAGGAAAGGGAAGAGTCGAGAAGGAAAAGGAAGGAAAGGGAAAGCAACGGAAGAGATAAAATAAATTATAATAATAAATAAATTAATTTATAATTTATTAATTAAACTTATAATTTATTTTCTACATTTCGCATTCTCATTTATGACAAAAGACAAAAACATTGTTTTGATTGTGCTGGTAAGGAGAGGCTGTGTTGGGACTCTTGATGTTACACCTTAAGGGAAGGGAAGAGATAAATTACAATAATGGGATTTTATTTTGTATAATAAATAAATTAATTTATAATTTATTAATTTAATTAACAAGTTATAAGATAATTTTTAGAGATATTTTATATATTAATTTTTTAAAAAATGAGTTTTAATTTAGTAAGTTACTTTAAATATCTTATAACTTATAAACTATTTTCTCTTTAATTTTTTTTGCAAATATATTCTCATTATTTTTATTAATTTATAAATCATATTCTTTATTAATTATATTTCATTTATAAATAATATTAAAAATTTTGTAAGAAAATAAATATTTGAGTTCATAAAAAATATTTAATTAGATATTTGATATTATAATTTTATTTTAAATATTTTTATTGTATTAATATAATTTAATCTTTAAATCAATATAAATTATTTTTATTTACATATTCATTTCTATTAATATCATTTTTTGATATTTTACAATTTTGGCTGGTACAATATATAATATTGCAAAATATTTCTTATATAATAAGTTAATTTATTAATTATCAAGTTAATTTATTAATTATTTACATAAAATAAATTTAAGATGATTTTTTATTTTTATAATTTAATAGTAAAATTATAAATATAGAATAATATAATAGATTTTTATGATAAATATAATTCTATTTATAATTAGATTTCTTTTATAGTTATACTTATAGTTTATATTCATACATAATATATAATGTTTATTTTTTATAACACTCAGTTCTATTTGAAAAATATAATCACTACTACTTTTGTAAATGAATAATTAATTGTTGTATTTACCTATTTAGTGAATTATACAAAATTTTGTAGCAAATATATTTTGATGGGCAATAAAATTTTTTTTGTGCTATAGATTTTTATTAAAACATTTTCACAAGATTTTAATTAAAAGTTGTAGTTTTAAAAAAAGGAAAGCTAAAAAAAATACTATATGCATCAAGAACAAGATCCAAAATTAAATTTTAGCTTTTTTATATTTATTATATTTAATTTTATAAATATATTTCACTATCCTATATTCAAGTAACAGGCCTTAATATATATTTAGGCTCCGTTTCACGCAACTAACTGATAAGTTAGCTGATAACTGATAAGCTAGCTGATAGTTAATAGTTGATAAGTTAACTAAAGTATTTCATAAAATTAACTGTTGAATTAGTTGAAATTACAAATGACATAAAAGGACATATTAATATAAATATAAATATAATTAAAATAATTTCTATTTATTTAAAAATAAAATTATATTAATGTAATTACAAAGTTTAAAATAAAAGTATAGTTTCTATTATTTTATAAATTTATATATTTATTTACTTATATAATTTTTATTTTATTATTTATTATAAAATTATAATTACTTAAAATATAATTAATTATATTTTATAAAAATTATTTAAATTTATATTATAAAAGGTATGAAGTTGTAAATTAATAAAAAGAATAAGGATATATTTGAAAAAAATTTTAAAAAGGAGTAACTTATAAGTTATAAGTTACTCTAAGTAGTTTATTAAATCAGAGCTTATAAATTACCTGGAGTAACTTATAAGTTAGTGTGAAAAATACATTTGAAAGTTAACTTATAACTTATTGATTAGGTTAATAAGTGATAAGTTAACTTATTTATTGCACGAAACGGAGTCTTAATATTTAATTTCAAAACATATTTTTTATACATATAATATTATTCAAATTGACAACTAATTTGATAATTTTTTTAAACAGCTTTGCATAACGAAATTGAACTTTTGAACGAAATCCTCTACCAAAATGAAATTTTAATTTTTCAAAAGAGTAAAACAATCAAACACAATCTGTGCACGTAAGTTTTACCATCACTTTTTATTATTAAAATCATTTTATTGATTCAAATTCAATAAAAGAGTAAACCTTATTGTTTATGCCCGGAAAATTTAATTTTTCTCTATTTTATTTTTATGAAATATTTTATATTAATTTTATTTCTATAAAATATTAATTTATTTAATTTTATTTTTATTAATATTTATATTAAAATTAGTTTACTTAATTTTACTTCTTTAAGAATAAAATTGATTAAATTGTAGAGATGAAATTTAAAAAATTAAATTTCATCCGACGTTGCACGTCAAACTAGATGATATCCACAACTTGAAGCTGCATGATGGTGAATAACAAACATGGCCACAGTATACAGGCCTCTCAGTCCCCTTACTTTCGATAATATTTGTGGTGCGCACGTATTCGCATTTAAATTTGATAGTGGATATATTAAGTGATATATTTTAGTATAATTAATATATTATTATATGATGTATTTTAGGATAGTTGGTATATCAACATTTGATATATTTTAAAAAAATTTATTAATATAATATATAATTAAATCTAATGATATATAAAAACAGAGTCATATCATCTCATTAATATTATATTATTTATTTTCAATCGCATTCGCCTTTGTGTTAAAAAGATAGTTTGTTTGTGCCGATAAGGAAAGGCTGTGCTGGGAATCTTAAGAAGGGAAGAGAGTAGATACATTAAAATATTAGAGCTTCGTATTATATAATGAATAAAATTTATAATTCTTTAATTTAATTCATAAATTATAAATTAATTTTTATAAATATTTTATATATTAATTTATTAAAATATATTTTAATTTAATAAATTATTTTAAGTAATTATAGTTTATAAGTTATTATCATTTTAATTTTTTCAATTTATCTTCATCTAATTATTAATTTATAATTCATGTCTTTTATTAGTTATATTTTATTCATAAATAATAAAAAATTTATAAATAAATAAGTAATGTAAGTTCAAAAAATATAATTAATTAAATATTTGATATTATAATTTTATTTTGAATATTTTAATTATATTAATATAATTTAATTTTTAAATAAAATGTTAATACATGATTTTATATCATTTTGCAATTTTGACAAATTCAATAGATAATTTTGTAAAATATTAGTTACATAATTAGTTAGTTTATTAATTATCATATAATTTATTAATTACTTGGATGAAGCAAATCCAAGATAATTTTTTATTTTTATAATTCAATATTAAAATTAGAAATATAGAAGAATATAATAGATTTATATGATAAATATAATTTTATTTATAATTAAATTTATTTTATAATTATGTCTATAATTTATATTTTTGATATAATATATAATATTTATTTTTTAAAATATTCATTCTATTTATTATATAATTAATAAAATAATTATATTTTATATAATTAATAGTTATAATTATTATAATTTGCAAATGGTGAGAATCAAAAGTTAAAGTGATTATTAATTAAATTAAGTATGGTAATTTTGTATTTCTATTTAAGAATTTCTTTTTATTGTGGGGTGTGAATAAATATTTTTTCATTATTTATGAGAAGTAAAATTTCTTAAAAAATATTACTTCCTCCATTTTAGTAGGTAGTGGTAAATTAAATAACTCATTATTTTCCTACTTGTATAAATCAAATAACATCTAACTTGATGAGTTGAGCAAGGAAGAAAAAGATTTAATTACAATTCTTTAAAGAGTAAATATAATATTTATCATTATTAGTCCTTCTATTTACTTGTAATATTATAATAAATAAAAATATTGAAGTGAAATGCAAAATGCCGCTTTAACAATGTTAAATATATATTTATTTTCAATTATATTATTTCTTTTTATTATTTATTTTAATATTATGTGTGTAGAGAGGTATGAATAATTGTATCAAAAGTGAAATAAAAAATTAATAATGTTAATTATTAAATTTAAAGAATATAATAATTACTATCCCTATAAATAAAAAATTAATTGTTGTGCTTACCATTAAGTAAATTACACAAAATTTTATAACAAAACCTTTTTATTATTATAGTTCTTTTTTTCATAATGATTGAAGTAATTAAACTACCATACATACACACATATATAAGGATTATGGATTAAATTTTAGAGGCAAAGAAAAATATAAAATTTTTAAAGAGTATTGGATGTTACTTGAATTAAAGATTTTTAATTTTATTATTGTAATTTTAAAATAAAATTTGAAGACTATATTTTGATGGCAATAAAATTTTTGTTGTGCTATAGATTTTTATTAAAACATTTCGCAAGACTTTAATTAAAAGTTGTATTTTAAAAAAAGAAGACATTTTTAAAAATATAACATACATAAAAAATAAAATTCAAAATTAAATTTTAAATTTTTATATTTATTAGATTAAAATTTATAAATATATTTTATTATTTTATATTCAATTAGCAACTCTTTACTTATATCTAAAATTTAATTTCAGATCATATATATATATATATATATATATATATATATATATATAATATTATTTAACTTGAAAATTAATTTGATAATCTTTTTTACAGCCTTGCACAACGAAATTCAACTTTTGAACGAATTCCTCTACCAAAATGGAATTTTAATATTTCTATCAAACACAATTTTTACTACTACTTTTTTATTATTAAAATCATTTTATTGATTCAAATTCAATAAAAAGTCACGCAGATCTGGGATAAATGGGCGTTTGGTTTGATTTCTCTGATCCGACGTTGCACGTCATTGACAACTCGAATCTGCAAGCCTCCAGCCCCCTAGTCAACTTTCGATGATATCCTGAGGGAAAATTTTTGATTTTTGGCCAGGACTTCCGTCCTCGGATGCCCGCCGCGGGGCGGGGGCGCTAAACCTTGCACAGACGGCTTAATAATAGTATTTACCCTCAGTTGAATATTATATATAAGAAGTAGATGATAATTTTTTATTTGTCAAATCAAGCCTAGTATATTAAAATTTGATTTCATGGCAAGCAGATGGACACTCTTTGTTTTTGCATTTTTTATTTAAATAATAATTAATGAATTAATATTTTTATTTGATCCAATAATTTTTAATTGAATTTTAATATTATTATTTATTCAAACTAAGATAGTATAAAAGTAATTTTCAAACTACCAACATTTGAATAAATTCTTACTTGAAGCATTGAATGTAATTAATATTTTAATAATTTTATTACAAAATATTAAAATTTTGTATAAATTTACAATTATTCTTGATTATGACCTAAAAATTTATATGCATTATATTTTCAAAACATGAAATATATATATATATATATATATATATATATATATATATATATATATATATATATTTATATGAGAAGGGTTTTAAAAGATTCACTCTTATAAATTTTCATTATTAGTTCTAACTCTATCTAATAGTTATAAAAAAAGAGATAACTTAAAAGTGAATCTCTCTTTAATAAAGAGAGAGAATAAATGAAACATATATTTATTAACTTTCTTTTTCTTACAATAATTTCCTTATTTCATTTTTCTTATAAAAACATTATCTCTATTTTTTGTAAAAATTTAAAACTTTTTATTAACAAATCAGTTTTTTTCTTTTTCTAAAAAATATATTACATAAAACATATTTATTAAGATGAAAAGAAAAACAAAGTCATTATTAATTTAAAATGGAATCGTTACTTAAATTGTGATATTTGTTTGAATTAATTTTTATCAATTAATCGTTTTTTCTGCTATTGATAAATAAATTTTTTTCAATTTTATATATAAGTGGTTAAGTTTTGTTTGATAATTCAAAATAACAAAGTTGAATTATAAAATATTTTTAAGCAGTACTTTTTTTAGGTTAATTTTTAAAATTTATTATAAAATACAAATATATTATAAAAAATTATAAAAATACATATGAATTTATTAAAATTATCACGAAATACAAGGATTCCGCGAAGATTTGATTACTTTCTTCACATCCCTACCAAACAGAAATTGATATCAATATTTTGATTATTTATTTATTTAATTATCTATATCATATTTCATTGAATGAAGACTTAAATTCTATGTGTAATAGTTTAAGGTAATATTTTTATACAAATTGATATAAAAAATAGAGAATGACTTTGAGAAAGAGTGAATTAATAAAATGTGTTATCTACTGAATAACTCTCTTTATTAAACCAGGATTTTACTTTTAAATTACTTTCTTTATAGTCATGAGATAAAGTTAAAGTCAATCGTGGAAATTTGATATTAGTCTTTTATACTTGTACTAATGTCAATCAATTTTCTCCCATTTAAAAATAATAAAATAATAAAAAATATTATAATCCATTTATCACTATTAATAATTATTTAATTAATGAATACATTTAATGTGAAGATGAAAGAAAATGAATAAAGTTAATTCAAATATTTTAAATTAATATTTTTTATTATTTTATTATTATTAAATTGATAATATAATTTTTTTATTGAATGAAAAAATAGAGGTTGTCAACCTCCTATTTTTTTATGTGAGCACTATCAATTTCCATATATATATATATATATATATATATATATATATATATTACATGATTTATAAATTCAATGCATAAAAATTTTAGGGTCATAATCAAGAATAATTTTCAATTTATGCAAAATTCTAATATTTTATGATTAAATTTTAAACTTTTAATTACATGTAGTGCTTAAAATAAAGATTTATTCAAATGTTGGTAGATTGAAAATTAATTTTAAACCATGTTAATTTGAATAAATATCAATAATATTGAAGTTCAATAAAAATATTACTGGAGAAAATAAAATTCTTAATTCGTTAACTATTATTTAAATAATAAAAATATGTAGAAGTGAAGTTTGCTTGCCTATTGTGAAAGCAAATTTTAAAACATTTAATTCACAAAGCTTGATTTGACAAGCAAGAAATAATCCTCTACATCTTGTGTATAATATTCAACTAGAAGTGAAGGCCATTCTGATCCCCACCTATACTTGGGGATGGAACAATTTTATGGTGCACACTAGCATGTGCACATTTAAATTTGAGAGTTAATATATTGTATGATATATATATATATATATATATATATATATATATATATATATATATATATATATATATATATATATATATAATTAAATACTAGGTTGTTTTTCTTTAAGATCATGGATTTCTCTAAAAACTTGTGTACAATAATTATGTCGAAACTTTCTATAAGGAAGAAGATATCCTCCAATGAAGTAATAAGAAAAATAAAAAATTGTCATGAATATAGAGAGAAGAAAAAGATAATTCCTAATCATATCTCAACTATGCTAGCTGGACAAGCTAAAACTCAAGTATCATACACAAATTCCTTAGTTAGATCCATTCCTAGTATGTATCAAAGAAAGTTCTTTGAAGATTTAGTGATAAAGCAAGATCTAGTGTTAAAAGTTGAAGTAGAAGAAGAAGCTTTAGAAGATCATAAAATTAGAGTAAATTTACATCTAACTTAAAGAATTGGATTTCCCAAAAATGGTATAAATCTTTAATTTGG
Organism: Sindora glabra; assembly: GCA_020226215.1. Lineage (NCBI taxonomy): Eukaryota > Viridiplantae > Streptophyta > Magnoliopsida > Fabales > Fabaceae > Sindora > Sindora glabra. The sequence goes on from CM035229.1 coordinate 32,250,843, forward strand.
TAAAAATGTGGGTTTTAATTATTTAAAATGGAAATTGTGGAATCTCAAGAAACCCAATGGTAATATGGATATTATCAATTTAAGAGGAGGATATTTTATTACGAGATTTCTTGTCGATGAAGATTTGTAGAATATCTTGAGAGGAGGCTCTTAGTTTATAGCAATTTATTACCTCATCATCAGAAAATGAACTCTAGATTTTTTTATTTCTTTAACATTTCTTTAGTCTATAATAGTATGGATTAGAATATTAGTCTCCCAGTAGAGTACTATGATCTTATGGGGAAATTATAAGTATGATAGGACTAGTGCTACATTATTGATGCACTCACAACCTTAAGACTTCATGATAAGTACACTTTGTCTTTGTATGCAAGTTGATCAAGAAAAAATCCTACCTAGAAAACTTAAAATTGGTAATATTAAACAAATCATTCAATATGAGGGATTACTTTTATCAATCATGTGGAAAAATTAAACAAGAAGTTAAACCATGTTCATGTTCTATTACTCAAGACTCTAAGACAAATGATGAAAAAAAGTCATAATCTAAACCTCCTCTAGAGCAAGACAAATAGTCAATAGTCTTGCATAAAAAGGCTAAGGCTAAAAATGGTAAGAAAATGCTTAAGATGATAATGTAAAATAATTAATGGAAATTTCTTAAGGAAATACTAAAGTTAAGATAAAAATGGATCAAATGGGAAATTATACTGAAGGTATTTAGGTTCAAAAATCTCAAAGTAATTTAGATAATTTTAAACATCATTTGTATTCTAGAAAGATATCTTCTAGGAACTCAAATTCCAGCACACTAAACAAAGAAGAGCAAAATCTAGTTCCATTTAAATTAGATATATAGTTGGTTATGTACCATAACCAAAAACTTATTATTAACTCATTAACAAGTCCAATCAAATGCTCATATAAAGTAGATCAGTGCTTACTTGCTATGGTGCTAAAGCCATTGCCTTTAAGTAAAGCTCAGTCAAATATCAAAAATAGTATTTACCTTTTTTATTGTGTTGTTGAAGATGTCAACCATTTTCCCTTAGAGGAGAAATTATTTAAATCTTAGCATGGAGCTCAGACAATAGCTCAATAGGAATAAGAATGTATAAAGATTGAGGTGTAACCGAGATTAATCAACCTTCCTAAACAAGTAGAACTAACCAATCATAGCATTCAGCTCTAATTAGCTTATAATGGAGAGTCAGGGGATTATTTATAAAGTTTAGCTAATGCTAATTGATCCAAATTTAATGGGAGAAAGCCTACTAAATCCACTAAAGTTTCCATTCTAGATAGACCAAGAGTTATGAAATGCATAGACTAATTTGATTCTAATTATAGCAAAAATTAAATTGGACAATCTTCTATTCCTAATTACAATAAACATAGTAGCCTATGTTTTGAGCCTACAAGTTGTGATAGGAATACAAAATTTGATATGCCCAAGGATAAGGGCAATATCAATGCCATTGTGAGCATAAGCTTTTGTAGAATCTCTGACTATTAGACAAAGGAATCACCTTTTATTTATAGTTGAAAGAATCAATCTTCTTTACTTTCTAATAATAATAGTAATTGATGAGAAAAATATTTACTATTTTATTCTCTCCTATTTTATGTCTCTTAGGTGTTACATGTGTTTAATTTTATAAAATAGGCCTTGTTTTATAATTTTAAATTGATTTTAAAGTTTGTGAATTTATTTGGTAAATGTTGAATTTCAGCATTGTTTCTATTTTTCAGTCATATCTTGGGCTTTGAATTTTGGATTGAGGTAAACTTTATATTTCTATAAAGATAAAAGAAAGATCTATAATTTTATGTTTTGGTCAAAGGTTAGTTCGGAATCCTTCAAGCCTTTATTTGGCTAAGAAGTTAAAGCTTTGTCTTTGTCCTAGCTGAACCCATTTTTGTATTTAGGTCATATCTGGAGCTATAGTGATCTGATTAACTTGAAACCAGTACCCAAATTCTTAGAAGACATAGGCCTATAAGTTTGATATTTATGGATTTTTCAAATTATGTTAATTTCATTATCAAAATCAAGCTGGAAGTTAGACCTATGGAAATTCCCTGATGTAACTTCTAGAAATTTGATTTAATTAAGTCTAAGTTTCTAGAAATTTTGACAAGCCTTATTATTGTAATTGTAATTGTAATCGTAATCGTAATTCTAGGAGACATCTAATCCTAGTTCAATAAGGTTTTAGGCTAATTAGGTTATATAAATAGGCAAGAGGGCTGAAGAGAATAAGACATTCAAAATTACAAATAGATTCATTTAGCAGTCAACGCCCTTCTTCTTCTATCTCTCTTTGTTCTTTATCAATGAAAGCCTAAATTTTTAGTTAATTCAAGGAGTTAAGGCTTTCTTCTTAAAGATTATGAGATCATGATTTGTAATGTTAACCTTTCTTAATTAATTTTCCTCTTTCTCTATTTACTTATGTTGAAAGTTTTAAGATTCCTTATGTTAGATGTTGATTTGATATAATTGATATTTACCTTTGTGATTTTTGAATTTTTTTCTGCTTTGATATGAAATTGTGGTTAATAAATCATAGTTTTATACATAGGGATAGAGGGTTAAGGGATTGTTAGTGTATATGCCCTAAAACCAATTATATTGGTGATTGTAATTTTGAATCATTTTATTTTAATGACAATTCCAATTATTATATTTATATATATTATCTGCATAATATATTTAATTATAATAATAACCTTAAAATAATTGTATTCTTAAATATCCATAGTCAAATATCATTGTGGATTAGGTTACTTTGATATGTTAAGACTAGCATGTGTGATGACTTATATGAGATATTAAGTTTACACATGAGTACAAGTTAGAGAACTTGTACACTGGATCGACCTATCCTAAGAACACTATATGGATCGTTGTACGAGTGTCATGAGCGATTCTTAGTGATCATTATTAATATGGTCCTTTAACCTGAGATCACCAAGGTTCCCTACATATGAGTTTCATATTTTGATACTATTCTATGTCACTCATGATTGAGTGAATGCACGGATAGTTATTGGATATGTCATATATCATGCAGAGGGATTTGCATGATCAAGATAGAATTTGTCCTTCCTATATAATAGGAGCAACATCTATGGACCCCTTGATTAAGTAAAACTGAGAAAATGTATGGCCATACTCAGATGAATTAACATGGGATGTCAATTATATTTGCTTTAGTCAGCTTACTTAGGGATAAAAAATCTCAAGATTGGGCTATACAGGAATGACACGGTCCATGTTTCGTGCTCAATCTAGATGTTTAGGATAAAAGGACATAGATAATGATCACATGTAAAGGTTTAGTCAAATCACTGACTTTCTCATTACTTGGGTAATAATGATGTGTTGCTAGATACCGATCATTATTTATGATCATTAATATGATTAACGATCATTGCTAATGTAATGAGAGCTTGTAGGGTACACTTAGAGCCTAGTAAATTTGGAATTAATGGACCAAATTGTTTAAGCCTAATATTTAGGAATTCATGTTATAATTATAAGGCCCAATAGTAAACCTATAATTATACATGGAATAAAGCTCAAATAGGTTAGGATTTTCTATGCACCTATTTAAATAGGTTTGTTGGGTAATAATAGTTAATTCATTATTATTCACGTATCCCAAGCATAGAAAAATTCTAACACTTCTCCTTGACCAAAAACCCTTGAAGAGGCGTAGTTAGCACTACGAGGCAAAGGAGAATAATTCCAACCGGTGTTCGTATGGACATTCATCGGTGATTCACAGGTTTAAGTGGATACCTCAAAGTCTTCGGCCAAAAAGGAAGCTGAAGAGGTGATCAACGACCGTGTTCTAGAATCATCACAAAGGTATTCAATAAATCCTTGTTCTAATTTAACATTTTTGCATGGATCTGGTGGATGGAATCGGTTTATTCTACTGCGCTTGTATGGCTCCTAATTCCAACGAGGATTAATTTAGAGATTTCTAACTTAGTTTCTTAAATTAATTGAATTCTATTCATAAATCAATTTCGATCTAGTGTAGGAATTATAGTGATTTCTTAATTTAACTAATCTTAATTAATCAAATCTTAGGCGATTGTCTAGTGTAGAATTAATGAATTATTGCAGAGATTCTACATAATTCAAAGTTGAAGAATTAATTAGAAAAAAAGTTAAATTTTAATTGATCTATGATTAATCCAATTTATGGCTCTTAATTTTCTTGAATCAGCTATTTAATTCCATTGAATTTCTTCAAATTTTACTTCTGCTTTGCTTTTATTTTGTGCTTATTTAATACATTTCTTTTACATTAATTTCATGCAACAACCCCCCAGCTTTGCATTTTGTATTGGATAATTACATAAATAGCATATAGCATACATGATATAGCATATATATTGCATTCTGTTTCTGCACAACATTCTATTTTGTTACATTGCATTTTGTTTACAATAGTTCTTCATATTTTCACTGCATAAAAACTTCAATAATTGTGTAGGTATTGTTAGGAAATCATTTAGAAAAGGTAAAATCAAAGGATCATTAGAGGTACGATTTGGTTATGCTGCTATTCTACATTATCTTTCAACACATCAGTTTTAATACAATTTTAGTGCATTGTGATGTGCACATCAATAATCCTAAGCAATTAGAAGAGAGCTTATGTATTAATGGTAGCCAAATCCATTTTTACATTTAGCTTGGACATGATATTAGAATCCATGCCAACATTACGCCTTTTTCATTACAAAATAACATTCGAGCCATTAGAAATCAAATGTTGAATAATCTTCAAATGTCAATGGAGGAATGGCTAAGAGAGAGACCTTAACCAATACTTGAAAGAGCCATTATAAATTATTTTCTTCTTCATGACTTAAAGATGAGAATTTTATTAAGGAATTATAGGGGAGTAAGAAATCCAAATTTCCATAGAGCTGTTAGAGATTTGCTTTCTCAATATAGCCCAAACATGTTAATTTTGATAGAGACAAAATTATATGGTGATAAGGCCTGAAGTGTTTGTATTGACTTACCATTTAATCATTATGCTATTTCAGAAATCATCAGGCAAGCCAGTGGAATCTAGATATGATGAAAAGATGGTAATATGGAGTATCAAGCTTTAAATTCTACTAAATAAGAACTTCGTTTAGTGATCTAAGTTCATAATCATCCTCTTTAGTTACTCAGTGCTATTTAAAGTAATCCAAGGTTAAGGGAAAGAAAAATTCTTTAGATAATCATATGCATATTGCTAATTTACATTTTATACCTTGGTGTTTAATAGGAGATTTTAATGATTTTATCTTTAGTTTTGAAAAATCTAGTGGGAGGCTTATAGATAATCATAAGGCTATGTGTTGATGCACAATTTTTTCCAAGTAATAATATAATTAAAATAAAAAAAACTTAAAAATAATTGTAACTAGCCACCAACTTTAATTATAGAGGGATAAATGCCGCCAAAGCTATTATTAGCTATAATGCACTCTTGGACTAAAATTCCTCTTACAAATAAAGCTATGAAAAAATTCATCATTTAGGGGGAGGTATCCTAAAAGCCAAAGGCTTCTTCTTTTTCATTCTTTCTCTCAATGCTAGTTCTCTTTTGGCTCTTTTTATTTTAGCTTCTTTACTTAGTTAAAGAAGTAGAAACTAATTTAACTAACCTATTCTAGAAATGATTCACACCTACCAAAAATCACATCTTCTTTGCTAGTTCTTCTACTTTTACCACTTCCTGCAAGAAGAATCCTATCATCATCTTCCTTCTTTTACCATCACAATTTAAAAAGCTTCAAAATTGTCTTTGTATTCACTTGTTTCAATATGGACTTTCCATCATCTAAGAGCTGGAACATCTACACCTAACCAAAGATAATCACTAAATATGAAATCCTAGAATGGGCCAATTTTAGAGCCTACTCCACCATTAGAAGATTACTACAAGAAGTAGAAGAAATGTCTAAATTTTAAAGTTGCAGATACATCTAGAGAAATTTGGCAAGGACTTCTAGATGCATTACATCTTTAACATATTAATGCTAATAGCTCTTCTCCATAGAAGTTAATTACGTAATAGCCTATCAATCTTCTCTTTGGTTGTAAACATTTACATTCATTAGTGTCTTATTACATGTGAATATGAGAGATGGGTTAGTTAGGAATTTTTTGTGAATATGCAATCATAATATTTTTAATTCTCTATTTTAAAATTTTATGTTTTAGTAATATTGTCAGGTTATCATTATACAATTCCTATAATGAAACATATTAAAATAGTATGAAAGTTCAATCTATTTTAATATTTTTTAGGTGAGAGATATTTTAAAATTTAAATCAGGTGAGTTAGTTAAACTAAAAATATATCAATATTATTGTATATAAAATTATCTTATATTTATTATTTTTGGTATATAATGTATTTTACTCTATTAAAATTATATGGGCACTCATAATTTATATCATGTCTCTATTATTTAAAAAATATATTATATATTTTTGTGATGATGGAATAATATTAAAATTAATTGCAAATGCAACAAATATGATTTCAATTTTACCAAGCAATTTCTTTATTTACATTTAGTTATGAAGTTGAACAAATTTGATACTTTAAAAATTATAAAATAATATTAAAATTATGATTTTTATTTTTTTGAGGAATTTCTTTGTTCAAATTTAATCATGGAGTTAGACAAATTTAATACTTTAAAATTATGAAATAATATTAAAATTTTAATTTTTTAAATACTTTCTTTATTTAGATTTAGCTATAAAGTTAAAAAATTGATATTTTAAAAATTATAAGATAATGTTAAAATTATAATTTTATTTTTTTTGAGCAATTTTTTATTTAGATTTGGTTATAATGTTAGATAAATTTGATACTTTAAAATTATAAAATAATATTAAAATTTTAATTTTAATTTTTCTAAATAGCTTCTTTACTTAGATTTCATAATGAAGTTGAACAACTTTAATATTTTAAAAATTATAAGATAATATTCAAATTATGATTTCAATTTTTTAAGCAATTTCTTTTTTAGATTTAGCCATAAAGTTAGACAAATTTGATATTTTAAAATTTTAAAATAATATTAAAAATATAATTTTAATTTTTCTAAATAATTTCTTTATTTATATTTAGCTATGAAGTAGATAAATTTAATACTTTAAAAATTATAAAATAATATCAAAATTATGATTTCAATTTTCTTGGGTAATTTCTTATTTCATATTTAGCCATGACGTTAAATAAATTTGATATTTTAAAAATTATAAAATAATATTAAAATTATGATTTCAATTTTCTTAAATAACTTATTATTTCAAATTTAACCGTAAAGTTAAACAAATTTGATATGCTAAATGTAAAATTATTGATTTGATACTTTTTAAATAAATAAAATTAAATAAAAATAATTTTTATCTTATTATATTACAATCATTTTATTAAGAATCTTTCAAACATATTAAAATAAAAATCTACTAAAAAATAAAATAGAAATTTTTTAAAAAATAATAAAATAAAATTATTTTTAAAAATAATAATTTTTTTAAAAAAATAATAAAATTTATACTTATGACATATTAAAGTTAACAATCCAATTGCAGATGTAATCATGATAGTACTATACATTATTGATGTATTTTTTTGTTCAAATCCTACTATAAAGTTGGATAAATTCAATAATCAAATCAGCAAATTAATTAAAATTAAAATTATATTTTTATAAAAATACATATATAATATAATAAGAATTATAGTAATTTAATTTAAAAATATAATTAAAATAAACAAACAATCTTTTTTGAATGAACATTATATAGTACTAATACCTTCCCTACACATAATTAACTTATAAATTTGAACTCTAGAAATGTAAACCTGTGTAGATGTTCCAATCATACTATACAAAATGATTGGTAGTAACCCTATTTTCTTTTATTTATACACCAATGCTTTATAGAGTTACGAAGCTGCTTATTTCCTACCATTTCATTGCAGGGCACGTCACAACAGCTTGACAACTCCATTAAGGAATTAAATTGGAGTTAGGCCATTTTATTTTTTCCTTTTCTATCTTAACTTTGAATTTTCTTAGTCTATGTTTGTTCAATATTTTCTTTACATTTGTGTTTATTTTATTTGTCTTGTTATGGTTATGTCTATTTATTTTATGGTAATTACTCATGTGAAGATTATGAAATGGTTAATGTTCCCTCTCACATAGTGTACATTGTGAATCTCACACATATATTACAAACCTTCTACTTAAGCTTTATATTACCTTTTAATATTAGCTAGAGGCAAAGTAGCGATGCCTTCATGAGACCGTTAATCTCCATGTAAGCTAATGAAATAACCCTATACAAATTGAAACCTTTTGATTTATAATCCATCATGGGTAAGGATTAGGGGGTCTCTATCATATAATAGTGAATATAGGAATACTTTAGGGACCTTTTATCAATTAGGTGTCATAGAACTTAAACCAGGCATAAATTAGAATAAACTTAAAACTATTTTATTTAAGAGAAGTGTATCTTATAAGAGAAAATTTCAAACTTAGGAAAAATCTTTGCGAAACACATGAGGGAACTCTTCTATGATTAATATTTTATCCATGCCATCCAAGTTTACTCTAAAAAAATGATGATTAAGCTATATATTGGCTAAATTGAATGGCTTGCCTTTATTTTAAAAGTTAAAATTGAATAGCTTATCCCACGTTTTATCTTTGCCTAATTAATCGTGATTGTTGTTTTTGGCTCTTTGGCATCTTGTATTCATCATTTCATCATACACAGATATCACTAAAGGTCATTCATATAACTTAGACTCATTAGTAATTGATTGTGAGCTTTAAGGACCAATATTATATACTAAAAAAAAATTAAAGCCCATAGTCATAAGTGGTTGCAAATAAACCATGAAATTTTTTTCATAAGTGGAATGGATGATTTTTAGCAATATCACTTTCTTATAAGTACATCATTACACTTAATGCATTCACCCATTTTTACAAAAGTAAAATAACTTATTTTTAAAAAGAAACCTTGTTTCCATCTATATCAAACTTACTCCTCAACAAGGATCATAAAAGATATGGAGGAAACTCTTGCAAAACTCAAATTAGGTTCCTACTCTTTCCTAAAATTTACTTAGGAAAATCTACAAATGTTAACTTGAAAGAATAAAGGTACTCATATGTCTAGGCTTTCCTGAAGATGTGTGCTGAATCATTCAAGCTAAGGTACGTCTAGCAAAAGAGTGTCATGATCATTGGTTAAACATATGTTAAGAATGAAAGAAGTTTTTTTGTTTAGAAGCTAAGAGCTAAAAGAATGAAAATCTATCGTAAGTATACAAGGTGGACATATAATACATATTTCAATAGCAATGGAATAGTTTCCTTTAAATTAGAAAGACAAAATTCATTTTATAAAGGATGGACTGAGTAAAGAGTCTTTAGATAATATCCTTTAGACTTTTAAGACATACCTTAGTGGATGTGTTCATAATATTTTTCTTGATTTAATGGATCTTTTCAACAAGGAGAAAGAGTGCTATACTTTCAAGAATTTGATATTAAATAACCCTATTTACTAGTTTATAAGAAAACTAGATCGAAAGCAAATCCTTGACTTATAAAAGTCATTTAAGTCATTACTAGATGTAAAACCAAAGGAAGATATGAGCTAAAATTATAACTACTATCCATATTTATGCATATGTCATTTCTTTTCAACTTTAATTATTTTTAATTTTTTCGTGCTATTTTTTGAAATTTCTACTCCTAACGACTACTTTTGACTTTCTTTCTCTTCAAATTTAAACTTCTTTAACAATGTTTAATTTGCATGATCTTTTTTATTTTTCCTATACATTCTTCCATACCATTTTCTAAAATTATTGCACCTAACATCTACTTTTAATTTTCTTCTATTTTAAATTTAAACTTTTTAATAATTGTTAATTTGTATGATCTTTTTACTACTCATTTTTATTACATAAATATATATATTCATACTTGTCAATACACATATGACCTACCCTAAGGTAGAAGAAAAAAGGAAAGGGCCATCAATATGTAGATTTGAATTAATATAGTGTCATTGGTGGATCCAATCTGGAAGGATGAGGAGTTTATAAAAGTGACAAATGAGCTGGTAAGGTATTAGCTTCCAAAAATATCAATCTGTGTATGATAAAGGAATCCAAAGGTTAAGAGGATGCATGGCAATAATTATAATCATTAGAAAGGAGTCAAAGTCTTGAGTATCATCTTTGAAGGATTTGGGTGGCAAAATCATCACTTAACTATGCCTTGAGTACTTGTGTTAAAGTTTTCAAGTTTGCATGAACTTTTTGGATACTATGCTTTATAATACTGAAACTCTTTATCGCATTACTCGGTGGTTCAGAAACATTGAAAGGAATTTCAAACATTGCATATTAGGGCTAAACTAACCTTTTATAAAAAGCCATTAAGATTGTTAAACATTAATAATTTTTATAACAGTTGTTATCTTTCATAGATTCAAGATGTGGCATAGAAATTCATTTTCTTATCTGACTCATTACACCCATAATATCCTGCCTCAATTGTTGATCAGTTGATTCAACAAATCATAAATTTGTGTACCTAAACTTCATCCATTAATGAAATAGCTAGGTTAGCAAACTCAGGATAGCAGTAAGAAGCGTAAACTAAATATCACTTTTTAATTGTAACTTTCTCTACTTATAGCTTTACTCTCAATTTTTTATTCCATTTTTGTTATTGTGTGTTTCCATTTTTCTTTATCTATAAAAAACATTAGGGACATTGTCTAAATTAAATTGGGAGAAGAAATAATTAAAAAAATTATTAGTAAAACCATCAAACTTATTGTTTATGTAAATAATGGCCAATAAAGAATTATTCTTAGCTCTTGATATGCATCTTGTTAATAACATGTTTTTCTTTTAGGATTTTTTCTCATTCAAAAAAGAAGTCCAATTTTAAAATTTCATTTTAAGTGTTTTTTTAAGTTCTCTTGCTTATTTAAGTACTTTCTATTGATCTTAAGAATTGTATGAGTCTTAAGCATGAATTAATTAGGTTTGGAGGTTTTGTATCATAATTGAACAATTATCTTACTTCTTAAAATCGATGAATTTGATAGTAAACTTTAAATTAAAAGAATAAAGTTTGACAACCCTTTAACTATAAGAGTTTGAGCCTATTTAATTAATCATGATTATCTTTCTTATATGTGAGATTCATCTATTATATTATTACTCTAGAACTTGCTTTAATTCTTGTTAAAATTATATTTTCATATGGATGCACAAATATGATTAAGGCATTTTTTCTTTGAATAAACCACTTATACTTAAATAGCCAATCTTTGTATTTCTATTAACTAGTCCTTTTGTGCATAATCTACCTTTCCTTATTTTTAGTTCATCACAAGCCTAAATAGGAAAAAAATTAATGTTTTATATAACCTTAAAGGCTAGGAAAGTATTGAATCTATAAGAGGATGAGTTCTTAAATAGGGCTGTAAAATAGGTCAGCTTGTGCGGATACGGGCTGGTCCGCAATAGGTTGGGTCTATGATGGATGATTCCGTATTACCCGCATTTAAAAATGAGTTTAATTTTAAGGGTCTAAACCTACTAAAACCCGTGATGGATACAACATGTACGCAAGCTTTAACTAAAAACACATAAACTTCATAGATATAGGCTAGTTTATCATGGACCAAGTCTGTGATGTGCTAATCCATATTACCCGTATTAAAAATAAATTTAATTTTTAAAACCCATATCCATGAAAATGGATCACGGTCATGGGTTGGCTTGTGGTTTATAGCCTATTCTTAAATAAGTGTGGAAATGCATCAAATACTTGATAAAAAGGAAAAGCTTATTAAAAAAAGAAATAAAAAATAAGAAAAAGTAAAAAGAAATAAAAAAAAGGAAAGGATGATATATCATTAAAGTAACTACAATTTTGATTGTATATCTTCTTAGTCATTTACTATTTAAATTTATCTATCAATAATCTTTTAATCTCTTTCGTTGATAGTTTTCATTCTATGTTATTACCTCCAATTTTACATTGATCTCATTACAATCTTTAATAAATCCTTTTAATTTGCTTGTGCATGTGAAATAGGTAATGGAGATTCAAATTTTAAACAAGCCTAGGGTACTACAATTTTAATAGGTTGAGTTTGAGTGAGACACCTATCTTTAAATACTTAAAGGAATTTAGTTTTTTCCTTTCTTAAATAAAGTTATAATACTTTATGATTCTTGATGAAAGCATTATTAATTTATAAATGTTATGATCTTTTTACATTATAATGGTATTATTGCTTGTGACTTTACACTATTGATTTTAGTGGAAAAGAGTTCTAGACTTAGTGCTTACACATAACATGCAAAACTAAGTGTAAGAAAATTTTACAAAACCAATTTGCATTTCTTTAATTATTTTATTCTTAACTTTGTAAGGTTTTCCTAAAGGTCAATTGAGTTGAATTATTCATATTATATAAAATTAGGCTCATTTAGATCAAGCTATCACCATTAAAAAAGGCTAATTGGATTTAGATTTAGTATGATCAATTGAATCTTATTGAAAGAAAAAATTATTTGCATTATGTCATGGCCAATTTTGTTAAAAAAAGGATTGATAAGGACATACACTAAGAGGACAATACATTATGAAGAGAGCTTTCTTTGATAAGACTTATTGTAGTTGGTTTCATAATTTGTGATCAATGAATCATTTATAGTGGTAACTAACATTATTCTTCTAAAACACATTACCAAAAGGCCAGAATCCATTGCAAATAATATTTATTACCGTCCATGTTGGAATTTTTACTAAATGATTCTTTATTTTTAGTCTTTGTTGTAATGATAATATTCATTATTATGTCCCTTTTTTCTTTCTTTATGCAAATATCATGCATTTTCATATGGTAAGCATGTTGGAACACTATAAGATGTCATACCTATCCAAATGTGTTTGGATGTAATCGATAATGTATATATGGTTAAACTAAGCATTAGGATTGTCTTAGTTCTTCTAGATAAAAAACAGAGGGTAATATTGGTGGAAGGTTTAAGCCAAACAAAAAGGAAATGTGTATAATAGGAAATGACAAAACTTAGTATTCTCTAAACACAACTTTCTTAGGAGAAAGTTCTTAAAAGGATGAAGTAAAAAGCTTTTTTGAGAAAGACTAAGTCATTATTACATGTATTGTATTCTTACATCAAGTCATATTTATATGATTTATCTTTTTAAATCAACATATTCAAACTAGGTTATTTCCATTTTTTTTAAATTGAACTCAATTAAGTTAGGTTAAGCTTGTATCAATCCAAGTTATTCATTTATTTGTTAAATCAGACTTAATTAAATTGGGTTGAGCTTATGTTAATTTAGATTATTTACCTTTCTATCATTAAATTGAACTTAACTAAGTTAAGTTGAGCCTATATTAATCCAAGTCATTTACCTTATTAAATTAAACTCGATTAAGTCAAATTAAGTATGTCTTAATTCAAGTTATTTATCTCATTAAATTGAACTTAATTAAGTTAAGTCAAACCTGTGTCAATTTAAGCCATTTACTTTGTTAAATTAAACTCAATCAAGTCAAGTTGAACTTATGTCAATTTAAGTCATCTACTTCATTAAATTGAACTTAATTAAGTTAGATCAAGCTTGTGTCAATCTAAGTTATTTATGTATTAAATCAGACTTAATCAAGTTAAGTCAAGCCTGTGTCAATCCAGTTCACTTGCCTTTTTACCATTAAATCAAACTTGATCAAGTCAATCTTAAGTTAATCTAGGTCATTTAGCTGTTAAATTAAATTTGATCAGGTTAAGTTGAGCTATGTTAATTTAGACATTTACTTTGTTAAATCAATTTTAATCAAATTGAGTTGAGCTTGTATCAATCTATGTCATTTACTTTCCACATTGTTAAATTAAATTTAGTTAAGTTGAGCCGAACCTATCAATCCAAGTCATTTTCCTTAAATTGAACTCGATTAAGTAGAGTTGAGCCTGTGTCAATTTAGGTCATTTTCCTTATCATCATCAAATGGGACTCGTTCAAGTTAAGTTAACCTGTATCAATCTAGTTATCTTCTTTCTCATTGTTAAATCGAACTTAATCGAGTTATTCAAGCTTGTATCAATTAAGGTCACTTACCTCATTAAATTAATCTTAATTAAGTTAAGTTAAGCTTGTGTTAATCCAAATTATTTACTTTCCACATTGTTAAATTAAATTTAGTCAAGTTGAGTTGAACCTTTATCAATTTAGGTCATTTCCTTAAATCAAACTTATGAAGTTAAGTTAACCTATGTCAATCCAACTTACTACCTTTCCATTGAACCTATCATATTGAATTAAGCTCATGTCAACTCAGCCATTCACACTAAACCTATCAAATTAGGTCAAACTTATTTTATTTTCATTGTTAAATTAAACTTAGTTAGCTTGGATTAAGCCTATGTCAATTTAGGTCATTTAATTTAAATCCATTAAGTTAGATTAAATTTGTTTCAATTTAATTGATAAGTCAGAATTAGTAAAGTTAGTGCAATTGTATCATTTAATTTATTTATTTTTAAACCTAATTAAGTTGTTCATATTTATAAGAAAAGTTTGCTTACCCTTCCTAACCCAATGTTTGTGGATCAAACCATATTTACCCTTTTTTATCTTCTTCATAATACAATAGTCCAATATGTTGAAAAAAATCTTCTTTTTTTTAGCTTTCTCTCTCTCCTAATTCCTTCTTTTTATCCTATCATGCTAGTTTCCTTATCATTATTCCTTTATCCTTTCTCCATCTTCATTGCCCAATTTCTTTGCCCCTTTCTTTTCAATTTCTTACTAGTTTCCTTAACATTATTTCCTTATTTTCTATCAATCCCCATCATCAAGTTTATCTAGCCCTCTTTAATTTCTTACTAGCCATTTATGGTTTCTTCTACTCTTGCTTTAGATCATACTGCTTTACTTCACACCAAAATAAGACATTGCAACAATATAAAGGCTTGGATCCTGCAACATTGTAATATGGAAATTTTATGTTTTAAATGTTATACTCCATGCTATAACTCTAACATATGTAATGATTTGTATTCATGATAGCATAATGGTTACCCATGATTAAAGTTAGATCAATAAGGATAATATGTCATTTTTTTCAAAAAAATGATTCATAAATAATTTTTTGTAATTTTTGTTTACTTGAATTTAAAAGTTATGTATATTTTTTATAATAAATTTATGTAAAGATACTCTATAATGGTCTTCCTTATCGGTGCCATGCCAGTAACATACCTACACAGCACCTAAGTTAGTTTCTTTCTTGTATTAAATCGAATCCATTCAAATTGATTCGATCTTGTATCAATCCAAATATTTATTTTCTCATTATTAATTTAACCTCTATTAAGGGAGGCTTAAGTTTGCATTATAATTATTGATATTTCATAAATGAATTTATTCTCATCATGAATTATCTGTTAACACTTTTACTCACTTTCTAATCCTAAAAGTGAGTAAAAAAGGAAGCTATTGACACCCAATTTTGTTAAGTAATAATATAACTAAAATAGAAAATAAAAAATCTTAAAAAAAGTTATAACCAGTTGTACATATGATTCTTATTTTCTTTTCTTTCAATGTGGTAGCCACCAACCTTAATTATAGAAGGATGAATGTCGCTAAAACACTACTAGCTATAATGTGCTCTTAGACTAAAATTTCTCTTATAGATAAAGTATGAAGAAATTCACCATTTAGAAGGGAGATGGCTTAAAAGTCAAAGGCTTTTTCTTCTTTTTCTCTCTTTCTCAACCCTAGCTTTCTCTCGACATTTTTTCTTTTCACTTTTTCTAGTTCTCTACTCAGCCAAAGAAGTAGAAACAATTCATACTAATTCAACCAAACCATTCTAGAAATATTCACACCTACCAAAAATCACATCTTCTCTACTAATTCTTCCACTTTGACCACCTCTTATAGAAGAATTCATCATTTTCATTCTTTTACCATCATAATTCAGAAAGCTTTGAAATTGTCTTTATATTCACCTATTTTGACATGGACCCTCCATTATCTAAGAGTTAGGACATCCATACCTAGCCTAAGATAATCATAAATACCAAATCATAGAATGGATTGGTTCTGGAACCTTTCCACTATTGGAAGATTACTATAAGAATTAAAAGAAACTTTTATATTTTGAAGTTGTAGTGCACTTGGAAAACTTGGCAGGACTTTTGGATGCATTACATCTCTAACATATTAATGTTATTAGCTTTTTTCCACATAAGTTAATTATGTAAGTGCCCATCAATTTTCTTTTCGGTTGTAGACATTTACATTCATTGGTGTTTTATTACATGTGATTATAGAGATAGAGTTGGTTAGGAATTTTTGGAGAGTATGCAATTGCAATATTTTTTATTCTCTATTTTAAAATTTTATGTTTTAATATTGTGAAGTTATTATTGTGTAATTCCTTATGACAAAACAAATTAAAATAGTTTGAAAGGTTAATCTATTTTAATATTCTTGATGTGAGAGATATTTTAAAAGTTAAATCAAGATACTCGATTAAACTAAAAAATCTCAAAATAATTGCACAAAAAATTATCTTACTTTATTATTTTTTATGTGTGATGTATTTTAATTTTTTCCTTTATTGAAATTACATATGCACTTATAATTTATATCATGTTTCTATTATTCAAAAATATATTATTTATTTTTATGATGAAATTAATTGTAAGTGCAATAAATATGATTTCAATTTTAATGACCAATTTCTTTATTCAAATTTGGTCATGAAATTGAACAAATTTAATACTTTAAAATTATAAAATATATTAAAATCATGATTTCAATTTTTTAAATAATTTTTTTGGATTTGACCATGAAGTTAGATAAATTTCATATTTTAAAATTATAAAAAAATTAAAATTTTAATTTTATTTCCTAAATAATTTAGTTATTCAGACTTAACCATTAAGTTAAACAAATTTGATATTTTAAAAATTATAAAATAATATTAAAATTTTAATTTTAATTTTTAAATTAATTTTTTATTAGATTGTTAATGAAATTGAATAAATTTAATAATTTAAAATTTAAAATTTTATTTTTTTTGAACAACTTCTTTATTTATATTTAGAAATAAAATTAGATAAATTTAATACTTTAAAATTATCAAATAATATTAACATTATAATTTTAATTTTTAAATAATTTTTTATTTAGATTTAGCCATGAAATAGGACAAATTTGATACTTTAAAAATTAAGAAATAATATCAAAAATATGATTTTAATTTTTCTAAATAATTTCTTATTTCATATTTAGTCATCAAGTTGGATAAATTTGATATTTTAAAATTTATAAAATGATATTGAAATTGTATTTCAATTTTTCTAAATAATTTCTTGTTTTAGATTTAGCTATGAAATTGAATAAATTTGATAATCTAAAATTAAAATTATTGATTTGATACTTTTTAAATAAAAAAAATTAAATAAAAATATTTTTTCTTATTATATTATAATCATTTTATTAAAAATATTTCAAAAATAATAAATTTATGTCTATAACTTATTGAAATTAAGTAATTCGATTACAAATGAGATTATAACAGTACTTAACATTATAAGATATTTTATTTATTCAAATCCTATCATATATCATGAAGTTGGATGGATTTAACAACAAAACTAACAAATTGATTAAAATTAACATCACATTTTTAGAAAAACATGTATATAATGTAGTAAGGACCATCACAACTTAACTTAAAAGACAGAACTAGATAAATAGGTAACTATTTTTTGAGTGGACATATAGGGTGCTAATCTAATACTTTCTCTATACATAACCAGCTCTTGAACTTAAACTCTGGAAATGTAGATGTTTTTAGGTGTTACAATCACACAAAAAAAAATGATTAGTAGTGACCCTATTTTTTTTATTCATACACCAACATTTTGAAGAGGTATGAAGTTGTTTGCCTTCCACCATTGTGTTGTGGGACATATCACGACACTATGCTTATGAAAAATCCTTTCTAAAATCTAAGTGAGTTAATTAAGGCCTACTTAGATGAGCTTTTTCTCAACTACAAGGGCTTTTACTCCTCAGAGATAAGCAAATGACAATATTATTCTTGTTTAGGAATTATATCATATTGTAAAAAGAAGAAGGGTAAGGAAGGTACTATGAGAATTAAAATAGCTTTAGAGAAAGTTTTAATAAGATTGAGTGGAATTTTATTGAAAGAATATTAGAATTTTATAAATTTCCAGCAAAATTCAAATAACTCATTATGAGTTGTATTTCACCTCAATTATATCAATCTTGTTTAATGGAGCTAAGATGGATAAGTTTTTTTACTTCAAGGGGCATTAGGTAAGGAGGCTTCGTTTCTCCATATATCTTTATTTTTGTGCATGGAATTCCTTGCTTCTTTGATTAATAAAAAAGGAGAAGTTGCTAATTGGTCTCTTTTTTCTATATAAAAAATAAGATCAGGTTGTTGACATCTTTTTCTTTATTGATGATGTTATTCTAATTGGTAAAGTAAATTTAAGAATTTTATGTCTATTAAAGGTGTCTAGAAAGCTTTTCAATCCTTTGGTCTTGTTATAAATCATATTAAGTTAAAAATTTATTTTTCTCCTAATACCCTGAGACTATTAGGTAAGATATGGCTACTACTATTAATCTTGAATGCATTGAGGAGCTACGGAATTATTTGGGAATTCTTTTTAATTTAAATGTAAGGTAATTCTTGTGATCATATCATAGATAGATTGGAATCTAAATTAAGTGGGTGGAAGACTAAGTTTTTGAATTTGGTAGGTAGATAAGTTCACATCAAATCTATTTTCTTTAGGCCACCCTAAATCATTTCTTTAGTGTGCTTTGTTGCCTAAGAAAGTTTGTAATATAATGATAATATCTCTAAAAACTTCCTATAGGGATCAACTACTGATAATAGGAAAATGCATTAAATGGGTTGGGACAAGGTTACAAAGCCTTTAAATGAGGAAAGGTTAGGTATTCAAAGAATTTATTACAAAAATTTAGCCCAAACTACTAAACTTAGCTAGAGATTTTTAAAAGATTGATCAAAACCTTAGTTCTAATGTCTTTATCTTTAGTATCTCTATAATGGAAGTTAGCCCAAAAATGTCTCTTCACTAACATAATAAGTTATAAGACAAACTCATAAGTTCCTTTTAAAAGGAATTAGATGGTCACTTATCATGGGAAAAATATAAAATTTTAGAATCATAATTGGACGGGTTTAAGCCCTCTTAAAAAAATTTTCCAAGAACCCCTTGACAAAAATCAAGAAAATTGGAAGGTGTATGACTATTGATTAATGAAGGAGTTTGGAATATTAATATGTTATTTGATTTTTTTAGGAAAGATATTATTATTATTATTATTATTATTATTATTATTATTATATTTTATTAATGCTATATACGTTAACTCTATAAGTGACAAAAATGATGAATTAGTGTGGGGTTTAACTCACAATGATCACTTCCCATTAAATACAGCTTGTTCGATAATTAGATCCTCTTTTGAAAATATAGTGAATATAGTCAATTTTGATGGCTTATGGATCTAAAAATTTGAACATTCTCTTAAAAATCAATCCTTAATATGCCTTAATTTGTACAATAGTATGCATATCTATTCTATGTTGTGTCACCAAGGTGTGAACGTTGAATACATGTTCTCTTTGTTAGAATGATAAAGAAACTCAAATACAATTTATTTAGAGATTGTCCTTCTACAAGGAAGATCTAGTATTAGTTGAATACTCCTTTAGATATGTATTTCTTCTTTATTACAAATTTGCATGATTGGATCTTTCAAATTGTAAAAATTTATCTTACTATTTACATTTAAATGTGCCTTGGAATATCATTTTAGCACTGCTTTATGGTGTATTCGGATCTTTAGAAATAAGGTGTTCATGAACATTGGAAGAGATACCAGATGATAATACCAATATGTCTAGGACTCAACAAATTAAAGAAAGTGGCAAAAACATATAAATGTCTCTACAGTAATAAGACTACCAATGGTATCACCATCGTTTGGAATAGGTTAAATGGCAAGCTCTCCAAACTGATTGGTTTTTCCTTAATACAGAGAGAGTTGCTTCTACTAAATCAAGCCTAGTCAGTGTTGGTGGCTTGATAAGGAATTCTATAGGTAGATGGATCATAGGTTTTTTAAAAGGTCTTGGAATGATAAATTCTATTATGACAGAATTATGAGGATTAATTGAAGGCTTGAAATTGGCTATTCAATTGAATATTATACAATTGCATATTCAGCTTGATGTAAAAATAATGGTGAAAGCTGTAATGAATAATCCAAGTGAAAACCATTTAATTATCCTCTTTTAGTTGAATGTAGGAATCTTTTGGAAAAAAATTTCATATAAGTAGATCACACATATTTGTAGAGAAGTAAACTCTTATGCTTGCAAAAAAGGAATGTGTGATCAATCTCAATTATAACTATATTATAGTTCTTTTAAGGACATTAAATCTTATTTAGTTTTTGATATAATGGATATTCTCTATCCTATGTCTATTAGGCTTATGGATGTTGGGTGATTTGTTATTTGTTTTTTTTGTAACCTTCTGTCTATTTGCAAAAAAAAATATTGTATAATATGTTTTTATATAGTTAATATTATTATGTGATGTATTCTAAAATAGTTAATATATCATCATATAATATATCTTCAAAAATTGTCAATATATACATAAATCTAAAATCATATCATCTCAATAATATTATTTATTTTCAATTGCATTTGCATTTATGACAAAGGACAAAGATATTATTTGCTTGCGCTAATATGGAAAGTCTATATTTGGAAATTCAAAATCACCTTAAGAAAGGGAAGAGATAAATTATAATGTCAAGGCTTTGCTTCATATAATAAATAAGTTAATTTATAAATTATTAATTTAATAAAAAGTCATAAACTAGCTTTTAGAGCTATTTCACACACTAATTTATAAAAAATAAGTTTTAATTTAATAAGTTATTTTAAATAGCTTATAACTTATAAGCTACTATATCTTTAAAATTTTTTCAAATCTATCTTTATTTTTTTAATAATTTACAACTCATGTCATTTACTAATTATATTTTATTTATAAATAATAATAATGAAGTAAAAATTTTATGAGTAAATAAATATGTACGTTTATAAAATATAATTAATTAAATATTTGATATTATATTTTTATTTTATAATTTTAATTAGTTTAACATATAATTTTACAAAACATTACTAATGTAATTAGTTAACTTATCAGTTACTTGAATAAAAAAATATTAGATAATTTTAATTTTATAATTGAATATTAAAATAATAAATATACAATAATATAATAGATTTATATGATGAATATAATCCATGTAAAATTAAATTAAATTTATAATTACATTTTTGATATAATATTTATATTTATTTTATATAATACTCATTCTACTCATTATACAATTAACAAAATAATTATATTTTGTATAATTATAATTATATTTATTATAATTTGCATATAATGAAAATATAAGGTTAAAGTGATAATTAATTAGATTAAGCATGGTAATTTTGTATTTCTATTTATAAATAATATAAAAAGTTCTTTTTATTGTGAGGTATGAATAAACAACTTCCTATAGTTTGTAGCAAGTAAAATTTGAAGTACAATTTCTTGAAAAATTTTACTTCTTCCATTTTGGTAACTAATAGTAAATCAAATGACTATTATTTTCCTACTTTCAAGAAGTTGTATTTTTGTATTACTTTCATAAACTAAATGAACTCTAACTTAATGAGTTAGGCATAGAAGAAAAAGATTTAATTACAATTCTTCAAACAGTAAATACAATATTTAATTTTTTTATTATAAATATGGTAACTCTGTATCCTCAAATTTTATAATTATTATTAGTAGTCCCTTGTTTTTATTTTTCTTATAATTATTCATTTTCCATTCAATTATAATATTATAATAAATAAAAATATTAAAATGAATTGTTAAATATCACTTTAACAATGTAAATATATTTGTTTTTCAAATATATTATTTTTTTATTATTTATTTTAGTATTACAAGTGTAGGGAGGTATAAATAATTGTATCAACAAGAAAAATAAGAAACTAATAATATTAATTATTAAATTTGAAAGATATAATAATTATTACTGTATAAATAAAAAATTAATTGTTGTGTTTATTCATTTAATAAATTATACAAAATTTTATAACAAAATTTTTTTATTATTATAATTTTTTATAATAGAAAGGGTAATTAAACCATTATGTACATATATGCAAGGATTATTAATCAAACCTTGGAGATACAAAAATTACAAAGTTTTAAAGAATATTAAATAGTGCTTGAATAAAAAATTGTGGGTTTTATTATTGTAACTTTAAAATAAAATTTGAAGACTATATTTTGAGGGGCAATGAAATTTTTGTTGTGCAATATGTGTTTTTATTAAATCATTTTTCACAAGGCTTAAATTAAAGTTGTATTTTCAAAAAAGGAAGGCTGAAATAAAAATATTATATACATCGTGAAATTAGGTTTCAAATTTTTATATTTATTTAATTAAATTTCATAAATATATTTCACTATTTTATATTAATTAATAGCTCTTAATTTACATTTAAAATTCAATTTCAAGTTATATTTTCAATACATTTGCTCAAGTTAAAAAATAATTTGATAATGTTTTTTACAGCTTTACGTAACGAAATTGAACTTTTGAACGAATTCCTCAACCAAAATGAAATTTTAATTTTTCAAAAGAGTAAAAGTACCAAACACAATCTGTGCACTCAATTTTTGCCTTCGTTTTTATTATTAAAATCCTTCTATTGATTCAAATTCAATAAAAGAGTAAACGTTGTTTTTGGTCTCTGTACAATTTAATTTTTTAATTTTATTTTTGTAAAATATTTTATATCAATTTTTTTTTGTAAAATATTAATTTATTTGATTTTTTTATCAGTATTCATATTAAAATTAATCTATTTAATTTTATCCTTATAAAAACAAATTTGATCAAATTAATAATTTATAAAATAAAATTAATATAAATTATTCTGTAAAGATCAAATTAGATTTTTAAATTTCACGCAGACAGACAAGAAAATTTGCTCTTCGATAAAAAATTACAGTGCTGGGATAAATGAGTTTGAGGATGCTCGTGATGGGCATTTGCCATTTGGTTTGATTTTTCTCATCCTAGTTGCGCGTCAAACTAGATGACATTGACAACGCGAATCTGCCTACAGGCCTCCCGGTTCACTTACTTTCTATGGCATCCTAGCCCAGTGTCCGGATGAGAGAGAAACAAGGGAAGACAAAAAATTTCAAATTTAAAATGAAAAAAGAAGAGAAAATTTTTAAAATTTGAATCGTTAAGAAAATTTTAATTATAATATTATTTTTAATATTTTTTCTCTTTTTTATTGAATATTTTTTTTTTTTATTTTCTTTTCTTTCATCTAAACAAAGTTTAAATGTTTGTTACTATTTATTTCATCATTTTATATATCATATCATCTCACCATCCAAACTAAATATATCAATCCATTACGATGAATATGCCAATCCATCAACAACAAATATACCGCCAGTGTAGTGGGGTGAGTGGCCCTGGAACAATTGCAAGGCATCGTAATCTGGCCCATATTGTTATCGAATCCAATAATATCCGACCCACTTGCCTGACACCTCAAGAAACGGGGCCCATGAGTCAATCAATTCGCCCGAACGAGACACATGGCACAAATGGTCCATCTGAGACGTGTCTGATCCAGACAAAAACAGCACATGCACAATCTTTCTGCGGAGATACGGTGGATTTTACGTCTTATAAAAATAAATTTCACGGTTCAAATTATAAGGTTGATTTGAATATGTTTTTAATTTTTAATTTTAAAAAATATTTGTGAAATTTTATTTTTAAAAATTATTTTTAAATTTAAGAAAAATAAAAATTAAGGTGCGATTGGTTAGGGATGGTAATTTCATTTATATTCCATACATGTTTTTATTTTTTTTGGTTAAGGACATGATTTGAAAAAACCAGTGCGGATGGCAATTTCATGGATACGGATAAGAAGATTATCCTATTCGATCATTTCTATCCTCATGTTATATAATTTATAATTATATAATCTATACTAATATATGTTTATATATATAAATTTTATTATATAATAATAAAAAACTAAAATTATGTAGGTAATAATACTTTGATTTATATATAAAAAAGAATTTAATTATGTTTTGTTATGTTGGTATTATTATTTTTAGATAATTATTATTTTATTATTATTTTTAAATTTAGCTTTATAAATTATATTAATTACTTAATTTTGCTAATACGAATCCATTAAATCTTAAATGATTATCTTATATAGAATTCCGAAATCATTATAGGGGTTCTAAATAATTCTAAAAAGAGAAATTAATTGCGATTGTCAAATCTATGATGATCTATGATTAACCTATCAAAAAACCTTTAATTTTCTTGAATCAATCATGTCTGTCAACAATTTTTTGTGATAGTCCTGTATTCTATTTTATTTTTGCATTTGGTTTAATTTCAAATTAAAATCCCCTTACCTCAATTCTATTTTATTTCTTGTATCCTACATACATATTATTTGTATAATTACCCTAATGGTGAATTCTTAATTTTCATAACTACTTGTATTTATTTATTTTTTGTTATTTTGCACAAAAGGGCTTAGATAGTTATATAAACACAGCTAGTAAATGAATGAAATAGGATTCATTATGTCGATCACTAGAGAGTTCAACTTAATTTGTTGCCTTATACTAAAAATTTTCATTAAATCAATAAATTTTAATTTTGATTGGCTTCAACATTAGTATCCCATTTTTATTGGCTAGTATCTTCTCGAATTGCTTCCATACTTTAAAGGTAGTTATTTTATTCTTTTTGGAACTAAAGCTACTTTCCTTATTTCAAGTCATGATAAAAGTCACTTATCTGCATAAATATGATAGCATGACACATAATATAAGAAATGAAATAGGCCTCACATGAACTAACATCATTCTAATTTATTTTTACAATATTTAAAAGTTAAAATTTAAAACTAGCAAACATGGGGATTATATAATACCTTTGCTACTAGAACCATAATATATCATTTAAGAATCTATTTTCCAATGGTCATCAACAATGAATTTTATTTGTAATAAACAAGTCTCATGATTATTAAAGCTTTTAAAGTATTTCATGATATTCACTAAAAAAGGTGATAGGATTAATGAAGTATGATAGATTTCCACCCATTTTAACTATTGTCCCATGAAAAGAAGAAATGGAGAAATTGAAAATCCCTTGATTAAAGGATAGAGCTTGTTATTGCTACTAGTATGGTTAGCAAGATATTTAAAGATCAGTCACTAGTAAGGGTACCAAAATATAATAGTATTGAGTTGCTTCATGGACTTGCCTTATTTTCCACAACTGTTGTCCTATGTGGATTTTAGTTTAGAATGCTATCTACCTTGAAGGCTTTGTTGTTAGTTAGCAAACGGATGTTAGAAAATTGAACCTAATTTGATTTAATTTATATTTTAAGGAATCAAAATAGATTTTTACTTTTAAAAGGACCAAATGCAACCAATTTCAATTTTAGGGGATTAAACATATAATTAAGCCCAATAAAAAAAATAAAAAACTAAGTGTGTACATAATAATATTTTGATTTTAATCTAAAAAGTTTTTCAGGATAAACTTCAACAAAAGCTTTATATTATTTTTTATTGTGTTCATTTCATTATAATTTTTAGATCATTATTATTTTATTTTTATAATTAATTAAAAAATTATAATAGAATAGAAATAATATATTATTTAAATATATTAAGGTTACAATCTTTAAAAATGAATTATAAAAATGGTTAAGCAAACAAGAAGTTTTATTTTTAAAATATAAAATAGTAAAATAAATAGATCTTTAATTCATGCATATACATCATACATATAATGATGAAAATTTTGTGTGAAAAATTTATTCACCATGGTCTTAACTTTCAATTGTAGTATAATAGAAAGAAAATAAATACAAATTAAATTAATTCTATTAATTTAGTTGTTTATAAATACCTATTATTTTGTAGAACAAGTCTTCTCACTAATGTACTGCAAATCCCTTTTTCAATAATCTCTCAGGCCTTGTGCCATAGGTTTTATCGATGGAGCAAAAAACCTCAAACCCTTTTTGAAAGATGTGAAGTAAGGACCATATATATATATAATTTAATTGAAGCTCTAAATCCTATCCATCACAAGGTTTAAACTCGTTTTACTAGTATTGGTTCCAAGTACCCATTTTCCTATTTAATTATGTTACACACATGGCTTAATTAATGATAATCCTCTTAATTATTGTATAATCTACAAAAATATTAACAATCTCCCACTTGGATATATATCATTTATTAATAGTGGCTATAAGAATACAATACTTTTATACCTATGGGTCCAATTGAAATTATAGGTATCTAATAATATAAATATTACATTTGAAGGAATATTGGCATCATACTAGACACCCACACCTCATTGACCAACACTATCAATATATGCAAAATAAGACTTACATAACTTTATATGATAATGTGTAAATTTACACATAATGGGTCTTAACATCCACTTAAGATGCACAACAAATATGAGTACAATAATAGGTTAAGGTCTAAATGTCTTTAGAAACATGCCATAACCAAAAGTGCATAAATATGGCAACATAACATAAAATTTTATTCATAAATCATGAATGATGTCATTTACATCAACTCCTATTGACCCAAAAGTTCAAAAGACTTTATATAGACAAATATGATTTACATGTTCAATAAAACTTCTCACTTCTAAACCTTTAGTCAGTGAATTTATGAGCATACTGTCCATGGAAATATACTTAATTACAATAACATACACATGCACTTTCTCTTTCATATAATGATATCTCATATTGAAATGCTTTGAACGAACAAAACTTTCATCATTGAGAAAGAAGCTTATAGTAATAGAATTATCATAGAAAATACTTAAGAGCTTATCAATACTTTCCATAAGATGGAACTCAGAAAGATAGTTCTTTAACCACACAACTTGATGAGAAGCTTCATAGTAGGTGACATACTCTATTTCTATGGTGGAGGTTGTAATAATTGATTGCTCGATACTTTTCCATGACATAAGTCCAGCAATCATGAAATATACCTAGATGTAAACTTTGAATCATCTAGACAATTGGCATAATTTGAGTTTAAGTAACCTGTAATGTGGAGATCTCTTAATCTTTTATAGGTCAACACGAAGTCTTTCATACCCTGGAGGTACCTTAGAACCCTCTTCGTAGCATTCTAGTGTCTCGAACTTAGATACTTAGGTATTTTCCAAGGATACCCTTAGCAAATGCAGTGACAAAGTCATGTACATAATTGAGCATATATCAGGTCACTTACAATTAATGCATATAGGACCTTTTTCATCTTTTCTTTCTTTATCAATTTAAGAAGATTAGGTCTTTGTAATCATTTCATTCTTCTGAATGGGCAAAGTAGCTTAAGAACAAGTAGATGTATTAAATTTTTTTAGGATTTTCTCGATATATGATCTCTAAGACAAGCCAAGAATGCCCTGAGACCTATTATAAAGTATTTTAATGCCCAAAACAAATTAAGAATTTCCTAGATCTTTTATCTTAAAATGATGTGATAGCAATTTAGCAAGCTCAAGTCATTGCTCGCTAGGAAAATATCATTCATGTATAGGACTAGAATTATAAATTTATTAGTATTTCTCATAATATAAATACATTAGTTTGCACTATTCTCTTTAAATCTAAAAGAGCTAATTATTTTATGAAACTTAAGATATCATTACCGAAAATCTTGCTTCAAACCATATATGAATTTCTTTAATTTGCACACCAAGTGCTCTTTATCTTTCTTTTGGAATCCATCTAATTACTGCATGAACATGATTTCATACAGATTATTCAAGAATGCTATTTTCACATCCATCTAGTACAATTCCAGATCAAAGTAAGTAATAAAAGACATAACAATTCTAAAAGAATTTTTCTTTGATATTGGGAAGAAAGCCTTTTTTTATAATCCACTTATTTCTTTTAAATATACTTTTAGCCATAAGCTTGACTTTATATCTCTTAATCTACCCATGAGCATCATACTTGGTCTTGAAGGCCCATTTACATCCAACCGACTTATAATTTGTAGGCAATTCCATAAGATCCCATACTTGATTTTTATTCATTGAAGCTAATTCATCTTCCATTGCAGTGATCCATTAAGGAGAATTAAAACCAAATGTTGCCTAAAAAAATATAATGGGTTCAATATCTTTATTCAAATTATGCTTTTATCCCTATAATATAGTCATTTGATATTGTTGATCTATGCTCTTTAATTAATCTTTTTAACTAAACTTCAATATCAAAATCTTCCTCTTCCTCTAAAGGTTATATTAAATATAAACTTCAATATCAAAATCTTCATCTTCTTCTAAAGGTTATATTAAATCATGTTATGAAAAACTAGAAGATGAAGAATTAGTAAATTGAGACATTAAGGGAATGACTACTCTTTCTCCTCTAAAGTTTGTAATCCATGGTATTTGACTATCACTATCTAACTCATCCTAATAATAAATTGCTCTATAATTCAATAACCCCAGTAGTATAAGTTGGATAATAGAACCTACTACCGTTCGAACTAACATAATAACTAATAAAAAAACCCAGGTATTGTCTTAAAATTAAGTTTCTTAACAGTAAGAATGTATAGCTTCACCTCCATTCTATAACCCCAAATGCAATGATGACTCAAAGTTAGTTTCTTGTCACTTAATAGATCATATGGAGTCATGGGTACATATTTACTTGGTACCTAATTCAGTATATAGCTTGCAATCTTCAACACTTCTCCCCATAAGAAGTCTAAAAGCCTAAAATAGGAAAGCAAACATCTAAATATATTAAGAATTATTTTATTTCTCATTTTAGTTATCCTATTTTGTTCTAGTGTACTAAACATGTTGTAGCAAGCCTTAATGCCACATTTCTATAGATACCTAAAAAAAGGACTTGGGTTCCTTCTAGTCTCATTATATTTACCATAATACTTTCCTCCTGATCAAAATTAATATATTTGATGTTCTTGCTGTACTTAAGCTCGACTGCTACCTTGAATGTTTTAAATATTTCCAAGGACTATGACATTTCCATTAGTAACTCTATCTATTCAAAATGTGAATAATTATCAATAAAAGTAATAAAGTACTTCTGACTTCTTATAACTATAAGCGTGATGGGATTGTAAATGTCAGTATGGATAAGTTCCAGTATTTCTTATCTTCTAACTCTCTTTCTTTTTTTAGCTTTGGCAGTGAGTTTCCATTTGATACAACTCACACAAGTATCTAGATCAGAGAAGTCAAGATTATGCAAAACATTGTCCTTAATTAACATATGAATTTGGTATTTGGAAATGTGACCCAAATGCCTGTGCCATAGTATCGAGGAGTTTTCTTCAATTTGTTTCTTTTCTTCCCTGTGACTATGTTAATAGTGTTGAGAGAATTGGGATTTAGATTTATCCTATATAACTCATTTACCAATTCACTAGTCCTCATCATAATTAAGCCTTAGAAAAATTCGCTCATTTACCTCTAAAATTATAAGAATACCCCTGAAAATTTAGCACTACAACTGATATTAGGTTTCTCATAAAGACTACATTTTTCAATACTAGCTCACATCCAATAGGTAATTGCAAAACACATCCCTAATGAGCTTTACTCTTACTTTCTCACTATTTTCCACTTTAATGATTAATTTACCATTATTTAGTTTGCTAGAATTTTTAATGATTAGTAAGAATTAGTGATGTGAATTGTGGAACTGATGTTTAGCCACCACGCATCTAATGGCACATCAACTAGATTAAATTTAAAATAAACATTAACTCAATCCTCTCTCATTGTCCCATTCACTATTTTTTTAGAGTTTTGTTGTTTAGCAACTAACGAATAACATATCAAACATTAATGCATGTATAATGTAATCATGCTAATGTTTTCCTTCAGAACATTTAAATGTGCAACTTTATATAGCATCATGTTATAAAATTCAATATTGAAGAGTATTTTAAACTTTACAATACAATACAAGAATCAAATGTCATGCCTTTAAAATACTAACACTAAAGCACATTTAAGTATTTTAGACATATAACACCTAACTTTACATTTATACTATAGCCAACAAACTACATAAACAACATAATGTCAAAAAGTATTTATGTAATTAACACAGCCTTTCCTTTTTAAATAATTTTTCTTGTTAAAATCAAACCAAAAATTTATGCAATTGATCCCATGAAGGCAAGCACACAATTACACAAATTTTTCATGGCATAGTGCAAGTCATTTAAAATTTCTCTTCAACAAGATAATAGTTTGAAAATTGTTAAAATGCATAAATGACGCCTAAAAATTTCACAAAAGTTTCAGAAGATGCACAACATATTAAAATTGTATAGTGAAAATTTGGGCTCAAAATAAACTTATTGAATATTTAAATAAAATGGGCATAAACTAATTAAAATTAATTTTATTTAAAAAAATTTGAAAAAGTGCCATCAGAAAGAGCTAAGAGAATGGAGCGCATCACTATGCGTACCACTGCTAATCGCCATTAGCGTCATGGAGCGTGGCCACCATGTGCTAGTTGTGTAGTTAGATGATATGTATAGCGTACTACTTATCTTCTTCTAGTAGAAAAATAGAGCGACAGGTCTATAATTTGACCTAATTTCTACCCAGAAATAACTTGGTTTCTTGTGGTCAATTTAGCATGATTTTCATTGCAATTCATACCTAACCTCCTGTAAACTAGTCTAACCATTTCTAGCCTAATATTGTTTGTTAATTATTTTTAAAATTTCAAAGATGGCTTAGAAATCGGTTATGGAGGTTTTTGGTTTTTTAAGGGAATGCTTTTTATAAATTTTTATGCTTCTCACATCCAACAACCTTTAAAAGATCTAATTCTTTCTACCCCTCATTCCCTTTTATTTTTTATCAATTCATGGAGGTTCAATAATGGAAGGTCTGGTACTATTCATGCTAGGTTCCATCTTTTTTTTTGTTGCAATGTTTTATGTAATCTTACCAAAAAAAAAAAGTTTTGTTTAAGATTTCTCTAGGCTTCATATTTATCTTTTAAATTTTATACACATAAAACTATACAATCTAATCATAGCAGGAAACACAATACACATATATAGGACCAAATTTTTTGAACAATTATGGAGGTTTATTATGTTTTGTAATACTCATGCACATAGTAATTATGTTGTTCATCATTAGCATAAATTTCATGAGAAGGCTAATAATTTTCATTCAAATTCCTCAAAATCAACCATAATACAAAGCCAAAATTAGGCTTTGATACCAACTAATGAAAAAATTTCAAGAATAATTTATTCACCATGATCTTGGCTTTTAATATATAGAGAGGAAACAAATACAAATTAAATTAATTCTATTAATTTAATAGTTTATAAATACTTGTAATCCATAGAACAAGCCTTTTCACTATATATTGGAATTTCTCCTTCAGCAATCTCAGTCCTTGCGCAATGGGTTTTACCGATAGAGTAAAAAACCTTAAACCCTTTTAAGAGATATGAAGTAGGGATCCCATATATATACACACACACACACACACATATGTATGTATTTATAACTTAATTTGGATTTTGAATCCTATCTATCACAAGATTCAAAACCATTTCACCAATGTTAGGCCCAAGTACTCATCTACCTATTTAATTATATTACAGGATTTAATTAACAATGATCCTCTTATTAATAAATTATGTAGAGTTCACAGAAATATTAACATATAAATCATAAGGAATAATGTTATTTTTTAATAGCAGAATGGTTAAATCACTAAATGCATGATATAAATTTCTAAAATCAAATTCAGAATGTTGAGGAAAGTAAAATTCTTATAACATCATCTATCACTTGAGTTAAATGATCTTGATAAAAATAATTATTTTTACACTTTAAAACTCACTTCTTAGTCATATTTTTTTTCATAAATTATGAATTTTACAATTCTATTTGTTAGAAGAGAAAGCTATGCGAAACATTTCTCAATTCTAAATGACTTGATTTTGTCCGATGGGATTTGTTTTGGTACTTCTCAGTAAAAAAAAAAGGAGCATTAATATGATTGTGCAAAGTTTTTAAAATTTATAATTTATTATAAAAATTTACCACTTTTTTAAATAAGATCTAGATATTTTTGTGTTAAAAGTATAATTATTTACATTTTGAGCATTTATAAAACGTTATAAAAACAAACGAGGAAAGTAGTGGATGAGTTGGTCAGGGAGAATGGCCCAAAAAGAAAAATCAGACAAGGGAGAAAATATTTGATTACAATTCTTTAAATTATACGAAATTTTATAACAAATCTATTTTTATTTTATAATTTTAAATAACATTATGACGATTATATTTTGATAGGCACTAAAAAACATTTGTAGTTATAGTTATCTTTATAATTTTTATCAAATTATTTTCACAAGACTTTTAATCAAAACTTGTCATTTTTAAAAAGTTGAAAATTTGATAATCTTTTATACTACTTTAATTAATGAAATTGAAAATTCAAATTCCTCTAACAGGTTGAAATTTGTGTTTTTCAAAAGAGTAATACTTTCAAATATATAAATTACATTAGTTTCGTTGGAAAATTCTTTTTAAAAAATATAGTTATAAATTATTAAAATAAAAAATATTTATTTATTTAATATTAAGTAAATAATTCTAATTACTTTTTTATTATTATAATTTTAAGTATTATTTTTTAATTATAAATAGAAATAATATATCATATTTTATTAATATACATACAAATAATTTTTTATAAAAATATATTTTAATAAAACAAACAAAGTCATAATTTTTACCATCACTTATTATTTTATGAATTGAAATTTAATAAAAAAATTATGCGTGGGATATATCTGTTTTCAGGTACTTGTGCGGTACTATTATTATTATTATTTATTATTATTATTATTATTAACGACTGGATGCCGTCGAATTGCTAGGCCATAAAATTAGGCCATCATTCCCTCTTGCATATACGTAACGCAGTCACATGAATGAGAGAAATCATAATTTTCTATGTTTATATTAATTTGATTATTATAAAATCAATTTTACATTAAATTTTGATTCATTGGTATATGGGATAAAGTTAATATATGGATAAATTAAAATTTAATGTAAAATTAAATTATAAAAATTAAATTAATATAATTTTTAATAATGAATTAAATGGATACATATCAAGTGAAAAAATATTTTTATATGAGAATTAGAAGAGTAAATCATGATTATCAAATTTAATATTAAAAAATTAAAATTAAAACATGAAATTATGTAAACATTTTTAAGTGATCATATGATTATTTTAAGTGATCACCTGATGCTCATTAATATTTTAATCATGATTATTAGTATAAGATATGATGTTATCACATTTCTCTTACATATAAATAATTCTCTCATTTGATATGTTTTGGTATAAAATTTATAAAAATTTAATCTTATAAAAATTGAAATAAAATTTTAATCTAAATTCTAATTATATCATGAGTAATAAAAAATTCTTAACTCAAAGATATTAGTATTCGAGGTTAAAATGGATAAAGGAGGATTTGGTTCTAAAATTTCGAAATTATACATTAATAATTGTACAACAACAATAACAACAAAGTTTTATCCCACTAAGTGAGGTCGGTTACATAAATCACATGACACCATTAGAATCTATTAGAAATTAAATTTTCAGTGATACTATTCACAAGAGATCCTTTTTTATAACTTCTTCAAAGTCTTTTTTGACCTTCCTCTACACTTTTTCACAATTAAAGATCATGTGATCAATTCTTTTCACTAGTATCTAATGGCCTTTTTGCACATGACCAAACTACTTTAATTGATTTTCTATTATTTTCTCCTAATAGGTCCCATGCCAATATGCCTCGTATACATTCATTTCGTACCTTGTCCTTTCTTATATAATCACACATCCATCTTAATATTCTCATTTTTGCTACCTCTATCTTTTGCTTTTGTTGTCCCTTTAATCCAATATTCACTACCATAAAGTATAGCTGGTCGTATACAGTCCAATAAAATTTTCTTTAAGTTTAGTAAGTACTTTACGGTTACAAATAACTCAAGATGTCTTTCTCCATTTTAACATCTAATTTGTATCCTGTGTATGACATCTCCATCAATTTTCCATCATTTTGTAAAATAGATCTAAGTACTTAAATTTAGATATTTGC
Organism: Sindora glabra; assembly: GCA_020226215.1. Classification (NCBI taxonomy): domain Eukaryota; kingdom Viridiplantae; phylum Streptophyta; class Magnoliopsida; order Fabales; family Fabaceae; genus Sindora; species Sindora glabra. The sequence continues at coordinate 32,285,453 of CM035229.1, forward strand.
AATATGATATACTCTCTAATTCTTGTCTCTAAATAATTTCTATCTTGTTTCTTGTTGAATTTGCAATGCATATATTCTTTCTTACTTCTACTCAAATAAAAATCCTTTAATTCCAAAGTCCATTTCCAAAACTCCAATTTATAATTAACCTCTTATCACGATTCCTCAATTAAAACTATATTATTCACAAATAGCATACATTTAGGGATAGTCTCTTGTATATCCCTAATAAGAACATCTAAAGACTAAAATTACATAAATTTTTTAATAATTGTAATTATATAAGTTTTTAATAAAATTACACAAATCATTTGACCTCAAATTTTTTTTTATTTATCCCTTAAAAGTTATATCAAAATTCATTACTGAGAGAGATGAAAAAAAATTTAGAAGGACGAGACTTGTAGATTCTTCAAAAATAGAGTAATTTACATATTCTTAAATTTATCTTCCTTCCAAAAAATAAAATTTTCTATTTAATCGTGGAGCATTTTGAAACCTTTCCGTAAATGATTAATCCATATCAAATTTTTATATGTAGTGACATTTGAAATACATTTTTTGTTTATTAAAATTTTTGTATCAATCTACCCTACCATATGAAAATAATAGAAAGGAAAACAAAGGGTTCGAATTTCTGAGTATATATTCTAACATTAACAATTATTTGATATTATCGTAAAACATTTTCGTTATTAAATTAGCTAATTATATATGGTTTCTTAATTCGCTCCTAGCAGACTTTAATTTTTAATTTAGTTGAATTTTTTTAAAATTGACTCAAAATGGTTCTTTCATCAACTAGAGTTAATAATGATAACAAATTTTCATATATAACGTTACTATGTATTTGTTAGACACGTTAATTATATGTTCGACTTACTAAATGAGCTGATTTGCCAATCTTTCTAAGTTAATATTCACCATAAATCTTCCTCTTTATGAATGTGAAAGTCTTGAGATTGATTATACAGAAAAAGAGAAAATATTATGTTAGATTATAGAATTTACCCTATGGTTGGTTGTAAGGACAATAAAAGAAAAAAAATTTAAAAATAATAGTAACTAATATTTGCTTTCTTTATTTTTTCTCCCAATCTAATCAAGAAATTAAAATTTAAAATTTTCCATTAGTTTTCTATTCTTTCTCCGGTACTTATTCGGTGCGTGAGGGTTAAAGTCTTATTTTACAATACTATATAAAATAGAAAGCTTATGATATATATATATATATATATATATATATATATATATATATAATATATATATATATATATATATATATATATATATATATATATATGTATATGTATGTATGTATATATGTATATATAATAAATCAAAATTTAAGTGGATACATTGAGAACTGCCTTGACTTCAACTTCGATATGTAACAGTAGAAGGAATTTTTTTTAATAAATATGTGGATTAAATTCATAATTAAAATTTTAAAAATTTTATAAAGCATTGTTGATTTCTAGGTTGATATTTCATTATAAAATATTGGCATCATACTGCCTGACTTCAACTTCAACAATGTTTTGGAATCGTTTTAGGTCAATTCACTCCAATCTACTGGCATCATACTAGTCGTTAATGGATGGATATATTTGATTTGAATGTTAAAATGATATGACTTGTAAAATGATAGAAATGAGTAATTAGAACACTTACATTTTGCATTTTTTGGCTTTAAAGTATTGTAATTTAAAGTTATCCCATATGAATTTTTATTTTTGTTTTAACCCCACCAATAAGTGATTCCATAACAAAATAGTCAAGTTAAGATATTTTAGTAAGTGCAAGATTTCGAATACCTAAATTTTTTCGGGAGATTCGCATCCCAGTTCTAAGTTTTAGAAGATTGTACCCCTCATTTCAAAATATTAATCTCAGTCTTTTAATATTTAATATTAATTTATAAAATCTAGTTAAAATTAATGATATAAAAATTACCTATAATTTATTCAATTCATCTTAATTCTCTAATACAATCAAATTAACTATCGACTGAAATTTTCTAACTAATTAAATTAATGAACATATTTCCAATCAAATCAATAAATTAATCTTAATTATAATTATAATTTTTAAGATTAAATAAAGATTAAATATTGATAACTATAATTTATTAAAAGAAATTTATTTCTTCTTAATAAACTTTAGATTTCAATTAGCTCCATAATTTAGATTCAAAATATATTACAAAATAATTCAAAAATATCATTTATTTTCATGTACCAATATTTTAGAGCAACAATAAAATAAATATAAAATATTTATAATTAATTATATAATTAATATTTTATGTATATATGTTTAAATGTTTGATTATAAATTAGCTAAAATAAAATAATTGCAACTAGACAAACGAAGAGACAAATAATTACAAGATCAAAAAAGTATTGTGCAAATGTGTTTGATTTATTAATGAGGAATTAAATTGAAATAATAATAAATTGTCCATCTTGACCAATCAATTAAGTGAGACAATTGGAGGATATTGAACCATTGTATTTTTAAAAAGTTGAAGTGAAAAAGGAAATCGGATACAGAATTAGCATGATATTATATAATTCCTATATAAAAATATTTTTCATAGAATTTAAAGATTCAAAAAATTAAATATAAAAATAAAATAAAAATATTTGCTAAGAAAAAAATTATACTATATCTTCTAGTAACGATCATGTATACAAGGATTAGTAACAATAAAAATTTATTGCGTGAATTACATTGATATTTATATTTAATTCATTAGTTATAATAATAGATGTCAATCAAATCAATTAAAATTGATTGATATTTATAAGTAAAATTTTATGTGAGATCACATATTTTTAAATTATCAAATTGCACAAACTATGCTGATTCCTCTTAATTAATTTATTATTTTTTTATCTAATTTTTTATATAGTTTTACATTTCAATCATTGATATTTATTTCAAATCTAATTCCTTTAAAATTAATTAATTTATTTAAATGTCACATTTGAAGAAAAATTTTATTTCAACTTCTTTTAAATGAAGCTGATTTGAAAACAAAAAGAAGTATTGGGCTTTGTTTGATTACTTTCAACTTGCCAAAGTTTATGTTTCAAATTGTAACCAGCTTTATTTTAAAAGAAACTACAATAAACTTTTCCTTCTAATTTTACATTAAAAGAAATTAATAAAGTTAAAAGGCATTAAATTGGAAATCGACATGATTGGTTGAAATGTAAAATTATATAATATGTTCAATAAAAAAATTAATTAATTAAAAGAACCCGTAGAATCGAACCAATTTTGATAATTTTAAACATATGTAATTTTGCATAAAATTTTATTTGTAGATATCAATCAATTTTTATTGATTTGATCGGAATTAATTATTATTAATGATGAAGTAAATATAAACAACAATACTATATGTACTAAAAATAGAATTTAAAAATGAATTTTGAATGTAAATTAAGGAATATTATTAAATATAAAATGATTATGAAATTCAATTCAATATATTTAGAAGATTCAAAATTTAATTTCAGATCTTATTTTTGTTACATAATATTTTTAAAATATAAATATCAATGTATTTAAGGTAATAAATTTTTATTGTTACCAAGACAAATTATAAAAAATATTATATAAATTTTATTTTCTAAAATTTTATTTTATTTTATTTTTATGTTCAATTTTTTTCAATATTTTAATTCCAAGATAAAAAATTTCATATACGAAATAAAGAAATTACTACGGTAATCAATTGTTATTAAAATATTAAATCAATATTATATTAATAAATTAATTATAAATATTCAATAATAATAATAAGCTCATTTTATTTTTTATAATAATAAATATATATATTTTTTGTGGCATCACCTTTTTAATTATAATATTTCAAAGTTTGAAAATATAAAGAATTTAAGTGTTTGTTACCATTCATTACGTTGTTTTGTATATCATGCCATCTCACCGTCCAAACCAAATACGCCAATCCATCAACAACAAATATACTGCCAGTGTAGTGGGGTGAGTGGGCCTGGAACAATTACAAGGCATCGTAGTCTGGCCCATATTGTTATCCAATCCAATAATATCCGACCCACTTGCCTGACACCTCAAGAAAAGGGCCCAGGAGTCAATCAGTGCCGCCGGCAAGAGACACATGGCACAAATGGTCCATCTAAGACGTGTCTAATCCAGAGAAAGACAGCACATACGTAATCTTTCCGCACAAACATGGTGGATTTTACGTCTCATAAAAAATAGATTTTACGGTATAAATTTTAAGGTTGATTTGAATATATTTTCCACTTACTATGTATTTGTTACACACATTAATTATATGTTTCAAGTTATTAAATGAGCTGATTCGTCACTCTTGTTAAGTCAACATTCACTATAAATCTTTCTCTTGAGATTGATTATGGAGGAAAGAAAAAGTATTATGTTAGATTATAGGATTTATCCTATGGTTGGTCATAAGAAAAATAAAATAAAAAATTAAAATTAATTGAAAGGGAAAATGAAAAAAGAAAATTTAAAATATAGATGTATCAAAATAACAGTAACCAATATTTCCTTTCTTTCTTTTTTTCTCCCAATTTATTTAAAAAATTTAAAATTTAAAATTTTCCATCAATTTTCTATTCTTTCTCCGATACTTATCTGGTGCAAGAGGGTGAAAGTGTTATTTTACAAGACTGTATAAAATAAAAGCTTATGATAATCAAATATATATATATATATATATATATTGATCAAATTTTAAGGAATTACATTGAGAACTTCCTTGACTTCAATGTTGACATGTAACCGTTGAAGGAATTTTTTTCAATAAATATTTGGATTAAAATTTAAATTTATTTATTTTATATTAAATATAATTATAATATAAATAATATATTATTTTTATTAATATGTATACAAATAATTTTTTATAAAAGTACTTATTATTATTATTTTATGAATTCAAATTTAATAAAAAGATTATGCATGGGAGATAGTTGCTTCAAGTACTTGTGTGGCAAGTATTTGATTTGATTATTCTCATTGACAACCGGATGATGTCAGTGAATGCTATGACATAAAATTAAGTCATCATTCCCTCTTGCGTACGTCACACGGTCACATGAATGGGAGAATTATTTATATCAATTTAATTATTATAAATTTAATTTATTTATATATAAGATAAAGTTATGTAATATAGAACTGAAATTAAGAAGACTAACTTAATATAAAGTTTTAGCAGCGGATCAAATGGAAATATATTAAGTGAAAAGAGTATTTTTACATAAAAATAAAAAGAGTAAATTGTGGTTATCAAATTTAATATTGAAAAGTTAAGATTAAAATATGAAATTATATAACTTTTTTAAATGATCATGTGATTATTTTAAGTGATAATATAGTGCTCATTAATATTTTAATTATAGTTATTAATGTAAGATTTGATGGGTATTATTTATTCTTCTCACATAAAAATAATTCTTTCACTTGATATGTCACTTGATCAAATTGATAAAAATTTAATTTTACAAAAATTAAAATTAGATTTCAATTTAAATTCTAATATATATTTTGAGTAATTAAAGATTTTTAATTCAAAAAAAAATTAGTGTTCGAGCTTAGAATGAATAAAGGAGGATTTATGTATGAAATTTTAAAATTATACATTAATACAGTGTAATAATATAAATTTTTTAATAAAATTACATAAATCATTTGACTTCAATTTTTTTATTACTATTTGGCAATCAAAAGTTATATCAAAATTCATTGTCGGGAGAGATGGACAAAAATTTAAAAGGACAAGACTTGTAGGTTCTTCAAAAATACAGTCATTCACATTTTTAAATTTATCTTCCCTTAAATAAAATAAAATTTTCTGTTTAATCGTGGGGCATTTTGAAATCTTTCCACAAATGATTAATTCATATCAAAATTTTATATGTGGTAACATTTGAAATACATTTTTTAGTATGCAGTTTTATTTATAAAGATTTTTGTATCAATCTCACCCTACCATAGTATGAAAATAATAGAAAGAATAACAAAGGATTCGAGTTTCTAAATATATATTCTAACATTTACAATTATTTGATATTATCTTAAAACATTTTCCTTAGTAAATTAACTAATTAGTCCTCGAGAGATATATGGTTTCTTAATTCGGTCCATTAAGGATTTTAATTTTTAATTTAGTTCAAACTTTTTTAAAATTGACTCAAAATGATTCTTTCATCAACTAGAGTTAATAATGATAACAAATTTTCATACATAACGTTACTATGTATTTGTTAGACACGTTAATTATATGTTCGATTTGTTAAATGATTTGATTCGTCACTTTTACTAAGTCAATGTTCACTGTAAATTTTCCTCTTTACTAATTTGAATGTCTTGAGATTGATTATGGAGAAAAGAGAAAGTATTATGTTAGATTATAGGATATACTCTATGGTTGGTCATAAGGAAAATATAAGAAAAGAAAAAAAATTTAAAAATTAATTGGAAGGGAAAATGTAAAAAAAAAAATTAAATATTGATGTGTAAAAATAATAGTAACCAATATTCCTTTTCTTTCTTTTTTCCCCCAATCTAATTAAGAAAAAGTTTAAAATTTAAAACTCTTTTTTCTATCAATCCAATTAAGTAAACAATTTAAAATTTAAAATTCTGCATTAATTATCTATTCTTTCTCCGGATATTTATCCGGTACAAGAGGGTTCAGGTCATATTTTATAAGTTATAACACGGTATAAAATGAAAGCTTATAATAGCAATATATATATATATATATATATATATATATATATATATATATATATATATATATATATATATATATATATATATTAATAAATCAAATTTTAAGTGGATACCTTGAGAAGCTCCTTGACTTCAACATTGACATGTAACAGTAGAAGGAATATTTTTTTTTCAATTAATACTTGGATTAAATTCATAATTAAAATTTAAAAGATTTTATAAAGCGTCATTGATTAAATGTGTTAAAATGGATTGTGTTTAATAAGTTAGTTTGATATTAATATAATTTTGCCTAACTTAAGAGAGAAAATAACATAAAAAATAATAACAATGGCTCAACATAGTAAGGAATCGGATTGATAAGTATTAACTAACATTATTAGGTTAATCCATTAATATGGTAATAGTAGTAAATAATAAATAAATAATTTATTATTATATATTTGTATATATTAAAATAATAATTTTAGTATATTAAAATTATACTTTAATATATATAATATTAAAATTATATATATGAGTAATATTAAATAATTTTTAATATTAGAATTAATATATTTATATATTTAATATTGTCAACATTATATAAGTTTATCAAAATAAATAATTACATTAAAATTGAAATTAGTACTTCTTTATTAAAATTATAAATTAATTAAAATATTTTATAATAAAAATAAAATATATCATGTTATATTTATATTACTCAATGATATTAATCTATCACCTATAAATAATAAGAGTGAATATAAGAAAATAATATATAATAGAGTAAATAAGAAGAACAACAATGTATGAACTATAAAATAATGAGAATTAAAAATAAAATATAAAATTAATTAATAAAAGATAAACATAATAGTTTACAATACTTAAAGAATTATAATTATTAACAAATTAATAATTACAAAATATTTATATTTTGATAAAATATTATAATATTAATTATAAATCAATTAAGTATACCAATAATAGATACTAATTATAATGGATGTTGGGAAAAAATACCTTTAAGCAATTTAGTTTCTAATTATTATAAATAAAATATGAATTGTGAAAACCAATCCTGGGATAGATAAAGCCAATATAATTAAAACCTTAGCATTATATTTTTTTCAACCGAAGCATTGACTCAAGATGACACGATATCTTTCCATGATATAAGATCAGTTATTTCATTTTCTTCAAGAAGAAAATAGACAGTGTGAATATATAAATTCCCCATTACATAACATTAAAAAAAAGGCAGAATGTTCGAATCGAAGAAAAATTGAAAAAAAGGCAAAGAGGGCTCTTTGCTAGTAAGTTGTTGCTCAATGGCTGATTGCCTGATTTAGAATATTTTATATTAGTATTTTATATAATTTATACTATTATAAATATTCTTCTCAATCAAACTTAATTTATATAACAAATATTCATTCTTTCTTTCTTCAATCTCATTTTCATAATTTTTACAATTGTGAATTTGTGATATATTTTAATTTCTTTACAAATGTTAAAAATTAGAAGTGGAGGTGGTGCATAAAGTTTTAAAACATTGAAAATTTTACTTCAAAGGAAAATATTTATGATACTGTTCATCTCTTTCTAATCTCTACTTATATTTTTATTAAGTTTTTATATATTTCAGTTTTTATAGTATTTTAGTTAATTCAATAGTTATTATTGTTGAATTTAATATTAATAATCTCATTTTTCATATTATTAATAAATTTTAATTATAAATTTAAATGATCCTAGTAATATGTAAAATTATTTTGATAGTTAAAATTTTTTTTAAAAATGTAGCTACGAATTTTTTAAATAATAATTTCACAAATACTTTTTTAAGCATACTTGAATTTATATCATCTCCTTTTCCTTCTCAACATCCATCTTTTTCACAATGTGCTCATTGTCATAAGAATGTAAACACTGCTACATCCTTATTTGATTTTTCAAAAAGATAAAAAAAATTATGAAACATTGAATCATTTTAATCTAAAAAATGTAGATTATATAGTTAAAGCATTTTATGAATATTGTCTAAAACATTATAACTATGATGATCATAATAGTACTAGTACAATGAGATACCATTATTCTTCTAAACATATGAATGTTATAAATATTTCAAGTGAAAATTCTAATGTGCTTAGTTAAAATAATTGTGAATATGAATTATGTAAATGAATTTGTTACACTGAAATACTTTTTAATATAACTAGTTCTCCAAAATTAAATATTTTCCTTCAACACTTTAATTCTTAATGATGCGGCATGATTAAGAATACTAGTATAAATAAATTGAATAAAAGTTTTGAATAGCAAAAAATGATTTTATTAACTTCTTTTTTTAAAAAAAATTAAAAGTAAAATTATACTTACATTCGATATTTAGATATCACCATCTCAAATGAGTTATATTTGTGTAACTGCCCATTATATTAAAATAATTTTATTTTATATAAAAAATTATTTATTTTAAATCAATTCTATTTACATGATGCATCTAGCATTACTTTTTATATAATGAATACTTGTAATAAATACATGATATCGAATATAATATTTTCAATTTGATAATGCATCTATTAATACTAGTGTTATTAGAATTTTAGACTCTGTTTGTTTCAGCAAAAAGTATTTTCAATAAGAAAATGTCATTTGCATATATATTAATGAGGAGATAATATGTCATTTATATTAATAGCTAAAAAAATTGATACTTAGAAGCTTGAAAAAGGAGGGAAGCAAATATTTTTTTGAAATAAAGGAAATTACTTTTCTTAAATTCTTCATATTTAATATTAAATAAGTAAAATATTTTTCTCTATTTTAATATTTTATAATTATGTTCTGTGGAAAATGCTTTCTAATAAAATAAATAGAGCTTTAATTCTTATTTTTAAAGCTTAATTTTTTTTATCTTAGATGTGCACATCATATTTTAAATTTAGTTATTCAAGATACATTAAAAGTTATTTTTATACTTATATAAAATCTTAAAAGTATAATTTTATATATCAAATCATCGCCGGCTAAAAAGTATGATTGGAGATAATTATGTATCCAAATATCTAAAAAATCTAAGACACCTCCATAAGATGTTTGTACACAATAGAATTCTACTTTTAAAATGTTAAAGTTTTGCTTAGAGTATAAAAATGTCATAGATACTTTTTATTCAACAAAGATCTAAATTAATCATTACTTTGAAAATTTGAAATAGGAAAGGGTACAAATTTACTTATAAGTTTTACAAATATTTTATAGAGCAACTAATCTTTTATCAAATTTTTATTATCTGACATCTCACTCAATATTTAGTATTTTACTTAATTGTAGTTCTACATTTTTAAAATTTGAAAGTATTAATGGGTTTGAAATTGTTATTAATGAATGTTTACCAAAATAAAATAAATACTTTAGAAATATTCCTTATTTATATGTTATAATTGCAATTATGAATCCTAGAGTTAAACAAAAAAAGTGAAAAAATTGTTAAAAAGGTACCATGAAAATATGTAATATGAATTTGACTTAAAATCTTACATGAATAATACAAATAATTTATTGCAAGAAATATTTCAAGTATATAAAAATAAATTTAGTTCTCTGCATTCATATATAAGTTCTTCATCTTCCTCGAGAACAAGTATCTCATATCATAAAGACTATGATGATTTTTTAGATTTAACTAATGATATTCCCTTGATTACCAATGAATTAAATTCTTACTTATTTATACCTATTGTAATTAATATGTCAAAATTTGCTATTTTAAAATGATGGAAAGGATAAAAGACACAATATTCTATACTTTCTCTTATAGTATGTGATATACTAATCCTTTCAATATCCTTAGTAACATCAGAAAGTGTATTTTTCTTAATGAGCAAATTTCATATGATAATCGTTTATCTATGAATGATCAAAAGTTACATATCATTATTTATATAAAGGATTGGTTTAAGGCACAACAAAATAATTTGTAAAAAAATGGATTATTATCGAATGAATAAGATAATTAAAAATAGTGGCATATTCATATGTTGTAAATTTAGTTAACAAAATATTTGTACTCATTTTATTTGATAGTAATCGAGTAATTTTTATCCTTCTTAATATAGGTTTTCCACATTAAAATTTGTTATGTTTTAATTTATTTTTTATTATTTTTAGCTCTATTAAACAATAGTAATAACAACAACAATAACAACAACAATAATTTTTAAGTGATAATAATAAAATATAATTATATTTTATAATAATAAGAGTAATCATAACAATAATAATAGTATGTAATAATCATAGGAAATAATTTTAATCTAAAATTTAAAGTTTCTCACCACTAATTAATCACTTAAAATGTTCAATATGTAATTTTGATTACAAGTCTTATTATACCTTAAATTTAAACTTAACTTATTTCAATTAAATACATTTTTATAAATAATTTTTTATAAGTGGTTAAATTATTTTTAGTCAATATTTTCTTTCAGACATTAAAGATGAGAAGATTTTAATTTAAAATTTTAATATATTGAAAAGTTAACTATATATCTTAAAAAATTAGGAACAAAACTACATTAATATTTAAAATAAATTTTACTTTCTTTTTTAAAAGAATATATTTAATCTCTTTAAAATTTTAAAAAATATAATTTTTAGTTCAATTATCTCAATAAATTTATTTTAATGTCATCCTTTTAATGAAATTTTAAGTGAAAATAATAATAATAAATTTTAATCAATTAATGATGTAAAATTAATAATAAACAAATAACTAATATGATAACAATAATAAAATGTAACAAATTATAAATCTATATAAACTTATTTGGCAAATATCAACTTAGAATTGGGACTGAGACAATAATAACCTGATCTAACCCAACTTGATGAAAAAGTAATTCGACTTGAGTCTAGCTCCACGTATAATTTTTTCTCATTGAGTTAACTTAATAGGATTGGATTAACTCAGTTTGATATAGATTGATATTTCATTATAAAATATAGGCTAGACAACAATTTTTTGAAACTATTCCAAGGCAACTCACTCCAATATACTAGTAGTATACTCGTTGTTAATAGATGAGTATATTTAGTTTAGATGTTGAAATGATATGATTTGTAAAATAATAGAAATGAGTAATCAGGGATACTTATATTTTGCATTTTTTGGCTTTAAACTATTGCAATTAAAAAAGTTATTCCATATGAAATTTTATTTTTGGTTTTAACCCCGCCAATAATTGGTTCAAAAACAAAATAGTCTAGTTAAAATATTTTAGCAAGTGTAAGATTTTAAACACCTAAATATTTTTATGAGATTAACATTTAATATTAATTTATAACATCTAGTTAGAATTAATGACATAAAAACCACCTATAATTTATTCAATTCATCTTAACTTTCTAACACAATCAAATTAATTATCATCTAAAATTTTCTACCTAATTAAATCAATTAACATCTTTCCAATTAAATCAATAAATTAATCTTAATTATAATTAGAATTTTTAAGATTAAATAAAATATTAAATATTGATAACTTACAATTTATTAAAATAAATTTATTTCTTCTTAATAAACTTTAGATTTCAATTAGCTCCATAACTTTAGATTCAAAATATATTACAAAATAACACAAAAATATTATTCACTTTTCATGTACCAATATTTTAGAGCAACTATAAAATAAATATAAGGTCTTTATAACTAATTATATAATTAATATATATATATGTTTAAATTGTTTGATTATAAATTAATTAAAATAAAATAGTCACAACGAGACAAATGAAGAGACAAATAATTACAAGATGAAAAAAGGAATGTGCAAATATGTTTAATTTATTAATCATGAATTAAATTGAAATAATTATAAATTCATTATTTTGATCAATTAATTAAGTGAGATAAATGAAGGATATTGAGTCATTGTTTTAAATAGCTGAAGTGATAAATGAAATTGGATAATTGGCATGATATTATATAATTCGTATATGAAAAGATTTTTCACAGAATTTAAAGATCCAAACAAATTAAATATAAAAATAAAATAAAAATAATATTTTAAGATGAGAAAAATCATACTATGTTTTGTAGTAATTGATCGTGCAAACAAGGATTAGTAATAATAAAAAATTATTGCGTGACTTACATTGATATTTATATTCAGTTCATTAATGATAATAATAATAATAATTAATGTCAATCAAATCAATAAAAATTGATTGATATTTATAAGTAAAATTTTATGTGATATCACATATTTTTAAATTATCAAATTGCACAAACTATAGTGATTCTTCTTAATTAATTTGTTATTTTATTTATTTAATTTATTATATAGTTTTACATTTCAATCATTGGTAACCATTTTCAATCTAATTCCTTTTAACTTTACTAATTTCTTTGAATGTGACATTTGAAGAAAAATTTTATTGCAATTTCTTTTAAAGTTAATTTGAAAGCAAGAAGTAGTATTGGGCTTTGTTTGATTACTTCCAACTTGCAAAAATTTATGTTTCAATTAGTAATTGGCTTTATTTTAAAAGAAACAACAATAAACTTTTCCTTCTAATTTTACATTAAAAGAAATTAATAAATTTAAAAGTGTTATAAAAATATTAAACACTTAGATAATGATAAAAGAAAGAGGTGAAAGAGATCAATAAGAAATATATGGAGAGAGAAAAATACAAGGGGAAGGAGAATATTTCATTCAACTGTATATAAAATGATTTGTACAACCTATATTTATAGAGCAAGTTGATTAAACATTGTAATCTTATAATAATAATTCATAAATAGAATTAATCATAATTGGGGATATGATTGATCATAATTGAATTCTAGTAATTGATCATAATTAAGGACATAATATTTGACCTGTGGACATCTACATTCAATAATTATTCATAACACTCCCCCTTGCATGTTCATATAATACGTAATAGAATATTGCCTCATTAAAAACCTTATTAGGAAAAACCCAATGGGATAAAAACCGTAGTTAAGGAAAAATAGCATAGTGCATATTAACCCCCTCATGATGATATCAATTAAAATCTTTCAGTCAAAGAGCTCTGATAATATGAACTGGCTTTTCAAATACTGCAGTAGAATGTGCCTCAATAAATAAATTTACTAGATTATCACTTATAAATAAATAGCATGTTTGAGATTGAGTTTTGTATGGATTAAATAAATATCCAGTATCTGTATAATCTATGAGTTGTGGTTTAGATCCATTTGCATATAATAAGCCCATATCAATAATACCTTGGAGGTATCGAAAGACATGTTTAATCCCATTCCAATATCTTTGAGTTAGAGAGGAACTAAATCTTGTTAACAAGCTCATAATAAAAGCTATATTAGGTTTTGTATTGTTAACAAGATACATCAGTGCACCAATAGCACTAAGATATGGTACTTCAGGATCAAGAACCTTTTCATTATCATCTCGAGGTCGAAAAATATTCTTTTTCACATCAAGTGACTGAACAACCATTGGGGTACTCAATAGATGTGCTTTATCCATGTAAAATCTTTTAAGGATATTTTGGGTATAAGTTGATTAATGTATAAAAATTTTATCTTTTAAATGCTCGATCTGCAGGCTAAGGCAGAATTTTATTTTTCCAAGATCTTTGATTTCAAATTTTTTCTTCAAACAATTAACTGCCTTTTGAATCTTTTCAAGAGTTTCAATAATATTCAAATCATTAACATATACAATAATGATGATAAATTCAAAATTTATTTGCTTTATGAAAATACATGGAGATATTTGGTCATTATTATACCTTTCTTTTAACAGGTATTTACTAAGATGATTATATCACATTCATCTAGATTGCTTTAATCTATACAAAAATTTTGTAATTTAATTGAATAAAGTTCTTGGGACTTTGAATTACATGCTTCAGGCATTTTAAATCTTTTTGGGGTTTTCATATAGACGTCATAATCAAGTAAGCCATATAAATAAGCAATAACAATATCCACAAGACACATATCAAATTTTTCAAGTACCGCCAGACTAATGAGATAATGAAATGTGATTGCATCCACCACAGGAGAATAAGTGAACTCATAATCAATTCTAGGTCTTTGTATAAAACCTTGGGCAACAAGTTGTGTTTTATATCTTATAACTTCATTTTTCTCATTTCATTTACGCACAAGCACCTATTTGTACCCAATGGGTATTACATCCTTAGGTGTTTGGACTACAGGTCCAAAAACTTTACATTTTTCAAGTGAATTTAATTCTTCTTGAATTGTGTCTTTCCATTTTGGCCAATCATATCTACGTCGACATTCATCGATAGATCTAGGTTCATGATCCTCATTATCATTCATAATGTTAAGTGCTAAATTATATGCAAAAAAATGTTATTGATAACTATTTCTTATGGTTCAATTTTTTTCCCTGTAAAGACATAGTTTATTGAAATCTCCTTATTTTCATCTTCTTTATCATTTTTAGGTACCTGAACTTCTTCTGGAGTTATATTATTTCTTATAGCTCTAGAATTTTTAGGAGTATCTATTTCTCTAATAGGCTCGTCTTTAATAATTGTTCTTTTTCTTTTGTGGGGATTTTTATTTTTTGAACCTATTGGTCTACCACGCTTTTGGCGTGCCTTAGACTCATTAGCTTTCTCATTGATAGATTATCCTTCAGGGATATCAATCCTTATTGGAGCATTAACAGTTAGTATACGTGACTTAGTCACTTTTTTTAGGTCAGTGAATGCATCTGACAATTGATTAATTATACTTTGTAAGTGGATTATTTTTTGAACTTCAAGTTTACATTGCTTTATGCGATGATCAATATTTTGTAAAGTATTTCATATAATTTCTTTTACCAGCTATTTATCATTTTCTCCCCCTAATGTTGGGAAAATTGATTCATTAAAATGACAATTAACAAAATGTTCTTTAAATAAATTCTTTGTCACTGGCTTAAGATATTTTATAATAAAAGGAAAATCGTACCTAAAATATATTCCCAATCTCTTTTGAGGTCTCATCTTAGTACATTGTAGTGGAGTTATTGGAATATATACTACACATTTAAAAATTTTGAGATAAGAAATATTTGGCTCCTAACCATAAGCCAATTATAATAAGGAGTATTTATGATAACTATTTGGTCTTATGCACACGAGTGTTGTTGTATGTAAAATTGCATGTCCCTAAGTAAAAATAGGGAGTTTTACTCTCATAAGCATGGGTCTTGCTATTAATTGAATTTGTTTAATAAATGATTCAACTAAGCCATTTTGTGTATGAACATAAGCTACAGGATGTTCAACATTTGCTTCTATTGACGTGCAATAGTCGTTAAAAGTCTAAGAAAAGAACTCACCAATATTATTAATACAAATAGACTTGATAGGGTAATTTGAAAATTATGCTTTTAATTGAATAATTTGAGCACGCAATCTCACAAAAGTTAGATTATGAGTTAATAGTAAATATACATAAGACCATCTACTGGATACGTCTATTAATACCATAAAATATCTAAATGGTCCACATAGTAGGTGTATAAGCCTATATATGTCACCCTATATATGTTCCAGAAATATTACAGATTCAGTTCCAACTTTAGCTGGATATGGCTTAATAATTAATTTACTCAGAGAACATGTAGCGCACGAGAATTTTTTACATTAAAAAATCTTTAAGTTTTTCAATAGGTACCCATATGAATTCTTAATAATTTTCTTCATCATTAGTGATTCGGGATACCCCCAATCATTCATGTCAAATAGTAAACATTTTTGAATTAATAAACTTCTAGTTTATTATAAGATGTGTTTCAATTGTACTAATATATATGTGTACAAACCAGATAAAAGAACAGGTAATTTTTCAAGTATGCATTTGTTACCTGAGATCATACTAGTGATAAAAAGTTATTCAATATTTCCTCCACTAGTTGTCTCGATATGAAATTTGTTTTAACAGATATCCTTAAAACTCAACAAGTTTCTATAAGACTCAGTAGAATATAATACTTTATCAATGTGTAATTTTGTTCCTCTAGGTAACAAAACATTAGCTTTTCAATTAAATTTATAGTACTAAATATAGTATTAACATTGGCTTTTTACATGACTAAATAAGAAAAAGCAAAATTTTACATCAATAGATAGTAAATATCTTTAACCCAATAAGTTATAGAAAGTTAGGATACATATATTGTGACTTACCTTTAATATCCCCACCTATAATTCTACTTGGTTCAACAATGCACAATTTTATGCTATACTATAGTCTAAAACCTTTCAATAACCATATAATATCTCATAAGAAATAGGTTGTGACACATTTAAGTAAAATTAGCTAGTATTAGAGTAATATCATGGTAACCATAATAAGGTGTATATTTACATATCTAGATATTATGATTACTTATATAAATAAATTTTGAGTAACTTGATATAAAATGATAGATATTATAGAAATTCTTTTAAAATTGGCTAATGAAAAAGATCATTAAAACAAAACTAATTTATGAGTATATGCATAATGGGCATAAATTAAATGTCTTAATACAATAAGGATGCTTTACCAATTAAATTTTCAAAAGAAATAGGGTAAAGGCCAAACATTTGTATTTAGTTTTTTTATAAAAACTTCTTAATAGCTTTGAGATAAGTATACTTGTAGAAAATTAAGTAGACAATAGACAACTACAAGTATTCTTCAAGAAAATCAATTCAAACCCTTTTTCACATGCAAAATTTATCTTTCTTATATGTATATATTTAAGCAATTCTTCGTAAAGGTCAACAAAATACTTTAGAGTATGATAGGTATGAGAGTAATGACCTTTACCATCACATGTTCTTGTTATTTTGCCCACCTTTTTATCATTCTTTTTTTTATTTTTCCACTTTTGGTGGAAAGTTGAGTTCTTGATATAAGAAACATGATCATAACTACATCTAAGGCCATAAGTTTATTAATAAGTAAAATAGTCATGTGTTGCTACATTCACTTCAGGGATAGAGCAAAGTTAGTCAGATGGGACTCATCAAAAGTTTATTATTTTATTTAGTCACAAAGAGATAAGAAATTAACTTAGAATATTTCTTAAAACCTTTTTTCTTAATATTGCTACTGCAGGAGCAAATTGGATGCATGAAAGTAGAGAATTTTTTTTTGAATCGTATATTTCTTTTAAACTATTACAAAGAATAAGTGAATCTTTTATCATAAGGTAAAATTTTTTTTCATAATATCAAGAGTCACAAATCAAGATCTACAAGATCTGGCATAATACTATTACAAATATGTAAAAATGAATGAGAAAAATTTCAATATAATAGAGATTGAATATTAAAGAAATTATCAATCAATATATTAATCATATAATTATTAATCCAATCTTCTATTTCATTGTCAATCTATATGGTGACCAAACATTGCAAAAATTATCAAATTTATAAAAAGTATGCTTCAGGTTATATGTATATTTATACACTAATTGCTTTTAGATAATTCTTTTCCTTTTTCCAAACTTAGTTTCTTCAACATTTGCATTCATCTCTGTATAAAGTCAAACCTTATGATGCAAGTAAATTTTCTTTTTATATCAACATAACATACATTATATTTTTTCATGTAGCAATTTTTCAATCATGAGATAATAACATGATTAAGAATTTATCACATATCCGTAATTGCATACCATATATATATAATACTAACACATTTTATAAAAACTAACATTCATTTTAAAGTAGATAAAAAAATTCCATTCATTTAGCATTCAAGAATAAATTTTCAAATGTATAATATGTCATATGAATTATTTTTTTCTCAATGTAATTCATTATTTATTTGTATTTCTACACATTATATTCAATACTTATCTATTATTTGTTAGAAAAAAAATGTTAAAATTATTATAGAAATTAAAATCAATATATGATGGAAATAAGGAAGAAGAATGTAATGAGATGGAAAGATCACTAAATTAGCATAAAGTAACAAGATTAAGTAAAATAATTTATGCTTGGAAGAAATTACCTCAGTGGATTAGAGTCTCGTGCTGATAAGGTGTTATGAAAATATTAAATGCTTAGAGAATGATAAAAGAAAGAGGTGAAAGAGATGAATAAGAAATATATGGAGGGAAATAAATACAAGAGGGAGGAAAATATTTCATTTAACTGTATATAAAATAATTTGTACAACCCATATTTATAAAGCAAGTTGATTAAACATTGCAATCTCATAATGATAATTCATAAATAGATTTGATCATAATTAGGAATATAATTGATCATAATTGAATCTTAGTAATTGATCATAATTAGGGACATAATATTTGACCTGTGGACATCCATATTAAATAATTATTCATAACAAAAAGACATGAAATTGGAAATCGACATGATAGGTTGAAATGTAAAATTATATAATATATTCAATAAATAAAAATTAATTAATTAAAACAATTCATATAATTGGACCAATTTTGATAATTTTAAAAATATGTAATTTTGCATAAAATTTTTTTTATAGACATCAATCAATTTTTATTAATTTAATTGACATTAATTATTATCAATAATGGAGTAAATATAAACAACAAGACTATGTGTATTGAAAATGAGATTTGAAAATGAATCTCTAATGTAAATTAAGAAATATCATTAAATATAAGATGATAAGAGAAATTTATAAAAATCAATTCAATGGATATAAAAGATTCGAAATTCAATTTTGGATCTCTTTTTCGGTACATAACATTTTTAAAATATAAATATCAATGTATTCAAGGTTATAAATTTTTATTGTTATCAAATTTTTATGCATGATTAATTATAAAAGATAATCTATAATTTTCTCATGTAAAAAATTGATTTTTTTGATTTTATTCTTATGTTCAATTTGTTTCAATTTTCTAATTCCAAGACAAAAAATTTCATATACGGATAAAGACATTACTACCAGTAATCAGTTGTTATTAAAAAATTAAATCAATATTATATTAATAAATTAATTTTAAATATTCAATAATAATAATAAGCTCATTTTATTTTTTGTAATAATAAACTACTAAAATTTCTCAATTAAGCTATTTTGTTCTGGTACCAATTTTTTAATTATAATATTTCAAAGTTTGAAAATATAAAGAATTTAACCTCTTCTTTGGATGAGAAGAAATTAGAGGAGAAAGAAAAGAAAAAATTCAAATTTGAATTAAAGGGAAAATAAAAGAGAAAAAATTTTTAAATTTGAATTGATTGGAAAATTTTAACTATAAATTTAGAATTTAATATTTATTTTTTTTATTTTCTCTCCAAACAAAAGAAAGGAGAAATTTTAAAAAATTTCCTTTTTTTTCCCTACTTTCTTTCTCTCCATTCATTTCATTGTGTTGTATTCCATGTCATCTCGCCATCCAAACCGAATATGCCCGTCCATCAACAACAAATATACTGCCAGTGTAGTGGGGTGAGTGGGCCTGGACAATTACAAGGCGTCGTAGTCTGGCCCATATTGATATTCAATCCAATAATATCCGACCCACTTGCTTGACACGTCCAGAAAGGGGGCCCAGGAGTCATCAATTCTGCCCGAACAAGACAAATGGCACAAATGGTCCATCTGAGCCGTGTCTAATCCAGACAAAAACAGCACACGCATAATCTTTCCGCAGAGATGCGGTGGATTTTACGTCTTATGAAAAAATAAATTTCACGGTACAAATTATAAGGCGGTAAATTATAATGCGCCCTAAAAATTTGATATTTGAAGTGGTGTGATAAAATATAAATTATTAGATAAAATTATTATTAAATTTTTTATAATTTTATTTAATAACTTGTGTTTTATTAGATTATCCTAAATATCAAACCTTTAGGAGCATCTTAACAAGTATGTTTTTAACTTTTTATTTTTAAATATATTTGATTTGAATATGTTTTTAACTGTTTATTTTTAAAAATTATTTTAAAAAATATCTGTGAAAGTTTATTTTTAAAAATTTATTTTAAATTTAAGAAAAATAAAAATTAAGGTGCGATTCGTTAGGGATGGAAATTTCATTTATATTTAATATTCCATACATATTTTTATTTTTTTATTAAGGACATGATTTTAAAAAAACCAATACGGATAGCAATTTCATGGATACGGATAAGAACATTGTCCTATTCGATCATTTCTATCCTCATGTTTTATAATTTATAATTATATAATCTATATTAATACATGTTTACATATATTAATTTTAATATA
This sequence comes from Sindora glabra, assembly GCA_020226215.1. Classification (NCBI taxonomy): domain Eukaryota; kingdom Viridiplantae; phylum Streptophyta; class Magnoliopsida; order Fabales; family Fabaceae; genus Sindora; species Sindora glabra. The sequence goes on from CM035229.1 coordinate 32,306,487, forward strand.
TAATAATAAAAAATTAAAATTATGTAGGTAATAATATTTTGACTTATAGATTAAACAGATTTTAAAAGACACTTCAATAAAAATCGAATATTATCTTTTGTTGTACTGGTGTTATTACTATTTTTAAATAATTATTATTTTATTATTATATATGAATTTTTTATTTTTATAAAAAAATTATAATATAGTATAAATAATATACTATATAAAAAAAATGAAGAAATGAGAATGAATAGAAGATTCGGTGAGAATGACAATAGATATCAAAAGGTTCACCTATACGTGTAGGAGAACAGGGAACTGTAGACTATTTCATATTGGAGATAGATACGAGGATTTTAATCTTGGACCCCAACCCTTGCCATTGTCATTCCAGTGGAGTGAAAAGAAAAAGTTTTATTTAGTTATAAGACCGCTATCAATGAAAAATAAATTAAAAAATATTATAAAAATTATCCTTATTTTTTTAAATTACATATTTAGAATTACGATTTTTAATAATATATTAGAAAAATAATTAACCAAAAAAGAACTGTTATTTTTAAAACATACAAACAATAAATAGATCCATTACCTTTCATGCATATATATCATACATGTAAATCCGAAAGAATAACGTTATTTTTATTTTTTAAATTTTAATTTTTTATTCACTTTTTCTTTACTGATTATGAGTCTCATAATTTTATTTATCAAAGGGGAGAGAGTGCATAATATATATCTAAAAATCAAATGTATTGTACCAAAAAAAATCAAATGTATAATTTCCCAATTCTAATTAAATATCCCGATTTTGTAAAAGGGGATTTGTTTGTCAGCTTTGTGTCAATTTTTTTAATAAAATTTTGAAATTATTTCATAAAAATTAACAAACTTTTTTTAAATAGGGTCTTGATATATTTTGTGCTAAAAGTATAATTATTTATAGTTTAAGCTTTTATTAGAAAAAAAAAACGAAGAAAGTACTGGATGAGTTGAACAAGGGAGGACAACGACGACAACAATAATTTAAAATATAAGGGAGAGCGACCCCCCAAAAAAATGGACGGGGGAGAACATATTTAATTAAAACAGTTTAAATTATACAAAATTTTATGACAAATCTATTTTTATTATTATAATTTTTAAATAACATTTTGAAGATTATATTTTGAAAGGAACTAAAAATAATTCGTAGTTCTATATAACTTTATAATGTTTATTAAATTATTTTCAGAAGGCTTTAAATCAAAAGTTGTCATTTTTAAAAAGTTGAAAATTTGAAAAAAAATTCATACATTTTCTCTAATGAGAATAAAAATTCGAATGAATTCCTCTAACAAAATCAAATTTAAATTTTTCAAGAGGGTAATACTATCAAACATATAATCTTTACACAAATTTTTTCCATCACTTATTATTATTAAATTATTTTGTAGATTCAAATTTAATAAAAAGATTATGTTAGCACCAAAGTTTTAAATAATGATTTTTAATGATGAAAAATAAGTGAAATAATAACTTTTCATTTTCTTATCTAGAGTGCTATAAAATGCTTAATAGATATGTTGTACTATAGTTGTAATATCAATATTTATTCCTTCAATTCCATTAAATTGTATATTAAAATTGATTTAAATTTAGTTTTATAGATTATAATGGTTGTTTAATTTTGCTTCGCTCAAATTTTATATCATTATCTAGTATAAAATTTATAAATTATTATAAGGATTTTGAATTATTTTAAACAGAGAAATTATTATTTTTATATAATTATTATCTTATTATTATATATAATTTTTTATTTTTAACAAAAAATTATAATGTCATATAAATAATATGTTATTTAAATAAAATTGGAAAACAAGTATGAATAGAAGATTTGATGGGAATGATGTTGGGAATTGTAAACTATTTCAAAATGGGGATAAATACGAAAATTTTAATCTTATACCCTAGCCCGCATCATCGTCATTCCTATGATCTGTGTGAAGTGAATATGAAAAAAGTTTTATTTAGTTATAAAATTGCAATCAATAATAAAAAGATAAATTAAGAAAATATCTATAAAAATTATGTCTATTTTTTATTTTTAAATTACATATTTAGAGTTATAATTTTTAATAACATATTAAAAAAATTAATCAAATAAAAACTTTTATTTTTAAAACATAAAAACAATAAATAAATCCATAATCTTTCATGCATATATATCATACATATAAATCATAAAAATAATGTTATTTTTATTTTTTAAAATTTAATTTTTATTCACTTCTAGTGTCACAATTCTATTTATTAGAGGGGAGAGAATGCATAATATATATCTAAAAATCAAATATATCAAACACTTCCCAATTCTAATTAAATATCCCGATTTTGTCAAAAAAGATTTGTTTGGCAGCTTTGTATCAATTTTTTTATAAAAATTTATAAAAATTTACAACCTTTTTTAAATAAGGTCTTGATATATTTTGTGCTAAAAGTATAATTGTTTATATTTTAAGCATTTATATAAAAAAAAAAAAACAAACAAAGAAAGTAGTGAATGAGTTGGATAAGGGAGAATGACCCCAAAAAAAGCATGAGAGAGAAAATATTTAATTACAATAGTTTATATTATACCAAATTTTATGACAAATCTATTTTTATTATTATAATTTTTAAATAACATTATGAAGATTATATTTTGAAAGGAACTAAAAGTCATTTGTAGTTCTATATATCTTTATAATGTTTATTAAATTATTTTCACAAGACTTTAAATCAAAAGTTGTCATTTTTAAAATTTCAAAATTTGAAAGTTTTTTCATACATTTTCTATAATGAAAATAAAAATTTGAATGAATTCCTCTAAAAAAATAAATTTGAATTTTTTGTTAGAATTTTATGTAGGTTACCATTAATTGTAAGTATTTTTTTTTAATAAAATTAGCTGAATAATGGTTCAAGATATTTTTATTTTCTAAAATCTAATTTATTAAAATGATCTATTACTTAGGTTTTCTAAATATCTAATTATAAATTAATGTATTTAGTAATTAAAGTGTAAGCTTATACTTTTTCTATTTTATAATCGAAGGTCCTGATATATATATATATTAGTTAGGTCCCTTATCTACTTCTAATATAATTTAATAATTGACTAGTCCTATTGAGATCCACACACTTTAAGAAATGGAGAAAAAAATTCATGCTTATAATATTTATCAAAATACTACTTTAATAAAATATATGATAAAAATACGCTTTTGCATTAATTTTATTCTTACGATATTCTAAATTCTATATAAATTTTAATTTAAATTCTTACATGTGATATTAGAACATAAAAATAATAAATAAATCCTAAATCTATTATTATTAAAAGATTTCTTTATCTTATTATTAAGTTTGTTATAAAGAAATCATTAAGGACTAACTTGAAAATTAGTATATTTTGCTAAACCATACTTTTAATGCTACTTTTCTTGCTACATTTTCACATTAATAACTCAAATTTAAGTAGTTAATAATATATATAACCATGAAAGATCTTATATTAATAATAATGCAATTACTGCCATGATTTAATATTATTGGTTACTTAAGTGTTACTCTTGTTTTTGATATCATCTCTTGGATGGTGTATTTTTAAAATTGTAGTCATGTATTTTAAATTTTATATTTAGCTTGAGAGTCATTTTCATATAAAATTTTTTAAAATAAATTCTTTATAATTAATGTTGCCTAAGTAGAAGAAAGTTATATTTTTTATGTAAGTTACCATTAATTATAAGTATTTTATTTTATTTTTTAATAAAACTAGTTGAACAATAATCTAGGAGATTTTTATTTTATAAAACCCAATTTATTAAAGTGATTTATTACTTAAACTTATAAATATCTAATTATGGATTAAGATGATTGGCGGATAAAGTGTAGGCTTATACTTTTTTTTGTCCATAATAGGAGGGCTTGATAGAATTTTATTTATATTGGTTAGGTTCATTTTCTACTTTTAACCTAATTCAATCATTAGCTTGTTCTATTGAGAGCCACACACTCTAAGAAAAGGAGAAAAAAATTTATGCCCGTGATATTCATCTAAATACTATCTTATTCAAAAAAATTAAATTCATGATAAAAGCACGCTTTCGCATTAATTTTATTCTCATGGTATTCCAAATTCTATACAAGCCTTAATTTAAATTCGTACATCTTTCAAAAGGCTAATACTATCAAACATATAATCTTTACACACAATTTTTTCCATCACTTATTATTATTAAATTATTTTGTAGATTTAAATTTAATAAAAATATTATGTTAGGGTCAAGGTTTCATATAATGAGTTTTGATGATAAAAAATAAGTAAAATAATAACATTGCATTTTCTTATCTTAGGTGTCATAAAATTCTCAATAGACATATTGTACTATAGTTGTAATACTAATGTTTAATCCTTTAATTTTACTAAATTATATATTAAAATCGATTTAAATTTAGTTTCATGGATTATAATGGTTACTTAATTCCGTTAATCCAAATCAATCAAATCCTAAATCATTATGTAACATACAATTTGTGAATTATTGTAGGAATTTTAAATGATTTTAAGCAAAGAAATTATTATTATTATTTTTAGATAATTATTATTTTATTATATATAAATTTTCATTTTTCTGAAGAATTATAATATCGCATAAATGATATGTTATTTAAATAAATGGGAAAAAAAGGAATGAACAAAAGATTTGATAGGAATGATAATGGGTATAGAGAAGTCCTCCACCTATAGGAATATCAGGAGGGGGAACTGTAAACTATTTCAAAATGGCAATAAATATGAGAATCTTAATCTTATACCCCAACTCTCACCATTGCCATTCTTATGGTCTATGGAGTGAGTAAGAAAAAGTTTTATATAGTTATAAAACTCCTATCAATAATAAAAAATAAATTAAGAAAATATCTATAAAAACTATCTCTATTTTTTATTTTTAAATTACATATTTAGAATTACGGTTTTTAATAACATATTAGATAAATAATTAATCAAATAAGAAATTTTATTTTAAAAACATAAAAACAATAATTAGATCCATAATCTTTCATGCATATATGTCATACATATAAATGCTAAAAGATAACGTTATTTTTATTTTTTAAAGTTTAATTTTTATTCACTTTCTCTTTACGGATTATGAGTCTCACAATTTTATTTATCAAAGGGGAGAGAGTGCATAATATATGTCTAAAAATCAAATGTATCAAACATTTCCCAATTCTAATTAAATATCCCGATTTTGTCAAGAGGGATTTGTTTGGCAGCATTGGGTCGGTTTTTTTAATAAAATTTTATAATTATTTCATAAAAATTTACAACTTTTTTTAAATAGGCTCTTGATATGTTTTGTTCTAAAAGTATAATTATTTACATTTTAAGCTTTTATAAAAAAAATAAAACAAAGAAAGAAAGTTGTGGATGAGTTGGATAAGGGAGAATGACCCAAAAAAATGGACAAGGGAGAAAATATTTATTTAAAATAGTTTAAATTATACAAAGTTTTATGACAAATATATTTTTATTATTTTAAGTTTTAAATAACATTATGAAGATTATATTTTGAAAGGAACTAGAAATCATTTGTAGTTCTATATATCTTTATAATGTTTATTAAATTATTTTCACAAGACTTCAAATCAAAAGTTGTCATTTTTAAAAAGTTGAAAATTTGATAACTTTTTCATACTTTTTATTTAATGAAAATAAAAATTTGAATGAATTCCTCTAATAAAAATCAAATTTGAATTTTTCAAAAAAGGCTGATACTATCAAACATAATTTTTACACATAATTTTTCCCATCACTTATTATTATTTAATTATTTTGTGGATTCAAATTTAATAAAAAGATTATATTAGTCTCAATATTTTATATAATGAGTTTCAATATTGAAAGATGACTAAAACAATAGCATTACATTTTCTTATCTTCAGTGTTATAAAATCCTCAATAGACATATTGTACTATAATTGTAATATCAATGTTTAATTTTTCAATTTAGCTAAATTATACATTAAAATTGATTTAGTTTTTTAGATTATGATGGTCGCTTAATTGTGCTAATTTGAATTGATTAAATATTAAATCATTATCTAATATAAAATTCATAAATTATTGTAAGGGTTATGGATGATTTTAAACATAAAAATTATTATTATTTTGTATAATTATTATCTTATTATTATGTATAAATTTTTTATAAAAATTATAATATCATAAAATAATATGTTAATTAAATAATTTGGGGAAACAAGAATAAACATAAGATTTGATGGGAATGATAGTGGGTGTGAAAAGTCCACCTATAAGAATACGAGGATATGGAATTGTAAACTATTTTAAAAAGGGGATATATACAAGGATCTTAGTTCTATACTCTAACTCTCACCATTGCCATTCCTATGGTCTATGGAATGAAAAAAAAAATTATATTGTTATAAAACTACTATTAACAATAAAAAATAAATTAAGAAAATATATATAAAAGTATCTTTATTTTTTTTAAAATTACATATTTAGAGTTACAATTTTTAGTAACATATTAGAAAAACAATTAATCAAATTAAAACTTTTATTTTGAAAACATAAAAACAATAATTAGATCCATAATCTTTCATGCATACATATCATACATATAAATCATAAAAAATAATATTATTTTTAGTTTTTAAAATTTATTTTTTATTCACTTCCTCTTTATGGATTATGAGTCTCACGATTCTATTTATTAGAGGGGAGAGAGTGCATAATATATATCTAAAAATCAAATGTATCAAACATTTTCTAATTCTAATTAAATATCCCGATTTTGTCAAAAGGAATTTGTTTGGCAGCTTTGTGTCCATTTTTTTTTATAAAATTTTATAATTATTTTATAAAAATATACAACTTTTTTAAAATAGGATCTTGATATATTTTGTGCTAAAAGTATAATTATTTATATTTTAAAATTTTATAAAAAAAGATGAGAGAGAAAATATTTAATTACAACAGCTTAAATTATGCAAAATTTTATGACAAATTTATTTTTATTGTTATAATTTTTAAATAACATTATGAAGATTATATTTTGAAAGGAGCTAAAAATCATTTGTAATTCTATATATCTTTATAATGTTTATTAATTTTTTTCACAAGACTTTAAATCAAAAGTTGTCATTTTAAAAAGTTCAAAATTTTGAAATTTTTTTCATATATTTTCTTTAATGAAAATAAAAATTCGAACAAATTCCTCTGACAAAATCAAATTTGAATTTTTCTAAAGGGTAATACAATCATACTTATAATCTTTACACACAATTTTTTTTGTCACTTATTATTGTTAAATTATTTTATGGATTCAAATTTAATAAAAAGATTACATTAGTGCCAAGGTTTTATATAATGAGTTTTGATAATGAAAAATGAGTGAAGCAATAGCATTGTATTTTCTTATCTAGAATGCTATAAAATCCTCAATAGATATATTGTATTATAGTTGTAATACTAATGTTTAATCCTTCAATTCTATTGAATTGTATATTAAAATTGGTTTAGATTTAATTTTATGGATTATGATGGTTGCTTAACTTTACTAATCTAAATTGATTATATCCTAAATTGTTATCTAATATAAAATTCATAAATCATTATATGGTATCTAGGTGATTTTAAGCAAAGAAATTAATTGTAATTGTCAAATTTATAGTGATTTGTGATTAATTTGTCAAAGAATCTTCAATTTCCTTGAATTAATTATATTTCTCTATAGTTTTTTTTTTTTTTGTGATAATCTTGTATTCCATTTTTAATTTTGTAATCTATTTAATTTCAAATTAAAATCCCCTCAATTTAGTTATGTTTTGTTTCTTGCATTTTGCATATATATTATTTGTATATTTATTCCAATTGTGAATTCTTAATTTTCATAATTGCTTCTTTTTATTTCTTATGTTTTTATTACATAAAAAGGCTTAGATAGTTTTGTAGACATAATCAGTAAATGAATGTAATAGGATTTATTATGTGGATCACTAAGGATTCGACTTAATTTGTTACCTTGTACTATAAATTTTCATCAAATCAATAAATTTTAATATTGATTGGCTTAGCCAACTATTAGTATCTCATCTTTATCGGTTAGTATCTTCTTGAATTACTCCCATACTTTAAAAGGAGTTAGTTTACTCCTTTTGGAACTAGAACTACTTTCCTCATTTTAAATCACCAACAAAGTTACTCATCTGCATAAACATAATAGTTTGACACACATTATATAAGAGACAAAATAGGCCCTATACGAACTAGCATCAGTCTAGTTTATTTTTACAATATTTAAAAGTTAAAATTTAAAAGCAAGAAAGATGGGGATTATCATAATACCTTTGCCACTAGGACCACAATATATCATTTAAGGATTTATTTTCCAATGGCCATCAAACAACAAATTTTATTTGTAATAGACAAGTCTCTTGGTTATTAAAGCTTTTGAAGTATTTCATGATATTCACCACAAAAAGAGATAGGATCAATAAACTAAGAAAGATTTCCACCCATTTTATTTGCTATCTCGTAAATGGAGGAAATGGAGAAATTGAAAATCCCTTGATTGACTGGAGGACAAAGCTTATTACCGCTACTAGTATGGATACCAAGATATTCAAAGATCAGCTACTAGTTAGGGTACTAAGATATACCAATGTTGAGTTGCTCCATGGATTGCCTTATTTTCCATAACTGATGTCCAACAAGGATTTTAGTCTAGAACACTATTTTCCATGTAGGCTTTGTCATTAGCTAGCAAATGAATGTTAGAATATTTAACCTAATTTGATTCAATTTGTATTTTAAGTGATCAAAATAAATTTTTACTTTTAAAAGGACCACATACAATCAATTTCAATTTTAGGGGATTAAAAATATAATTAAACCCAATTAGAAAAATTAAAAGTGTGTACATAATAATATTTTGATTTTAATATAAAATTTTTTTTGGGATAAACTTTAAGAAAAGTTTTATATTATTTTTGATTTCATTCGTTTCATTATCATTTTTTGATAATTGTTATTTTATTATAATTATATAAATTTTTATTAAAAATTATAATAAAAAATAAATAATACATTATTTAAATAGAATGGGAAGACAAGGATGGCGAGATTTGATAGGGACAATAATGGCTATTGAAGGACCATGTATACCGGTATAAGGACAAAAAATGGTGGACTATTTCTAAATGGAATGGATATGAGGATTTTAATCCTCTATTCTCACATTTTCTATTGCCATTCCTGTAGCTTACTGAGCAAATAAGAAAAAAATTCATTTAATTACAAAACTATCATCAATAATAAAAAGAAGTTAAAAAAAATTATTTTTATTTTTATTTTTCAATTTTTAAGTTATATATTTAAAATTATATTTTTTAAAAATGAATTGTAAAAACAATTAAGCAAACAAGAAGTTTTATTTTTAAAACATAAAAATAGTAAACAAATAAATTCTTAATCTTTCATGCATATGCATCATACACATAAATCATAAGGAATAATGTTATTTTTTTAATAGCAAGAATTGTTAAATTAGTAAAAGCATGACACAAAGTAAATGTAGAGAAAAGTAAAATCTTCGTATAACATTATATGTCATTTGAATCAAATACTCTTCATAAAAATAATATTATTTTTACTCTTTAAAATTCACTACTTACTCATATATATATTTTTTTATAAATTATGAATCTTACAATTTTATTTATTTAGAGAGAGAGGAGGGTGAGAAATGTATTAAACATTTCTCTGTCTGAAGGGATTTGTTTTGGTACTTTTTGGGGAAAAAAAACGAGCATTAATATGATAGTGTAAAGTTTTCATAAAATTTTATAATTTTTTATAAAAATTTGCAACTTTTTTTAAATAGGGTCTAAATAATTTTGTGCTAAAAAGTATAATTATTTACATTTTAGCCAGGAAAGGCCGGAAAGAATAATCAAGTCTCTTTATATTTTGTAATCCTCTATTTGGACGCAATTCCTTTGCTATGTGATGACTCTTCTTTAGTCTATTTTCCTAGGTTCATTTCCTGCAATGTAAGAGTTTTTGGTGTTGGTTTGGAAAAAAAATAATTATTTACATTTTAAACATTTATCAAAAGTTATAAAAACAAATGAGGAAAGTGGTGGATGATATGGACAAAGGACAATGGCCCAAAAAGAAAAATTGGACAAGGGAGAAAATATTTAATTACAATTCTTTAAATTATAGAAAATTTTATAACAAATTTATTTTATTATTATAAGTTTTAAATAACATTATGAGGATTATATTTTGATAGGCACTAAAAAACACATTTGTAGTTATATTTATCTTATAATTTTTATTAAATTATTTTCACAAGACTTTTAATAAAAACTTGTAGTTTTTAAAAAGTGGAAAATTTGATAATCTTTTATACTACTTTAATTAATGAAATTGAAATCCGAATTCCTCTAACAAAATGAAATTTGAGCTTTTCAAAAGAGTAATGCTTTCAAATATATAAATTACATTTGTTTCGTTGAATTTTTTTTATAAAATATAGTGATAAATTATTAAAATAAAAAATATTTTATTTATTTAATATTAAATTTAAAATTTAAAATTAATTTTTTATTATTATAATTTTAAGTATTATTTTTTTAATTATAAATATAACTAATATATTATTTTTTTATTAATATACATGTAAATAATTTTTTATAAAAATAATTTTTAATAAAAATGATATCATAATTTTTACCATCATTTATTATTATTATTATTTTATAGATTCAAATTTATAAAAAGATTATGCATGGGAGATAACTATTTCATAGGTACTTGTGCCATAAGTGTTTAGCTTGATTATTTTTTTTGACAACTGATCATGCATTTTTCTCAACCTTACTTAATCACGGAACCCATAGATGTCACTCTTGTTAGATAGGACGGACAAATTCCATTTTGATAACACAAATCCCTTCGCATGATATGTGATACATCTAATAACTACCATTGCATTCACTCAATCATGAGTGATATAAAGCAGTGTCAAAATGTGAAATTCACATGTAAGAAATCTTGACACTCTTAGGTTAAAGGACCATATTAATGATGATTACTAAGAATCACTTATGATACTTATATAACAGTCTATATAATATTTTTAGGGTGAGTCGGTCCAGTACACAAGTTCTCTAATTTGTACTCATGTGTAGATTTAATATCTTATATAAGTCATTACACATGCTAGTTTTAACATATCAATATAACTCAATCCACAATGATATATGATTAGGGACGCTTAAGAATACAATTATTTTAGGATTATTATCATAATTAAATATATTATGCAAAAAATATATGTATAAATATGATAATTAAAATTGCCTTTAAAATAACATGATTCAAATTTACAATCATTCATATGATTAGTTTTAGGGCATGTATACTAACAAATTACATAATAGTTACTTTATTATCTTTATTTTGTATATCTTACAGCTTGGACTTTATAAGTTGTGAAATTTTCATAACAAGATTAGATTAGTTTATCTAAAAATAATATTTTACTAGTTAATTTGCAAGAATGGACAATTATGGCATGCAAATTATGCAATTTCTACAAAAAAAAAAGAACTTCTTTGTTAAATTCTTGAAAATGGCAATAAGTTTTGGGACTTAATAGTGTGTGTAGCGAGATATCTATGTGTTCATTATTTAAATCATATTCATAAGGAGTCATGCTATATTTTTTATCTAATGAGAGAAATGTGAAAAAATGAGTTATTAACTGGTCATGCAAAACAATGTTTTAATACATTTAGAATGAACTAAGATACATTTTGCCAATTATGCATAGATTTAGAAAACAAATATATTTTGAGGTCTTCGGATAAGATATCAATTTTAGAAAAAGTGAGATTGTTTGTATATATCCTTAGTAAGGGTGCCTCAAAACAAGATGCACAAGAGCGTTTAGAGTTTTTAAAGAAGTTTTGAATGTTATGAATGGAATTTCAAGAGATTTAATTAGGCTAAAAAATATTAAATTCAAGGAAATTCTCCTGTAAATTGCCCATAATGTTAGATATATGCCACACTTTAAGTAACAAAGTATGCATTTATCTCTTTTTACTTTTGTATAAAAAATAAGTTCAGTATCTTATAAACATAATTTCATATTAGGATTGCATTGGAGCGATTGATAGAACACACATGACAGTAATTGTTCCTGAGGAGGATCAACTACGATATAAATGAAGAAAAGGGATAATGACCATAAATATCTTGGTAGCATGCGATTTTGATTTACTATTTACTTATGTTTTAATTGGATGGGAAGGATTAACACATGATGCATCTTAATACAATTAGTAATCCAAGATTACATTTTCCAAAACCACCATCAAGTAATTTTTTATGTTTTTAATGATTTAATTATTGTATGACTTATAGATTTAGGAAGCATTTCTTTTTAATTATATGATCTTTATGTATACTTAGGAAACTTGGTAGATAAATGCTACCCAAATAGAAAAGGATATTTCCCACCATATCTAAAGATAAGGTATCATCAATTAGAATTTCATAGTGCAAATCCAAAGGATTCGGGGAAGTTTTCAATTGAGCATATTCATCTTTGAGAAGTTATGTTGAAAAGGGCTTTTGGTATTCTTAAGACTCGATCGAAGATGTTACAAAAAATACCTAAATATTTAATGATGGATTAAAATAGAATTATTTGTGCAACTTTTGCAGTATATAATTATATTAGAAGAAATAAACTTAGTAACCTGACTTTTAGAATTATAGATCAAGATTTTGATTTTATATTTCTTAAGATAAATGCTATAACAAATTCTTCACAGGAAGGTGTTGGAGAGATGACAATTATTCAAGATATAATTACTTCTAGTTTGATGGTTAAAAGACTAATTAGACAATAATCTAGGGTGTTATAAGTATTTATATTAAATGGTATTATCAACTTTTAAATTGGATTGAATTTATTATTAAAAATTTATTTTAATTGGTACTTTCTAACTTTATAATATATTTATTAGGATTGTTGTCCAAACTTTATTTTGATTGATACTTTTAATGAAGCAATATATTTTATGATTGATAAATTATTTTCTAATTGATTCATATGTATGAAGAATATTAATTTATCAATACTTCTATTTCTTCCACTATTAATATATAAAAAATTATAATATTTATTTTTGCATAAAATTTAAATAATTGTAATTATTGATTTTTTATTGATAAATTTATTTATTATAAAAATTATTAATTTAATTTTAAATAAATATCTAATTTATAGTAAATTATAATAATATGTTATTTATAAGAAATTTAATTTACTAAATAATATATAGGATCCAAAATATTAAAATAAAAATTCAAATAATTTATAAAATATAATCACACCCTTATTTATTATTTTATATATAAATAGTTCATTATAAATAATTAATTTTATTAAATATTTTTATTTAAATAATTAATACAATTAATTAATCAAATTAATTGATATAATTAATTTTTAGTTAATACTTAATTAAATTAATTAATTATTATAATTACTAACTAATTGTCAAATAAGCCGTACATAATTCAACAATGTACGCGCAAGTAATTTGCCTTTAGGATATTATCACAAGTGAGGGGACTGTGAGGACTGCAGGCCGGACCATGTTTCTTGTTCACCACCACGCCGCTTCAGGTTGTCAATGTCATCCCGTTTGCCGTACAACGTTGGACGGGGAAAATCAAATCAAATGCCTATTGCACAAGCATCTGCTCTTGCACGATTAGACCTCTCGACGGTTTACGTCGAATCTCGAACTACTTTTTTATCATGTGAAATTCTTAAGAGTATTATTCCCGATTTCAATTTTTATTAGGCAGATTTTATAATTTATTATACTTTATTATTATATAATTTATTTATTATTAATTTAGTAATATTAATGAATTAAAATTAATAAAAAATATTATTATAAATATATTTATATTTTATTATTTAAATATTTATATAATTCTTAATTGTTATTATATAATTAGAATAATACAAAACCAAATTAACATATCATGATTTTTAACATGAGAGACCCTGAGCTGAAGAAGTAAAAATTGCAAAATTTAATCTAAAGATGTTTCACTTTTAATTAAAATAAGTATAAATATTTTATTAATTAAATTAATAATATATATGTATATGAATATATAATTATTGTACTGTAATAATAATTTATTATTGTAACTAATATATTTATTTAATTATAATCATTATTTAATGTATATTTGATTATGATAAACATTTTACATAATCATTTTTTATTAATTTTTAAGTTTTATGAAAATAATTAAAAATTTTCACATAATATTTATTATTTTTTGGACGTAACATAATTATTTATTTTGATCGACTTATTTAATATATGTCAAGAATATTAAATATATAAATTCATTAACTTTGATATTGTATATATTAAATTATAATTTTAATATATATATATATATATATATATATATATATATATATATATATATATATATATATATATATATATATATACACACACACACACATTAATCAATTAATTATTTATTATTTACTAATATTAACATGTTAAGAGGCTAATCCAATAGGTTAACTCATTAACCCAACAAAATTAAATTATCAAGTTAACCCAATAATACAATAGATTAATACCCAACAGTTTTAATTATTTATCTGATTTGATTAGCCAATCTCAAATCTTCATTAATTGAGCCAACTATTATCATTTTTTTTTATAAATCCTAATTTTAGATTAATAAAATTATATCAATTTCAAATTAATTAGATTCAATTTGATTTGACACTTCTATGCACAATTATCCTAGTTCATGTAATTTTTTTATTGAATTTGAATCAAAAAAATGATTTTTATAATAATAAAAAGTAACCGTAAAAATATTGTGCAGATTATGTGCTTGACTGTTTTACTCTTTTGGAAAATTAAAATGAAAGTTTTACTCTTTTGAAAAATTAAAATTTCATTTTGTAGAGGGACTCTTCGAAAGTTGAATTTCGTTCGGAATGCTGTATAAAAATTTATCAAATTAAGTTTCAACCTAAGCAATGTAATATGCTTCATAAGTAAGATTTGAAATTGGATTTGAAATATAAATTAAAATTTATCAATTAAATATAAAATAGTAAAATAAATTTATAAAATTTAATCTGTTAGATATAAATAATTCAAAACTAAAGTTTGGATCTTACATTCAGTATATATAATATTTTTGTTTCAACTTTCCTTTCTAAAAACATAACTTTCAATTAAAGTCTTGTGAAAATGTTTTAATAAAAATATATAGCACTACAAAATTTTTATTGCCTATCAAAATATAGCCTTCAAATTTTATTTTAAAATCACAATAATAAAAGTGACAACCTTTGACTCATGCAACATTTAACGTGCTTTAAAAATTTGTATGTTTCTCTACATTTAGGGTTGGATCCATAAGCCTTCTATATTTATGTTTATTAGTTTGACCATTCATATTATTATGGAAAAAATATAACAAAAGAAAAAAGATTTCTTATAAAATTTTGTATAATTCACTAATTTGGTAAACACAAAAATTAATTTCTCATTTTATATGAGTAATAATTATTATATCTCTCAAATTTCATAACTAATATTATTAGTCACTCATTTTTACTTTTGATATAATATTCATACCTTACTATATTTGTAATAATAAAATAAATAATGAAAAGAAATAATATAATCAAATACCAAACATATATTTAATATTGTAAATATGGTATTTAATGGTTCATTTTAATATTACAAGTAAATGAAATGATGAATAATTATAATTAAAATAAGGAATAATGATAATTATAAAATTTGAAAGATATATAAGTTATCACATTTATAAATAAGAAATTAAATATTATGTTCATGCTTTAAAGAATTATAATTAAATCTTTTTCTTCCTTGCCTAAATCATCAAGTTAGAGGTTGTTTGATTTATAGAAATAGTATTAGAAATATAACTTCTTGCAATGCAGGAAAATAATTGACTCATTTGATTCAACACTACTTATCATAATAAAGGAAGTAAAACTTTTCAAGTAATTTTTTTCCACAAATTATAGGAAATTATTTATTCACACTTCATGATAAAAAGAACTTCTTATATTATCTATAAATAGAAATATAAAATTATCATATTTAATTTAATTAATGATCAATTTAACCTTTGATTCTCCTCATTTGCAAATTATAATAAATATAATTATTTCGTTAATTATATAATAATAGAATGAGCATTATATAAAATAAATATTGAACATTATATCAAAAATATAAATTATAAAAGAAACTTAATTAAAAATAGAATTATATTTATCATATAAATCTATTATATTATTCTATATTTATTATTTTAATATTCAATTATAGAATAAAAATTATCTAGGATTTGCTTCATGTAAATAGTTAATAAATTAGTTGATTATGTAAGAGTTATTTTACAAAATTATCTGTTCAACTATAAGAAATGATATATTAATAAAAATAGATAAATAAATTAAAATAATTCATATTTATTTAAAAATTAAATTATATTAATGTAATTAAAATTTTAAAATAAAAATATAATATCAAATATTTAATTAATTATATATTTTATGAAATCACATATTTATTTACTCACAAAATTTTTATTTCATTATTATTCATAAATAAAATATAATTAATAAAGGACATGAGTTGAGTTTTAGGTTGGAAATCCTTTTTGAAGTCCCAAATAACCAAGAATGTAAGTAAGAGTAAGCAATAAGAACTGGACTAGCAAATTCCCAATCGGACTTGAACCAAACTCGTAAAATGAACAAGTCTTGGGTTTGTTTAGTATACACTTTTTTTAATATTATTTTCATTTTATTTTAATAGAAATGATTTCAATTAATTTATAAATGAATGTTATTATTTGATAACTTTATTAAAAATAATGATTTCATCAATTCATTTGTAATATATTAAAAAATATATAGAAATAAATTAAAAAGTAGATTTTGATGGTATCATGATAAATAAAATGTTAGAGAAAGGATAAATTATTTTTATAATATATTTTTTAGATCAAATGAAATAAATTCTAGTAAAATTCTTAGAAAATTGAATAAATTTCAAAATAATAAAGTTGTAATTAAAATGAGAATTGCAAATAAAATGAATTGAAATCTCTTTTTATTTAAATCCAAACACCATATTAAAAGAAAATTCATCTAAAAATGAAATAAAACTTTGTTTTTGATCATGACAAACAAAGGGACATAATTTATAGGATCCCCACACAACTAGCAACTAAGAAGACCAGAGTACACCAAAATTGAAGGTAAAGTGTACAAAAACTTGGTTCCAATTTTCAAATTCTAAAAAGAGGTCCATAGCTCAAAATCAAGTTTCGTAGTCATTTTGCACTAGTTTTAAAATTACAATTGTAAATAGCAATCGAGAATTAAATACTTGAGTGTTTCCTAAAAATAGTGAGTGGTTAATGGCAGAATCACCAGCAATCTATCAACTAGATCTCTGATTGAAGGCATGGAAATGAAGGGAAATTGCAAAGACCAGAAAACTAAATAACAAAATTCACGAACTAGAAACAAAGTAAGTAAATGAACAAATTCATCACTACCCAACCAAGAATTTTCAAATAGAAAGTAGAGAGGAAGAAAGCAGGGAAAAGATTAAGAGGGATTAGAACGTCATAGGTGGCAACGACGAAAAAAAGGTTTCATAGAATCTAAAAGTTTTGCAAACATAGAAAGGCCAATTTATTAAATAATTGGTTAACTTGTATTATAATGTATATTTGGCACAATTTAATTTCTCTGGTACTACCTTGCAAAATGGTGGCATGCATATAACTTCTTGCGAGTTTTATGAGATTTAATGATTGGTTAACTTGTATTATAATATATATTTGGTACAATTTAATTTCTTTGGTACTATTTTGCAAAACGGTAGTATGCATACAACTTGTTATGAGTTTTATGAGAAAAACAACATTTTATATAAAGTGTACAATTTTTACATAATGATAAAAGATACGGTGGCATAAATATTCACATAAAATTTATAATTTTTTATAAGATCATGTAGCTTTTATATAAATTTTGTAACATGCAATAATAATGGTTATAACACAAAAACTTGAGGACTTGTTACAAAATCTTACTAAAAATGAAAAATTTTCATATAAAATATTATGAATTTTATTAAAAAAAAGTCACATAAAAATTGTAATGTATTAGTACTCCTTAGTGTGAGGGAATACCAGAGAATTCCCCTTTAATTTATTATAAAAATTTCTTTAAGGGTGCTCTTTTATGTACAATTTTAAGTCTTTATCAATTATTTTTAATTAATTATAATTTATGAGGTGAAGTTTTAATAAATTAAAATTTGATTGCGTTATTTTCCTATTTCCATCGTAATCATAATGTTGTTATTTATCTCTTCCCTACCTTTAGGTGTAATTTTAAGATTCCAAACAGCGTCCCAATATCACCGCAAGCAAACAAAATCTCTGTCGTTTGTTATAAAGGCGAGTGCGACTGAAAATAAATAATATAATAGTATTGAAATAATATAATGATATATTAATATATTATTAAATTAATTATATATTAAATTAATAATTTTTTAATATATATTATATGATAATAAATCATTTATTTTAAAATATATTATATAATAATATATTAATTATTAAATATAATTCAACAATGTCCGCGCAAGTGATTTTCCTTCAGGATATTATCAAAAGTGAGGGGACTGTGAGGACCGTAGGCTGGGGCCATGTTCTTGTTCACCACCACACCGCTTCAGGTTGTCAATGTCATCCTGTCTGCCATACAACGATTGACAAGGAAAATTAAAGGGAGAAAATCAAATTGGTACCAATTGCAGCAATTTATTAAAGCAAGATATTCCAAGTGGACTTCCTCTCATTTAAGTGCACTTGTTAAATGCGATTTATTAAAATAACTATAAGTTCAAATAACATACTTAAAGTGCATTCCATGAATAATAAAAGCATAGAAACAGAAATAAAAGAATCACATTTTATCACTGTGCAGTTCTAGTCAAGCAAATATAATATAAATTAAAAATAAAAGATTAAAAATTTATAAAATTAAAATTTAGTATTATTATTTCAAAATAAAACAGTAACATGTTACTTTTTAACAAACAGTAATTGCTATTATCCATTTATTTATAATTTTTGCTTAGTGTTACTTGGAACAAAATAATAAAATATTATTATATAGAGAACAGACAGTAATATACTATTATTTGATAATTTGATTGTTAATTAGACTTAATTTATCTATTTATTTAAAATTTTTGTTTAGTGTTACTGTTTTAGAATGAAATAGTAATATGCTATTGAACGAAATAGTAATATATTACTATTTACAAAATAGATAATAACATGCTATTATTTGATAATTTAGTTGTTAATTAAATTCAATTTATCTATTTATTTAAAATTTTTAGTTGATATTACTATTTTAAAATAAAATAGTAACATGTATGCGATTATTCGTTTATTTAAGGTTTTTGCTTAGTGTTACTATTTTAGAATGAAACAGTAACATGCAATTATCTAGAAAATAAATAGTAATATACTATTATTTGATAATTTGATTGTTAATTAAACTTAATTTATCCATTTATTTGAGAATTTTTTATTAGTGTTATTATTTTAGAATGAAACAATAATATCATCTTCTTTAATAGTTTGGTTATTAATTAGGCTTAGAATAAAATAGTAACATGTTACTGTCTAAAGAATAGATAGTAACATGTTATTATTTAGCAATTTAGTTATTAATTAGACTTGATTTATTCATTTATTTTAATTTTTTAATTAGTGTTACTATTTTAAAATAAAATAGTAATATGTTACTGTTTAGAGAATAAATAATAACATGTTATTATCCATTTATTTGAAATTTTTGCTTAGTGTTATTCTTTTGGAATAAAATAATAACATCTTCTTCTTTTGGCACTTTGGTTGTTAATTAAACTTGAAACGAAATAGTAACATGTTACTATCTAGAGAATAGATAGTAACATCCTCTTCTTTTGGCACTTTGGTTGTTAATTAGACTTGAAATGAAATAGTAACATGTTACTATCTAGAGAATAGATAGTAACATCCTCATTTTTAGTAGTTTGATTATTAATTAGATTTAATTTATCCATTTATTTGGAAAGTTTTTAGTTGATGTTACTGTTTTGGAACGAAATAGTAACATGTTACTGTCTAGAGAATAGATAGTAATATGCTATTATTTGATAATTTAATTGTTAATTAGACTTGATTTATCCATTTATTTAAAATTTTTACTTGGTATTACTATTTTGAAATGAAATAGTAATATATTACTGTCTAAAGAACAAATAGTAACATACTATTATTTAGTAGTTTGATTGTTAATTATAGTTAATTTATTCATTTATTTGAGAGATTTTTCATTAGTATTACTATTTTGGAACGAAACAGTAACATGTTATTATTTAGTTTACAAATAATAATATATTATTTTTTAGTTATTTTATTTATTACGAAAATTATTATGTCACTACTAGACATCAAAAGAATTGGGGAACAAAAATTTAATATGAGATTCGAATGAATTTAAATTGATAAAAATAAGATCAAAGTTAAAAAAATAAGAAAATAAAAAAATCAAGAAAAATCATTAAAAAAAACTTTTTTTTGCCAAACTAGAACGGGCAAAGTGCTTTGCAAGCACTTAAATCTCGAAAAATTACATTAAATAAAAAAAATTTACTTAAAATGGACAATTAAGCACAAAGTTATGGTCGTTCAAAATTTTGAACTCAATTTACATATTTTTAACTAAGTGGACTTCATCAAACTTACATTTTATTATTTTCTGTTAAAAAATCATATGAAGACGACTGAAAACGAATGGTCATATGCAAAAATTAGTTAACTAATGATGGATTTATGAATTTTTAAAGTTTCTAATTCACGACCGTATTATCACAATTAAAAAAAAGGTAATTTTGGTATATAACATTTATAAATTATAAAATTGAAACCTATTTAAAAAAAAGTCTAGTGTTATCACCTCTTTAAAATAAAGTTCATGAAGTAGCACCTTATTGCAATTTACCGAAAATCAAATCAAAAGCCCATTACACAAGCATCTACTCTCGCACAATTAGACCTCTCGACGGTTTACGCTGAATCTCGAACTACCTTTTTATCAAGTGAAATTCTTAGAGCATTATTTCGATTTCAATTTTTATCAAGCAGATTTTATATTTTATTGTTATTATATAATTTATTTATTTATCATTAATTTTATAGTATTAATTAATTAAAATTAATAATAATTATTATTACAAATATAATTATATTTTATTATTATTTAAATATTAATATAATTATTAATTATTATATAATTAGAATAATACAAAAATAAATTAAGGTATTATAATTTTTAAGGTGGGAGACTCCTGAGTTAAAGAAGTAAAAATTGCCAAATTTAATCTAAAAATATTTTACTTTTAATTAAGATAAGTATAAATATTTTATTATGTAAATTAATAATATATATGTATATGAATGTATAATTATTGTACCGTAATAGTAATAATTTATTATCCTATCTAATATATTTATTTAATTATAATTATTATTTAATGTATATTTGATTATAATAATTATTTTACATAATTATTTTTTGTTAATTTTTAAATTTTATGAAAATAATTTAAATTTTTTACACAATATTTATTGTTTTTTTGAATTTAACACAATTATTTATTTTGATCAACTTACTTGATACATGTAAAAAATATTAAATATATAAATTCATTAACTTTAATATTGTATATATATTAAATTATAATTTTAATATATATATATATATATATATATATACACACACACACACAGAGAGACACACACACATATTCACATATTATTTATTTATTTATTATTTGTTAACTTTAACATGATAAGAGGCAAATCCAATAGGTTAACTCATTAACCCGGAAAAATCAAGTTATTAAATTAACCTAATAATATAATGAATTAATAGTCAATCGTTTTAATCATTATTTAATCAAATTAATCAGTCTCAGTCTCTTATTAATTGAGCCTATTATATATTTTTTTATAAATCTTAATTTAAAATTAGTAAAATTATATTAATTCCAAATTAATTGGATCCAATTTGATTTGACACCTTTATGCACAATTATCCTAGTTTCGTGTAATTTTCTATTGAATTTGAATCAATAAAATGATTTTTATAATAATAAAAAGTGACGGTAAAAATAGCGTGCAAAGATTAATTGCTTGATAGTTTTACTCTTTTGGAAAATTGAAATGAAAGTTTTACTCTTCTGAAAAATTAAAATTTCATTATGTAGAGGAACTCTTCAAAAGTTCAATTTCGTTAGGAAAGCTGTATAAAAATTTATCAAATTAATTTTTCAACTTAAGTGTAAGATTTGAAACTATGCCAGCCTTCATTGACCATATAGTCGTCATTATAGGTCTTGACCTATAGCGATAACTTTGTCATTGTTAAAAGGTTAGCATAGTTTTTTGTGCCAACTTTTTGGTGACAACAAAAGTAGTCGCTATAGGTGTTGACCTATAGTGACGATTTTTGTTCTCGTTAAAAGCTTCAATGACAGCTTTCAGTGATGACACTTGTCATCACTGAAGGTTGAAAGTTTTTGCGACAACAAATATCATCGTTAAAGCGTTTCATTTCTTGCCTTTCTAATTCTCAGTGGTGCCTTTTTATTATTGAAGACTATGTCATTGGTAAAGGTCATTAGAGTCTATACCGACAACTAAATTTTTATCGTTGCTAAAAATATCGTTAGTGTTGATATATTTTGTAGTAGTGTGAGCTCAAGGATTTTTAGGTTTTGGATGAGAGAAAAAGATGTTTCTTGTGTCTATGTAATAGTGGAAGCACTCTTTTGATGTTTCAATTTGAAATGAAACCTTTATATAGAGGTTAGAGGCATGAAAAAGTTGTTAGAAAATATAGCCATTACAAAGCAGTTGATACCTTATAAATTGATTGGTGAATTGATTCAGGATGCCTTTGAATTTTTGAAATAGTCTTAGTGAATTGATTCATGAATCGATTTACTTTTGAAAAACATATATGGTGAATCAATTAACTAATCAATCAATTTACATGTATATGATTTACATGTATATTTTTTATAAAAATATTTTAAATAAGTTAAAATTATTTATTATTTTATTTTTATCAATAAAATAAATGAATTCATCAATGCAAAAGTGGTAAGAAATTAGAAAATAAACTAATAAATATTATTTATTGAAATATTTGATATAATTTATTATTTTTGAATTTAAGTTTTTTATTTGAATATATAATTTGAAAAAACATATATTGAAATACATTGATAAAAAATACCTAAAAATTATACTACTTTAACTAATTAAATAATGTTGTGTATGTTTAAATTAATTTAATTTATTATGAATTAAAAATTATTTATATTATTATCAAGATGTTATATTATTTAAAAATAAATGAAACTAAAATTTTTGACCAAAAGTAAAAAAAAGGGGAATTTTTTACAATATAATATCACATTAGCATGTAATAGTATAAAATGTATTTGTATATTTAAATTCAATTAATTTTATAAGTCAATTAAAACTACAAAGGTAGGTATTATAATATATTTAAAAAAAATCATGAATTATACAAGTTAAACAAAAATGTTCATGAAACCTTTTCTTTTTCCTCACAAAGGTTAAAAAATTGAATGTAATTTAGGTCTAACTACATTAATTTTATTCATTTATGCGAACATAGAGTAGTATTAAAAATTGGCTAAAATACACGTAACCTCCTTATATTATACTCTATGTGCAAAACTCCCTAATGTTAGGTGCAATTAAGCACTTAAACTATTCCTAATGTGCAAAAAATCCCCCTTCATTATCTCTCCATCTAAAATCCTAATAATAGATGCACATACTTGTCAAGTGAGACTTCTTTTAACCAAGATATCTATCATTCCTTTAATTGTTTAAAATTCATTGTGCAATGAAACCACTATGGCAACAAGGAGCATTATGAGTTGAAAAAGATTTCTGAAAATTCATAACTAATTTCACACACTTCATTTGGCATTTGTTGGATTATTTGAAGCCGTTAATTTCATTCCTTTAGAGCAAGCTGTATACTTTTTCAAATTGAAAGTATAGATATATCACTTCTATAAATTTTGTAAGTTTATCTTTCATTTGGAGATCATACCTTTTAAGTGATCACTCATGGTGGGTTCTCCATTTCAGATAAATGTCACCAAATGATGTTGTTGATACCGAAATGACCTGGGAAGAAGTAACGTTCATCTTAGGGAAATGTGACAGTGGAATATGGTCAAGGAGTTAATTTATGATTTGCCCATCAGTACAATGTCTGAGCTTATGCGTAAGTTGGAAAAATGCAAGCGGTACAGATGAGCGATACATTGACATGGTAGCTCCAGTGAACAACCCTAGTGTGATGATCCTCTGTGCTTGGAGAGGGGATCACAGTGGCACGATTCTGACAATAGGATGGTTATCGGCGAGTGATTGCAGATCCATAATTTTTCTAGGCTTTTGTCTGATCATCTTTGGATATTTCTCCAAAGTTGAGGTGTAGATTCTAGCAGCTCCTATAGAAAAAGATTAAAAACTAATCATTTGTAGTTTTTGTGAAGTTGCAATCTAATGAGGTCTCTTCTGTTAGATAACAAATGCATGTGGATGGAGCTATTCGTGGATTTTTCAATGGGTTGGGGAAATTGGAGACTCTCCGAGCAGAACATCGATATCCTTGAAGGCTTCCCAGAGTCAGTAGTGGTGTTCTCATCGTTGAAGAATAGGTTGTGGCAGAGATCGGAGTAGAACCTATCTTCTTTCATTATTGTCATTATCACTGAGCCCTCCTTCGATCAGAACCTTCTAATAATTTGAAGAGATTTGACGGAATCTCAAGTTCGATCATGTTAATTTGGGTATTTTTCACAATGTACTTGTAAAAAGCTATGAATAAAAGTTATCAATTATTTGTTGAATAGTATTGAAACTAAACGAATAGCATCCATAGAATGGGAGTGTACAGACAAAAATTCCAACCTTGATTAAAGGAATAGTATGTACCTTAGTTAAAAGAAGTCTCACGTGACAAGCATGTGCACCTGTTGTTAGGATTTTGGATGAAAAGATAATGGAGGGAAACTTGTTGCACATTAGATATAGTTTAAGTATTTAATTATACTTTTTCTAACATTAGGAGGTTTTTTGCACATAAAATAAAGTACGGGGGGTTTACATGTATTTTAGCCTTAACCATTCATCATTTATTTTATGGTAAGAAATATTAGAATCATATCCAAAGAATTTAATTAATATTAAGTTGAAACAAGTGGTACTATATATTAGGTAATAAAATTACATTTTTATTAAAAATATTATTATCATTTAATTCTCATTCTCCATATCATTTTTACATTATTTTCATATATAAAAAATGATTATGCAAAAAAATTTCTATTCTATTTTTATTCTCTTTTTTTTATTTAATCATATTAAACACGATATAAATTTCCTTATTATTATCTTTCACTATTATATAATTATATAAGCTATGCACAATTAAAATTTAACATAATAAAATATGATGCATAATTATTTTTTTTAAATTTTATTCTTTTTATAAATTAAATAATATATTTTAATATATAAACAAATGATTATTTTTTTTATTTTTTATTTACTTAATACTTGCCCGTGCACGGGTTTGGTTTACTAATTTTTTAAAAATTTGCTCAAAGTCACGCGGAAGCACATTCCCAGTAACAAATCTGATCATTTGTAATCCAAGTGTGTTCAAGTGTATGACGTATGGGCGCGAAAGATAATGACGTAATTCGAAGTAGAATCAAAATTATTTATTTATTTTAAAGTCTATAAATAGGGCATACCCATTTGCTCTTGGAAGCAGGAGCCTGATAGTCTTTGATATTATCTCCCGTCAAGCTGCAAAAGTTCGCCGGAGGAATGGAGTTTCTTCGTCTCGTTCCGATCTTCAGTTTTCTCACTGTAAGCTCTCTTCCTGTAACTAACTTAAAATAAATTTATATTTATATTAAGAGTAATTTTATGAGTAACGAAGGATCCAATATTTTGAATAATATTTTAAAAATAGCATCGGAATAGCCGATTGAATTGAAAAAATTGCGAATCGGTTGCGTGATTGGTTTAATTAATCTTTAAAATCAACCTTAACAGAATTGATTAGAAAATGACAAATCAGTCAAATTATATGAACTGAATACAGTTTTCACAATTGAACTTATTTTAAAATTATTATTATTTATTATTTTTACTTGATATTATATGCATATTTAAAATTTGAAGTCTCAAGTAGTCAAAGATTACCTTGCATATATAAATGAAAGATATATAATAAGAAAATTAAATTTAATATTAATTTTTTGTGATAATTTAAATTATAAACTTATAAAAATTTAAAATTACTTGATAACATTTGAAATATTTTTATATTTTATGTACATACATTTAATTTTATAATAATTTAATTATTTTTAATTATCATATTAATTTTGATTTGATCTCAATTGAATTATTAAATCTAAAATCACTCTTATTTTTTATTTAATCATTAGTCTAATTTTTAAAAATTAATTTTGAGGACCAAAAATTTTTTAAAGGGTCAAATAAATTTTTTTCCTATAATTACAATGGCAACTCCAAAAATTTTAGTTTTTGGTGGCACTATATACATACAAAAATAAAACTTTAAATTATTATAAGATAATTAAATATTTAAATAAAAATAAAATATTTTTTAATTTTAATTTTCTTATCTATATATTTTAATTATGTAATAAGTTAAATTGCATATCTTTTCACTTTAATTTAAAGTAAAATCTTTTTCTTTTAACTAACTAAACAAATTTATGGAGGTAATATTATATAAATTTATAGGATAATTACAACTAATATATATAAGTGTGCAGCTTTATTTTTATTTTTATTTTTATTTGGGAGGCAATGTTAAATATATATCCATTCTTACCTAATTATATAAGACTAATTTTAAAATTTTTGTGAGTCAAGATCCCCAGTACCCCTTTCTAAGCTCCATCTCTATTCATGGGAGTTTAACTTCTAAGAAAGTTAAAATTTTCATTGTTGGACTAACTTTTATTGAATTAAAAAATAATAAGAATATATTTTTTAATAAAATTAGAAAATCTAACAATAAAAACATCCCATCCCTCACGATGTTGAACTTTAACGTTACCGCGGTTTGTGTTAGAAAATGAATAAATTATGGGGCTTATGTAATATGTATTAATATTATGCAGATTGCTTTGGTGGTGAGTCATGCTGCATCACCTCCTGAAGTTTACTGGAAATCCAAGCTTCCCTTTACTCCAATGCCAAATTCGATCAGACAAATTCTACCCACCGGTAACAACATTAATTTTTCATTAACAATTAAGTTAATTATTTTTGGGTTTAGTTTCGTTGCAATATTGAGTGTGTTTCGTGATTTGATCAAACTTCTTTTATGGAAATTACAAATTTTTATATAAAATTTGCACCCTTTTTCCTAAAATTATGTAGATATTTAAAATATGAAATGTAATTATTTCATAAAATTTTATAATATTTTATATAAAATTTACAATATTTTACATAAACTTTATAAAATAACTAATGACCGTATTTGCGAAACAAAAATACTCACAGCTCTATGAAAAACTTACAAATTTCATAAAAAAAGGTTGTAAGAAGTCGCGTCGTACTCTCTTGCTTGCAACTATAATTTGCAATTTAGTTTTTAAAAAACATAACAAGGTTCTATAAAATATTTGCATTAATAAAGACTAAGCCTTTGCTAATAATAAAATGTATTTCTAACTCTTTTTGAAAATTTAGCAACTTATTCACGAGAAGTTGTGCCATTTGTATTGGCGACTTGTTTCAGAAAATTGCAGCGCATATACTATATTTAGTAACATTTGGTATTAAAAATTTTGATTTTATTTCATATTTTGTTACACAAGACCAAGTATAATTTTTTAAAAATGAAAATTGTGAAATCAACGATTGATTTGTGGAAATATTTATACCATTAAGAAAACCCAATTAATAACTTCGACCCTTTTTATATGAATCCCCCCATTTCTTTTTATGAAAAACGGCATGTATGAATTTAAAATAGATAAAGATATACAAAATCATTTAGTATTAAAATAAAGATCTCTACGAAAAAAAAGTTACGAGTTTCAAAATAAATGGTTATATTTATATCTCTTATAAATTTTTCTTCAAATTATTTAAGTGAGAATCATGGTACACTATAATCTCCGCTTTCTCATTTATATAACGTCTTGTTTGGAAGAAAAAAAAATCAGAACTAAGGTTGTTCGAGATTAAATATATAAATAATTTTAATTCCTGCTAAAAAATAATTTTACATACAAATTTAACTTTAAACTAATTTAGTTTTGTATTTTATTATTTTATTTTATATGTAAAGTGATATTACCTACATTCTGTAGGGGCAGACAAGGGAAAACAATATGATCCGGTATATCCTGAAGAGGCTGTAGACGCTGTATATCCAGACACAAAGTACGTATTCTTACCCAAACCCAACTTAATGTGATAAAACAAAAATCATTGGATGAGATCACTAATTTTCTTATTTACATGTTAGTAATCTCATTCAATGATGAAGGAATTTATACAGTATTAACACGCAGTAGATACATACTTAATTTCCTTGATCGATCTGATGCTGTATATCATTTGAATGGTTTCTGTACTGCACGAAGACTGATTCACGTACCCACACGAAAATCAAGAATCACCAATTGGAACTCCGGATTACGTTTCCACAACAAATGCACCACCACATACACTTAGAAAATTAATTATATTATGTGAATTATTTGACAAAAATTTCAGCAACTTTCTGATATGAGACTTTATTCTATTTATAGAAGTCTTCTATCAGATCATGTCCTTTTATATTGAAAGGTTATATTTCTTCTTGAAATACTGAAAGGTTATATTTCTTCTTGAAATAATGCAACCTGAAAGGTCAAGGATGATAACCTTTCATGTGGGCCCCATTATGGGTGTCCCACATTCATCATCTTCCACTCACACATAATGAAATGAGCCACATTATATAATTTTTTATCTCTCTTCGCATTTTCATACTTGGTGCATCGTCATGACTGTTTGGGTGAGACGTCATCTTGGATGTTCTCGTACTAGAAATCCTTATAGGATCAGCACAAAACAACCTCATTTTTTATTTATTTGTAACATGCCTCGAATACCCTAGATTTGCCCATATACATTTTTCATATTTCGAACCTGATCCCTCTCGAGCTTTTATTTCAAGCTCAGACTGTCACTCATATATGCGTAGTATCCACACTTATGATGTTACCATAATTAACTTTATAATGGACATGTCTCAGACACTAGTATAATCATGTATATGTTAGGAAATCTTTCTTTTGCTCGTATATCACTTCAATTTGAAACAGTTGCTTTTCTAACATTCATCTTTTAGACCATATTTGTCATGATTATTAGATGTATACTAAGATAGCGAGCACTATATCATTTCTTCATGATATCCTCAAAGTCAAAGGGTATTTAGGAAAAGAATTATTCTTTTCTGAGACTCACACAACAATGAACCATGAATCTTTCACTGGCTTCTTGTTTGCGGTTATATTGCACATATCGTATGAATCACATGTTACGGTATTTCTCTTGTAACACAAGAGTGTATGTCAATTTTATTATTAACACTGTACACATTTTAGTTGAGGTATACACAGTACCTAACTTGAATTCTTTCACACTATTTGACTTCTTTTGACGTCAATTTTGAAGAATTCATTGTTTGACTACAGGTATTGTGGAAGGTGGGATAATCCACAAGTTAATCCATATTGTATTTTAGATCTCATCTCGACTTTTTCGTTGTTTCTTTTTGTCGAGGCGACATATTTTATTTTATTTTTGTTACTTCTCAACCAAAAAATAATTTATTGTATTGGTGAACACATGTCTTATCTCCGCCCACTCCTTTTGAGTGTTGGAGGCAGTTGTTTGTGTGAGAGAACTAACCTAAATAATCTGTACGACATACATATTAGATATCTGTATACTCAAACACATATTATAACAAAGAATAGAATAGAACAAATTTTATTCATAAAAATGTTCAATTATATTTTACGCATACCAAGAGATTTTACATGTTCAACATACACATCCCTAGGTATAGGCTTAGTACAAGGATCTGCTATCATTTTATGCGTAGAAATATATTGTATGGTGACATTTTTCTCTACTATGGCAATTCTAACAAAATGGTACTTGATATCTATATGCTTAGTTTTGCTATGGTACTTCGGATCCTTTGTATAAGCGATGGCTGCCTGACTGTCACAATGTATTAGGATGGGGTTTAAGCTTTTGCCATAAATCCCCAGATGCTCCATGAATCTTTTCAGCCATATAGCTTCTTGTACTGCTGTAGAACATGCTACAAACTCAGCTTCCATTGTTGATAAAGCAATACATGTTTGCTTCTTACTACACCACGATATGGCACCATTATTTAGCAAGAATAAGTATCCTGATGTGGATTTTTGCTCATCCAAGTCTCCTGCCTAATCCGCATCAGAATATCCAACTACGCACAGGTTATCTCCTTGATAACAAAGTGCGTAATTAGCCGTTCCTTTTAGATATCTCAGTATTCACTTGACAGCTTTCCAATGTCTCTGTCCGGGGTTTGATTGGTATCTACTTACGAGTCCGATCCCATGACAAATATCCGGTCGAGCACACATCATCGCATACATAAGACTACCAACTGCACTGGAATAAGGAACTCTTTCCATTGACTTTCGTTCAAAATCACTTTGAGGGTATATTTCCTGACTTAATGGTTTGCTCTTGTTGACAGGGGTATCTATGGGTTTGCAATCTTTCATATTGAACTTTTCAAGACAATTACATATGTAGTTTTCTTGAGAAAGTGAAACAAGTTTCTTGGAGTAATCCCTAAAGATTTTGATTGCAAGAATGTAATCTGCTTCACCCATATCCTTCATCTCGAAATTTATGGATAGCCATGATCGATTTCAAGTTGTTCCTAGCCAATAGTATATCATCCACGTAAAAGGATAATATCACTAAATTACCTTCATACTACTTAATGTAAACACAATGGTCTTTCTCAATCATTTTGAAGTTGAATGAAGTTATTGCTTGGTGAAACCTCAAATACCATTGTCTGGATGATTGTTTTAGTCCATAAATAAACCGTTGAAGTTTACAAACCTTTTTTTCGTCTTCCTTTTAGATGAAACCTACTGGTTGTTTCATGTAGATTTCTTCATCCAGTTCTCCATTCAAAAAGGTAATTTTTACATCCATTTGATGCAATTCTAAATTTAAGTTTGCTACTATGGCTAGGAGTAATCTAATTGAATTAAAACGTACAACAGGAGAGAATGTATTCTCATAATCTATTCCTTCTTGTTATGTGTACTCCTTTGCAACTAATCAAGCCTTGTATTTTTCTATTGAACCATCTGATTTCCTTTTAATTTTGAGAACCTACTTGTTCCCTATTGCCTTTCGGTCAGATGGTAGATTAACCAGTTTCCAAACTTGGTTAGTTTTCATTGAGTCCATCTCTTCCTCCATTGCTTTCTTCCAATGTTCCTTAGCAGGATAAGTTAGAGCCTCTTGAATAGTTCTTGGGTCTTCGTCATCTTGAGGAGTAATCATAAGAGCTGATCCCTCAATAGAAAAACATCTTTTAGGTATATTTCCTCTTTTACTTTTTTTTAGTGGGGCATTCTATATCGCATCATATTTCAATACAGGGTTCTCATTCATCCTCTTTGAACTTTCACTTGGATCGATAGGCATTTCTTGAGAGCTCCCACTCGGATAAGATGGATAATTCTCATTATTATCCACTTGATCTTGTGTCTTATAAAATGATATAGTGTGATCAATCTCTCCTCTGCTAGGAAATTCATTCTCAAAAAATGTGGCATCCCTCGATTCAAGTTCTGTTATAGTACCATCCTCATTTTCACCAATGAAGACGTAACCCTTAGACTGTTCCGAGTATCTGATAAAGATACATTTTTTCCCTTGTGGACCTAATTTTTCATATTTATGAGAAGTATCATGGACATACGTAGTAGACCCCCATGGTCTAAGAATACTTAAATTCGTTTTACATTTTATCCATAGTTCATAGAGTGTAGATGTAACTGATTTTGAGGGTACCCGGTTAAGAATGAAAGTGGTCGTTAATAAAGCATCTCCTCAATATGAAAAAGATAGATTTGCCTGTGCCATCATTGACCTAACCATGTTTAAAAGTGTTCTGTTCCTTCTTTCAGCTACTCCATTTTATTGTGGAGTGTAGGAAATTGTCAATTGTCTCATTATCCCCTTCTCTTCACAAAGCTCTTTGAATTGTTCAGATAAATATTCATGTCCACGGTCAGTTCTAAGTACTTTTACTTTTCTATCCATTTGATTTTCTACTTCATTTAAGTATCATCTGAAACATTCTAATGCTTCTGACCTATGTGAAATCAAATAGATATAACCATAATGTGAGTAATCATCAATGAAAGTGATGAAATACCAAGCTCCATGTCTTGCCCGCACACTTAAAAGACTACATATGTTAGAGTGAATTAGTTGTAATGGAGTTTCAACCCTAGTCCTTATTCCAAATGGTTTTCTAGTTGCTTTACCAGTTAGACAGTGTTCACATAAAGACATTTTTAACTTTGAATTTGTACCTAGCAATCTATCTTTTGCTAGCTTAATATCCTATTTTGATTTATATGTCCTAGTCTAGCATGCCAAACATTCATATCAACATTTGAATTTGAAGTAGAAGCAATAAAGCAATCTTAAGTAATACTATCAATAATGTCTAAAATGACAAGGCCATTGGAAATAAAACCAGAACCATAAAATATATTATCCATAAAAATGTCAAAAATATTATCATGAAAATTAACAAAAAAACTAAACTTTAGAAGGGAACAAACAAAAATTAAGTTTCATCAAATATCAGGTACAAAAAGTACATCATGTAGGATTAAGGTTTGTCCTCCACGCAAATCTAATTTGCATGTTCCAATTCCTTTGACCTCAATCCTTGCATTGTTGCCAATGTAAAGCCATCTTCTTTGACTTGGCATTCAATGATACTTGATGTAGGATCCTCGATCTTTACTCACGTGGTCTGTGGCACCTGAATCCAAAATCCACAAAGGATGAGATTCTGTTAGAAAAACAGTATTGGAAACAAATGAAAATTTTTCAATTTTAGTGTCCAGAGATACCTTATTTTTGATCGTTTTGTTAAGTGCAATCTCGAGCAAAATGACCCTTCTTTTGACACGCAAAGGATTTGATCTTCTTGAGATCAACATTCTTCCTACCATGCTTTTTCTTCTTTTTCTTGAAGGTCCTTTTGCTATTGACATTTGGTTTGGACTTATTTTTCTGGAACTTCCTGCCCTTCTTTAATTTGGGCTTGGAGTGAGAGGGACCAACTCCCTCTACTATATTTGCTTGTCCAGAGGATCTGTAAGCCTTCAAACGTTCATCTTCCAGTTCCAAATGTCTCACCACATCATCAAATGTGACAATGCCTTCATTATAGGTCAAGTTCACCTTCATGTGTTCCCAACTGTCGAGTAGTGATCTAATTACTGCTTGCACTTACTGCTCATCAGAAAGTGTGTGGCCCGCAGACTTGAGCTCACGTATCATATTTGACATTTCTCTTAAATATTGTTTCATTGGTATGTTTGGCCGAAGTTTATATGTGTCAAATTTAATTGTGAGTCTTCTTAATTTGGTAGCTGAAGTACCACCAAATTTCTCTTTCAAGGCAATCCACATGCCCTGAACAGTTGGGTAACCCTTATATTTGCACATGAGGTCATCTGCCATCGCACTCAGAAGTGTAATACGTGCGATGCTATTTTTCTTTTTCCAAACGTTAAATGCTTCAGCATCTCTTCTGTGCTGAGCAGAATTTTCGGGTTCCGGTTCTATCCTCACATGATTTAAGGCTTCTAAAGCATCTTGTTCTTCTAGTATGTACGATATTTTTCGATGTTATATATCCTAATTGTCCCCGTTTAACCTCTCACCTTTGTTTAAGTCAGCAATAATGGTTTTGCTAGCCATTCTATTGGATTTGAACATTTCTTAATGAGTATACAATGTCATTTTATTTGCATAGTTCTTACATAGAACAACAATGATACTACTTAGTTCATGGTCAAGAGTTTACGTTTGTTTACCCCTATTGCATAATTTTTCTAAATATTATCATTGTTTCCTATCAAGATATCCCTAATGCAAATGTTGTTACTCTTAGATGGACGCAATCTAAGAGCTCCCACTTAAATATAACATTTAATAAGATAGATATGTAATAGTGCATAAATGTAAGCATACATTTAATAACTAAAACAAATAACCAGTTCAATAAACAATCCATGAAAAAATAAAGAAAAAACACACAATTATCCCTAATTCGTATCGAACATCTCCATTTCATCAAAGGTACTAAATAGTTATTTTGGTGGGTTCTTGTGATGAGTAGGTTCATGTTCAAATTTGTTCATCGCTCTCATCAGACCCTTCAAGTGGGATCCCTTTTCCATGATGCTGTGTCTGAAGCATCTGGCACTCCTCATGTTTAAGAATTGAGATAATAGGATGGATCGTCTCTAATTTGTTTTAAATTGACAGACTTCTTGCAATCTTAGGATTTCCATACACTTTTCAAGTTCCATTCTTTTGACAATCCCTAGGTTATAGTTTTTGCATTTCTATAGTTTTTTTTAATTGCTTTCCAAAAATTATAGTTTGGTACTTCGTTTAATAGTGTATTGACCCAATCTGTATTAGGAAACACCTTCCCCTTTCGACTGAGATCCGATTTTAGTGTTTTAACATTGTTCAAAAATGATGTCATGGGCAGGTCGATCTTTTTGCATCTTTCAAATAAGGAATGTACTATGTCTTTTAGGTCTTTTGTGGTCTCCACCTAATCTGACTCTCTGCCATAGCAGTCCCCCAAACTTTCCAAAAAGCCGTAGGGGTCATCCTCTTCCAAGAACCACTATTCTATGGCTGTATGCCAAAAATAGAGGAAATAACAGTCAAATTTAAGCTAATTTTTTTTTGCATAGAAACATTAAAATTATTTTTTCAAAATGCACAAATTGCATACCAATGTGTAAATCACGACTTAGGAAAATTTTGAAATAAAAATGGGTCAAAAATATCCTTGCACACACCCCCACACGCTGCCAGAAGTTTCTATTTAATTTTTTTTTGAAAATAACCTCCCCCACACGCCATGACGGCGCGT
Organism: Sindora glabra; assembly: GCA_020226215.1. Classification (NCBI taxonomy): domain Eukaryota; kingdom Viridiplantae; phylum Streptophyta; class Magnoliopsida; order Fabales; family Fabaceae; genus Sindora; species Sindora glabra. The sequence continues at coordinate 32,342,141 of CM035229.1, forward strand.
GAACTCCACGCGCCATCTTGCGTGGTGATTCTGGCCACCGATCGCGACTGCCGACGGAGAACTCATCCTCCCCAGTTCATTGGTGCATGACATGTGGCCATAGGGTGTGGGGGTGGGCCTCACGCACCTCCGCTCGAGAGTGAGAAGTTTCTTTTTTTTTTTTTGAAAAATTCTACTTGGTAAAAATGACATGTTGTTTTGGCATTGTCATTTGGCAGTTCTAGGCTAAAACAACTTATCGTTTACGGTTGGCTAAAATGGCATGTCGTTTTGGTCATCTTCAACCTCCAGCCGAGTTACAGTGGGTTGACCCGACCCGGTTCGCGATCCAGTTGACTTGTTTTTGTATTTTGGCCATAACTTTTGATCCAGAAGTCCGTTTTGGGTGATTCAAAAGCTAAAATTTTTAGAATTTTATGTTCTACAGTTCTAGGTAATTTTAGGGCCTAAAAATTTAATTTTTAGATGTCCCAAGAAAAAAGAAAAACGAATTTTATGAAGTCTTTTTGGTACTGTTCTCTTCCCTATTAGTATTTTATGCATATTTAGGATAGTTTTATGGTTCAGAGAACATGCTAAATGTTCTGTGTATAATTCCATGTAATTCTTACAGTAAAACACATTTTATATCCATATGCATTTGTTACAGAACCCAAATATATATATATATATATACATACACACACATATAACCAGTAAGGAAAAAAATTACAATACTGGAATTAAAATTTTCTTTTTTGTCGTGCATGTATTCAGTGTCATAAAAAATAGATGAGAAATTAAGCATGTTGTCCAGTGTTAAAACATACTGTTCAGTTTATGTGAAAAGTTCCTGATGTACATTCATAGGTCTTCCAAAAAATAAATGCATAGCATACGTACATTACAAGTTTCTCATGCATACATTTATTGAATAAGTGTTTCTCATCCAGTATTGGTCATATTTTGCAAACATCAAGAATCATACAGGCATTTAGAACAACTTGGCTCTGATACCAATGAAGGAATTTATATAGTACTAACATGCAGTGGATACATACTTGGTTTCCTTGATCGATCTGACACTGTATATCACTTGGATATTTTCTGTATTGTACGAACACGTACTCACGAACTTTGATTCACGTACCCACACGAAAATCAAGAATCACCAGTTGGAACTCCGGATTGTATTTCCATAACAGATGCACCACCACACATACTTAGAGAATTAATTGTATTATGTGAATTATTTGACAAAAATTTCAGCAACTTTCTGATATGAGACTTTATTCTATTTATAGAAGTCTTCTATCAGATTATGTCCTTTCATACTGAAAGATTATATTTCTTCTTGAAATAATACAGCCTAAAACACTGAAAGGTTATATTTCTTCTTGAAATAATGCAACCTGAAAGGTTAAGGATGATAACCTTTTATGTGGGCCCCATTATAGGTGTCCCACATTCATCAAATGACTCTTCTTTTACCACATTAGTATGGGTTTAAAACTCATATGAGTACCATAGAAATTTCTTCCTTTGAAAAAGTATCCAAAAAGTGGGTTAAAAAATGGCTACGGATACTCTCCTTTTTCCCTAAAGAGATGCAATCATTTAAAAAAGATAGATATAGAATTTTATTTTATTTAAAATTATGGGTTAAAAAATAATGAATTATAAAGTAAAATTTATATTTTTAAATCTATATGAAAATTGCCAAAAGAAAAAAAGAGAAGAGGATTCATATTCATCTAAGATGTGATTATCAAAATAATAGTAGGAAAATGTGGAAAAAGTCTAAAAGGAATTTATATATAGGAGAAATCTAAGTGCCACTAAAATAAAGGAACTGAATTTATTCATACATGTCAGTGCTGCTTCGTTATAACTGGTGCACTATGAACACTCCTTATAACTATCATCTTTTTAGTTCAAAAATTGAGATTAACTTTCTAGGAAAAAAGTTATAATGTATCACTGGTACAATAATATATTATATATAATTAAATTTAATAATTGATATACTTTTATATGATGTGTTAAAAAATATTATTAATTTGATGTATGATTAAATTTGGTAATATATTAGTACACTATTATATTACTAGTACACCATCTCCAACTTTTCATGCATTTTCAACAATTACTTATCAAGACCATAATTAATCACATATTAAAAAATTTTTTCATTATAATAAATTTATATTTTTTCTCAATGATATTTTAATTATGTAAATCATCTAAGGCCGATTATTAATTATAAAATATCTAGATCAATTTATATTGTTTGATTTGAATCTCATAGTGTTTTTAATCATTTTAGCAATAAAAAATTTAAATTATAATTTGAGTCTAGTGTTTTTTCTTTTAATGAAATTTGAATATATTTTTAAACTAAAGAAAAGTCTTGCATAATTTCATTAGATTGTTTGCCCTAAAATGTACATTTATCATTTGAACAGTTACAGATCAGCATACACTACAAGGTATAGAAGAGCAGGGAATGCAACCACAAGGCATCAATCCCATGAGGAGCATGTTCATATATTCTTCTTGGAAGATGAGTTGCATCCTGGTTCTGAGTTGGACTTTTCCCACAACCGCACAAATACAGCCACATTCTGGCCTCGCCAAACTGTAAAATCAATACCTTTTTCAAAAAATAAGGTGCCAGAAATATTACATAAATTTTCCATTAAACCCAAATCAAAGGGGGCTGAGATTATAAAGAATGCTGTAATGCAATGTGAAGAGCCTTCCATGGAAGGAGAGGAAAAGTTCTGCGCTACATCCTTGGAATCCATGGTGGATTTTGGCATCTCCAAACTTGGAAAACATGTGAAAGTCATCTCTACTGAGGCTGAGAAAGAAACTGCATTGCAGAAATACAAGGTGACAACTGAGGTAAAATTTGTAGGAGACAAGGCCGTTGTGTGCCATAAGCTAAATTACCCATATGCCCTCTATTATTGTCATACAGTAGATGCAACTGTGGTATATTCTGTTGGGTTGAAGGGTATTGCTGATGGGACAGTGGCGAAGGCAGTCGCAGTTTGTCACAGAGACACCTCAAAATGGAACCCAAAGCATTTGGCCTTCCAAGAGCTCAGAGTGAAACCTGGAACCAATTCAATTTGCCATTTCCTCGTTGAAGACACTGTGGCTTGGGTTTCCAACTAGAAGTCAGCACATAGGCTTGCTTTTACTGTTTTCTAGTTTAGCCTTTGCTATAAATAATGCATGATCTATCAATATTCTAATAATGCGGTGGCATCCAATATTGTTTCAAAGACTTTATTTTTTTGTTATGCGCAAGGTTTGAACTTCAAACTTTATGTATATCCATTAAATTATCATTATTATTGTAAAAAAATATATTGCAGTATGTAGACTTTAATATATTAAATAATGCAAATGATGTACTTAACATGTTTGATGCCACATAAAAATTTTTAATCAGCTATTTATCAATTTTTTTTGTCTTGGATATTCCATCACAATTTTTACAATGATGTGGTTTGCCTAACCTACGACCTTGATCTATATTAATTCACTATGGTACCCTATCTTGCAACAAAAGTTTAGATAGCAGCTCTCACCAATAGGGCTACTTAATAATGTGGGCTTGGTGGACTAGGTCAAGACCCATGTGAGTTAGGTTTGTTTAAGCTTAATTTGTTAAGACTTACATTTTAAGCAACCTTATTTTAACTAGTTCAATTCATATAATAAAATCCATACTTATAAGAGTAGAATAAAGAATTAAAAAGACAATTTAAAAATATTTAATTTAAAATCTATGTTTTCGAATGATTTTATGAAAGGGACAAAAAATATAAATTGGAAATATTTGGACTAATTTTTTTTAATTTAAATCCAACTTATTACAAAATGGGTTTAAAATATGGATTACTTAAACAAAGCCTAATATTTGACATTTAAAATGTATTGGGCTATCACCCTTCCTAAAAAAGCTCAATCTTTTAAATGACACATTTTCTTCATGTAATAAGCTTCTTTGAATAGTATTCAAATGCCTTTGATGGATAACAAAACTTACAAGTTAAGCTAAAATCATTACATCTATATAGCCTAGTATAAGTTTTAAATTCAATAGATGCAGGTATTTTAGTTAATATCCTATGGCCAAAGCTTTTATCCATTAGATCATAATAATGTTTTAGAAGCAAAAACTTTAAAATATTGAATATTTAATTTGTCTCATAAAAAATATAATTAAATATTAGATTTTGCTTGTTTCTTTTGATGATTTAGTGCCACTTGCTATTTTATACTTATAAAAGTTATGGTTTTACTATTTATTGACCTTTAGTTAACCAAAATCAAATCTCATGCACAACTAGAAGAGCAAGCAATTTGTTCCTTTGTGCTAGTAAAAAATATTAGATGAGAAAGTGGTTAAACAAGCTTACATCTTATACAAGTAACCTTTTGTAAACTATACTCATTATAGAAGTCAAAATGGATTAAGCTATCAAATAGGTAATATAGACTAGATATGGACCAATCTGTATTATCTAAGAAAAAAATAAATTGAATTTGGGGGAGTCTCGGTCTGGTCTATATATGTTTAAATATGGACTAGTCAACGAACTTTAATTATGATTTCATAGACTAATTTGTATCTTCTTAGTTTGCATGAACTTTGATCTGCACAAATAAACTCGTATCGCTTATAAAAAAAATGGATTCAATTTTGGAAATCCAAACCCACCAAAGTCCATAGACCAGTCTATATTACCCATAGACTAAAGTTCACTTCAAAGCCCTAAAAATGGTTAGATCTATGTATTGTTTTAAGATTGATATAAATTTATCTAGTTTGGGATTGAGACTAGAATGAAAAATAATGATAATAGCTTGACACTTCCAACTTTTTATGAAAAATTTATAAGATTTATATTAAAAGTTGCAAGTTTTATGACTTTCACATTAAAATTTCACAAAAACATTTTGACACTCTTAGTGATGTAAAGGCACTCAATGTTGTCTTCAAGAGTTCCCTATATTGTTCTAGGATGAACTAGGGACATTGGGCATATATGTCAAATAACTTGTTACTTCTACTATCACACAAAAAAATTATAAAAATATATAACTTTTTCTAAAGTTATGTCAAAGCAAAACCATGAACATATATATTAAAGGCCTAGTTTATTCATAGTATTTAGTACATAAGTTAGTAAGAACAAGGAAAAGAAGGAACTTTTATGAAATTTAGTGCCCATGAAGTAGGTTTAGAAATGAATCAAATTAATTTGTGAATTACCTGCGTAATGAACAATGAGCCCAATAAGCAAACTCATGAATCAAATAAGTCAAACTTGAACTAAAATACTTGGCTCATTTAATGAATGAATCAAGCTCAATTGATAATGTGGTTAACTTATTTGGTTCTTGAATTGACTCAAAATTATATATATTTTAAATAATTTATATATTGTTAGAAAAGAAAAACATTTACAATACATATTAGACCTTATTTGTCAATCAATAATTATAATAATGGTTAATTGATAGTAAATTGTGTTAGTTAATTTAACCAGTTGTAGTATTAACTATTTATATCAAGATATTTAGTAAAATTAATAGTTCATGATTAATCATTTATATGCAAAATGAAATATAAGCCTTGTTTGGCAATCTCATGTGTTTCGTCAAATTCAAAGAAGCTTCCATTCATTGAAGTTTTAGGTATTAGTGATAAGAAATACATTATCTTGAAAGAAATTTCCTTATATAGTCCTCTTCTTCATTGTGGTTTCTTAAATTTAGGTGAATCACATAATTTGCTTATCCTTTTGTTAATTTGTCTTTGAAATATAAAATACAACAATTATTGTAGCAATCAATTTTTTTATGCCCAGGTCTAACTTTATTGACTAGATTCTTTGTCTCATACAATTTTTATAGAACTAAATTACCAAGTGGATTTATTTCCTTCAACAATGCCATTGTTTCATCAAACATACATGTGATTAATTATACTCAAACTTTATGCTCAACATTCTGATAATTATTAATAACCTTATGTGATTAGTATTACTTAATTACAATGTACGCTAGGCAATATATAACATATAAGATTTCTAAGTACCTTTATTAGGATGCTCTTCCATGTAATTATTATAGGTTGGTTGGAAGGATGGATCGCTAGCATCATATATTATTGTTTTAAATTAACTAACATTTTCTATTGGGTGTTCTTATAGACATTAAGCTACCAATTTGAAAATTGTAATCTTTATTTCTATAAGGTGCTTCCTCCCATGACATGTCCAATATTAATAATTTGGTATAAACCTATGCTTATATAGATATAGCTTGACTTTATTTGGCATAAAATGTTTCCTATTGTCACACTTGACACATAAACATCTAATTCAACCTTTGGTTAGAAACACCTGTTGGAACCAAACTTAACAAAATCATCAACCCTAAGTATATATTCATTTGTATAGCAATCCCTACTAAGTAGTAGCCTATTATACATTAACATATAGCATGTAAGAATATCCATATTGAATCAATCAATGGTTCCAAACTTCCAATAATGGGAAAACTTCCCCTTGATATGCCTACATATAAATCATGTCAATGTAACATTTAAATTCATCACGAACAATTATACAAAACTAATTGAAAAAATTTCACCTACTAAACAAACATTAAAACCTTTTATATTTCATAAATGAAATCTTATATATCAAATTCAACAAATTATCACAATAAATAACTAACCAACACTTTATAGATATGTATTCTTCTTTTTACATCAGCAATATCAAACCATTTATATATATATATATATATATATATATATATATATATATATATATATATATATAACTTATTAAAAATAATATTTTTTTCATAACTAATATAAACCTTATAAAAAAGTGATCTAAAAAAATCTAATAGAAACACCTTAAATATATATTCCATTCAAAATTTTAAACTTAAACCCTATAGATATATATTCCACAAAAAAATCATAAAATCATTATAAAAAATATCGAATATAGACCTATTTAGAATTAAATATTTGGAAGGTAAAAATGATTTCAATCTCCATAAAAGACCTATAAAAATCAACACTAAAAATAAAAATAAAAAATTTGCATTAAAATATGGAATTTTAAGCAAAAATATTTGAAAGTAATTAATTAAAATGTATCTACCTTCATTGGGGAGCATGAAAATCAATATGGATGATCAGAAAAGTTATGCACATTATGTTGTATTTCAAAAGACCAAGTTCGATACCAGGTAAGTTAGACCTCAAGAAAATGTTTATATATGAGATTTCTCTTTTATATAAAATGATAAGGAAAGAAAGTGGCAAACTTACATGTATGAGATAGGTTAAAGTTAGTGTAAAATAGTAGATTTACCTTCCTTGCTTATGAATATCATGTAAGGCCAGGCCCAAGCCTTTTTTTACAAAATAAAATTAAAATAATTTTTATTTTACAAAATTTGATGCTTATCTTTGAAATTAGATTTTAACTCTAGTAAAATTTGAAATGCTTAATGGATAATTTTCAATATATTTATTTTCAACATCTATTTTCAATAGATTTATTTCATACATTTATTTCTAATGATTATATTTTCAACGACTATATTTTCAATAAATTTATTTATAATATATAAATAGTGTACTATTTTTCTCATTTTTACACAATGCATTTCTAATAGCTCTCTTTGAAAAGCACTCTTCTCCTCCTTATTAAGTTGCATTTCTTACTGCTTGCATCTTATTTTGATCATGCATTTCTAGGATAGAAGAGTTTGTTGAATGTTGAAAGAATTGCCAGTTCAAGCTTTGCACAAGAGGCTTAGATACTTCTTTAAAAATAGTGACTTGTATCATACCTTAAAATATATAGCCATTTTATTAATAATATCAAGGAATTATTATGATTGTTACTATTGATGCTTTTACTTCAAATAATAGTCAACCTCAACTAGTAGAACTTATTACTTATATCATCATTGAAGATACTAACCATGAAGAAATGCAAGCTGCTAAGGCAAGGGCATTGACAATGAAAGTTGATCTAGTGCGGGATATTTCATATTAAAAGAGTTAATACTAAAGGAACTCATACCAAATTAGATATAATAATAAACCCTCTTTTGATGATTCTAAAACTTAAAACTACTAATCCCAATCTTAAGAAAAAGAAATGAAACTATTGTATTTGTGGCAAGCTAAGACGTCATGCACTTTAATGTAGGAAAAGGATGAGAATTGGTAATCCTCCAAAACTTAAAGTAAACTTATTTGGAGATGATAAAGATGACATAAGAGTGGCGGTCATTTCTTAAGCAAATATTATGGCTAATGTGAAAAATTGGGTGGTAAATTCAAGTGCTACAAGGCACATCTGTGTTAATAGAGAACCTTTGCCTTTTACTCATCAATAGGAGATGGAGAAAATCTAGTTTATTTTGGAGATTCAAGAGTTGCAAAGATTTTTGAAAAAGGTAAAATACTTGTAAAATTCACATCTGGCAAAACCTTGACATTAAGTAATATTCTGCATGTGCCTAATATTAGATCAAATTTAATCTTTGTATCTTTACTAGGAAAAGTTAAGATTAAAATATCTTTTAAATTTGAAAAGATAATCATGACAAAAAGTAATATTTTTGTGGGAAAGGGATATTGCAATTAGGGTTTATTTGTATGTCCTTGATGTTATGAATGAGATGACATTTACTTTTGCTCACTTTGTTAATTCATTTGATTTATAGCATTTTAGACTAGGTCATTTAAATTTTATGTATATTACAAAAATGAGAACCTTATGATTAATAGCTAAGGTTATTTCAAATCAATGAATTAATGCCAAGTTTCTGCAAAATCAAAATTAGCCAAGAAAATATGTACATTTGTAAATAAAAGAGAATCAAACTTATTGGATTTAATTCATATAGACCTCGATAATTTAAAATAAACTATGACAAGAGGTGGTAAGAGATATTACATTACTTTTATAGATGATTACTCTAGATACACCAAAGTATATTTAATAAGGAATAAAGATGAAGCTTTTTCAATGTAACAATACAAAGCTAAGGTTGAAAATTGATCAAGTAGGAAAATCAAAAGAGTTAGATTAGATAGAGGAGTAGAATATATCTCATTTAATGTTTTTTTGTGAAAAAAAGGAATAATATATTAGTTAACACCACTATATTTACTCGAATCAAATGGCATAGTAGAAAGGAAAAATATAACTCTTAAAGAAATGATAAAAACTTTGTTATTAAATTCTTCTGTGCTTGATAATTTGTAGGGGAAAGTAATTTTATTTGTATATCACTTAAAAAGTAGGATACCCTATAACAAAATAAGTAAAATACCTTATGAGATATGGAAAGGCTATGCATTTAATTTACAATATTTAAAAGTGTAAGGGTGTCTAGCTAAAGTATTGTTACCTGAACCAAAGAAAAGGAAGTTGGGATCAAAAACCTCTAATTATATGTTTATGTGATATGCTAATAATAGTGAAGCATTTGGACTTTTTATTTTGAAAAGTGATGTGCTTGATTGAAATACAATTATAGAGAAAAAGAATGTTGAATTCTTCAAACATATTTATCCACTATACAAAATTTTTTTTCATGCAACAAAGACTCTAAATGCACATCTAATTGATTTAGAATTAATTAATGAAGTCTTGAGAAGAAGTAAAAAATAAAAAAAAAAGAAATCTCTTTTAGAAATGACTTTTACACTTTTCTTGTTAATAATGATCGTCCTTATTTTCAAACAATTTCTTCTTTTAAGGTAAAATTTTGGAAAGAGGCAATAAAAATAGAGCTTGAATCCATTTCCAAAAATCAAACTTAGGAATTAGTGGATTTACCACGTGCGGCAAAGCCAATAGGTTGTAAATGAGTATTTAATAAAGAAATATTTTCCTAATGGATAAATTGAAAATTTCAAGGCTCATTTACTCACAAAAGGTTTTTCACAAAAATAAAATATTGACTACTTTGATACTTTTGCTCTAGTAACATGAATTTCTTCAATTTGTATCTTATTTGCATTAGCTTCCATTTATAAATTATTTGTTCACTAAATGGATGTTAGAATTACTTCCTTAAATGGAGACTTAGAAAAAGAAATATATATAGTACAACTTGAGGGCTGTGAAGCCCCAGGATAGAACAAAAAGTTTGTAAACTAAAAAAGTCTTTGTATGGCTTAAAATAGGCCTCTAAATAATGCACGAGAAATTTGATTATACTCTTTTACATAACAATTTTTCTTATGTTGAAGTGGATAAATGTGTATATATAAAATGTGAAAACAATGAGTATGTGATTATTAGCTTATATATGAATGATATTCTTATTTTTGGCACTAGTCCTCTTATTGTGCATCAAACTAAATCTTTCTTGGCTTTAAACTTTTAAACGAAAGATATGGGTGAAGCTAGTATTATTTTAGGTATTAAAATCATAAGGAAAGATAATGGTATTATGTTGACTTAACAATAGATCTAGAGGAAAAGCCTATTAATATTCCTTATAATGCTAATATTTAACTAAAGAAAAATTTAAGGAACTTAATAAATTAGTGTGAATATGCTCAAATTATTAGGAGTCTGATGCATTTAATAAATTTTTCTAGGCTTGAAATAGAATATGTTGTATGTAAATTGAGTTGGTATACTAATAGTCCCAATCAAGATTATTAGAATGCATTAGTAAGAATAATAAAATATCTAAAAGGATCCATAAACTATGATATTCTATATTGTAGATTTCACACTATATTAGAAGGATATGGTAATACTAATTAGATCTCTAATTCAGATGGGACCAAATCTACTAGTGGTTTTGTATTCAACCTTGGTGGTAATGTAGTGGCTTGAAAATCATTCAAGCAAATAGTTATAGCTAGATCCACCATAGAGTCATAATTTATGGCTATAGGGATGGTTGGAAGTGAAGCTAAGTGAATAAGAAATTTCTCATTTGATATACCACTAGGTACAAATTTGAAACCTTTCATATCAATGCATTGTTATTACTAACCAATAATAGCCATTGCTAAAAATAAAGCATTCAATGGGAAAAATTGACATATATGATTAAGATATAATATTGTGAAACAGTTGTTCAAAGATGGAATAATTTTCATAAATTATGTAAAGTCAGCAATGAATCTAGCTGATCCTTTAACAAAACCTTTGGGTAGAACATAAATAATTAATACATTGAAAGGAATGGGACTAAAGTTATTTTAAGAAATTAACATTGATCGTAACTTAATCTATATAATTAATGATCTTATGAAGTAGGCTTATATAGATAATAACAAGTCAATGTTAGTTTTGAAAGCATTAGAGTTAATTTGTGTCCCTTCTATTGTATATGTAATTAATGCTTTAAAATTGTAAATTATATGTGAAGAAAAACTTAACTTTTAATGAATTCTATAACCCTTATAGGCAGTGTATTTAATTGCATTATACACTTGATGGATTCATCTATATTAGTGTAAATTGGGGCTGCTCCTATGAGATACTAGCAAGATCTCTAAAGTACTCATGAACTATCGGATATCTATATAGCCTATTATTGCAAAACTACATTGCATAGGAAAATGTTCTATAAATGTGAATTGATTAGTGAGACCACTATTTTATAATAAGAGATTATTGGTGAGACCAATATTTTCCAATTATTATATGTCATTTATCTTGTTATATATATATATTAGTAATTGTGGCATATGATACATGATTGTGTTACATTGTATGGCCTTTGGAATTTTTATGGCTGGACTTTAAATATAACCTTCGTATTGTGCCTTTCTGTATTTCTGATGTATACTTTTTTCTCATCTCACTCCCCTCGAATGTAACTTGGGGTTTTTGCTTAAAAATTGTATTCATAATAGAGCATTTTGAGGTGGTACAAGGAAAAGTTAAGGAGTTAGTTTAAAAATATTATTAGAAAATAGTATTTTAGGGCCATACGATGCGACAATTTAATATCTTTATTATTGTGTGATAACATGCATATGATTGTTTTATTTCTTGTATAATATATGCAATGTTGTATTTCATTATTTGCCTTATATAATGTATAAGATACACAAGATATGATGTATGCAAAAGTAGGCTAATTATGGTGAGATTTAATTAATTTAAATCCCTTATTTGAAATATTAAGTTAATAATAATTAGTGATGCCTTCTAATGCTTGGCACTCGTCAAGGTCTCGATCGACGTAAGGTAGGTTTACCAAAATAAAGTACCTCATTTATCTTGGTTTATTTTGGTAAGATGTGATTGAATAATAGTGATATTTGACTATTAAATATTGTGTTTAACTTTACTAGGTTATTTCAATAAGATTGGGACCTAAAGGTATAGAGTTGGGCCTTATTTCATAAGATGGACTAGAATAAGTGTTATTCACCTAACTATCCAAGAGTTGTATATGATGCAATTGACAACTGTTGTCTACTAAAATAACTAAATCTTAAGTGATATGTAATATTTTAAGTTTAAATTTAAAGTTTTATAAATTTTAATACTTGTGGACAAGCAATTATTTATTCAATTGATTTTAAATTATTTTTTGTGGTTTTTGGAATATATTAAAATAATACTGATAATAATATTAAAAATATATTTATTTTTGTATGGCCATAATTGATTTAAGGTTAAGTTAAAATAATTTTTAAGATGCGAGGATTTATAAAATAATTTATTAGTATTTAATAAATTATTTTTGAGAGTTTTTGAAAGTTTGAAATAGATTTATTTTTAAATGATAATTATTATATCAATTCGAGATTTTTTTAAATGTTTTTATGAAATCTTTTTTATAAGTTGAAAATAATAATTGAATTGAAATTGTAAATAAAATTAGTTTTATGAAAATGAATTTTATTTTAATAAATCAATGGCTAGAGAAGTTTTATTTGAAATGGATGGCCATAATTGATTTAAATAAAAATGAATATTTGAGATTTAAATAAGTTATGAGCTTAAAGTGCATCATGAAACACCAAATTGAAGCCTTAACTCCCACTTTCTCACTCTCTTCTCTTTTTGTAACCAACTTTTCCCTCTGTCCTCCTTACTCCCACTGTTTTCTGATTGTTCTTGAAAGAGTTGGTGCATTCTCTCCTTTCTTTACTTAAGTCAGTGCTCCTTTTTATTTTTTTATTTTTGTCCTATCACTTCTTTTTTTCGTTTTAAGAAAACCCAGCAGCTTCTTTCTCTCTTCCCTGTGGTTCTTCTATCCTCCTTACTCCTATCACTAACCTCTCCCTCTCTCCCGATTATTTCTTCCTTTCGTCTATTGTCACTCTTTCTTGCTGGGTGTTTCTGTTACTTCAGGCACGCCAGAACCGTCACGCAGAGGGATCAGGCGTGGCTCCGTGCAAGAGACGTCCAGCAATGGAGAGGCCAGCTTGCAATCGTACTCTGGCCGACTCGCACCACTTGTGCCGTTGTTGCTGTTTCAGTTGCTGTCGTGGGTGGCCAGGTGGCAGTAGTTAGCTGAGTTGGAAACTCATGGTTTCGTGTGTTGCAGAGCGGCGGCAAGGTGGCGCTGGGTTTTTTCTTCATCAGCAGAGCAAACTGGAGCTCAAACCGCAATGCTATTTTGGAATGCCAATAAGGGGCAGAAAATAGAGCGCTCTCTCTTTCTCTTTCTTTGTTTTCTGGCCAGCCACTTCAGAAGATTGTGAGTGGATTTCACCTTGAGTTTCAGTATTTTATTGTTTTGATTTTGATCTAAAAACCATTACATAAGTATATGAAATTATACACTTAATCTGTGACTGTTTTGAATATACAACATTAGTTAGGAATATATATATATATATATATATATATATATATATATATATATATATATATATATATATATATATATTCCTAACTATAAATTGTTGATAAATATGATCGCATTTGAAGATTTTGTATGATTGGCGTTAACTTAGGAGATTTCTATGTTTCCTTTATATTATTTGAGTATTTGGTGAAGCTTATGAAAATATAATTTTATATTATAAAATATTAAGAGGATGTGATTAGGATAGATATAGGTGGGATGTTTTATTCTAATATTCTGAATAAATTACTAATGGTGCTAGAAAGCCCCCAATCATGTAAAATACAATCCCAGTTATCTTGAATCAAAGTATTATGGTTATAATGATGTAATTGGATCTTCCAAGATCATTGAGTATTAATCATTTTACTTGTGTACATTTGAATCAAGAGTTTCTATAGAATGACATTTTAATTCTACTTACTAGTATTATAAAATATAAGTAGTGATAATATAGAATAATAGAATAAAGGAAGTAGATACTTCTTACAACATCAAATAAGCCGGTCTAGAGCTTAAGTTAGGTAAACCCTTTTATAGAGGCCTTTGATTTCCTTATGGTAATTTATGAGTTAATTTTAGAATTTAAGTTAATATTATATCATGGTATAAATTTAAAACTAAGATGATTGGAAAGAAAATATGGAATGCTTACTTATCTATAATTTATTCTAACAAATTGTGAGTAGGAAGAAAATGAAAGATATTTGTGGATGTCTTGGAACTTCGTGTAGTAGGTGGACGACTCTATCAGGTGAGTATATATCTCACCATTGATGTCTATCTTAATAATAAAAGATGATTTAAATACTGTAAATTATATTTTTTTTATTAATAGTTCGAATTCGATATTCATGCATATATATTTGTACTCATGCATAAGTTCAGTGTCATAGTATATATACAAATAGTATTTGATTAGAGTGGCACAGTGAAAGCATGGTTATGGTAGTTCTATTTAGTGATGAAATGTGATTGAATTTCCATGATTTCTATATGGTCTGGCCGTGAGTGGACATAATGGTATTAATATGTATATGTCTTGCGTTATGCTAGACATTGTCTTATGATAAATTAGAAAGTCTTATAAATTAATTTGAAATAAGAGCTGAGCTCTTCTATGGATATTGTTTGTAGATCATGCCAACAGTGGCATTGGAAATAGTAAATAGTGAAAGATTGATTTGAGAACCGAATGAGGAATTCTCGGCGAGCAGTTGAGAAAATATAGTTTTGGCTTAGAAATCAAACAATGACTATATGTGTGCTAATTATAGATGGATGTATGGTATTTTGTGATGTTAGAAATTGTTTATAATTGAATATCACTATTAGACATGTTCATGTTTGTAAAGACATAATGTGCTTGAGATGATTTATTTGTGTTTGAGCCTTAATGACTATTTGTGATTGTAATATCTACTTGGAGTGGGTAGCATATGATATGAGATGTTGATGTTGCATACTAACAAATAATTAAGATTTTATGTTTAAAGATACAAAATATAAAATTTAAGCCACATATAGGAGAACCCCCAGTTTCAATAAACCAGGAAATATGGGTTTGTTCATATCTATATATTAGTACCTAATTAACTTATGGATATTAATTATAAAATTGATCTTCAGTAAGTTAGTAGTATATATATGCTCATTGAGTTTCTATAACTCACTTTGTTTAGTTTCAAATGTTTTCAGGTTGAGAAATAAGCTTGTTACATTCATGGAAACTCAATGCTACCTTATTAAAGGGATTTGACAGTTGGGATTATAATCAACATTCAAATAGAGATTAATTAAGTTACATGATGTGTTGGTATGATTATATATGTATAAGTGCGACAAGGTACAATGCTATGTGGTTATTTGATGTTATCATTTCTGAAAATAATATAGGTCTTGTATTATAAAGCGTGTGGCCCTTGGCAAGTGTTCAAAAATAGGGGAAACTTTGTCCATTTTTCTGTAAAATTTTAATGTAAAATTTTGAGTTCCCTTAAAAATTTGGAAACTTCGATTAGATAGTATGAGTGAAAAGTTCTAAGATTTGTGGAAATTGGTAATGGGATTCACACCGGTCATGGTCAAGGCAAGTCATAACATGATCAACTAAAGTTAACTTAAGACCTAGTAAAATATGGATCTTGGCCCACTAGAAGGTCTCAATAATGTGACTTTCCAAATTAATAGTGAGGGCTATTAATTTGAATAAAATAGTGAGAGGTGCATTTAATAAAGATAAAAGACTTTATTAAATATTTAAAACTTAATACTTACTTTGCATATTTCTGTCATAAATAACTAATAGCTAATGCATCAAATAACTTATCACTGTAAACAATCCTTAAGAAGGACAAACCAAATAGGATAAACTTCCTGGACTAGTATAATTTGAGGATAGTCCTCAAACATGAGTAAAAAATATATGTCCTAAAGGAATTTGTTCCTCAGTAATCTAAAGTTAATGCCCCCATGCTTAAAAGGATGCTTATAAGAAATATCATGATGATGCTTTAGATGTTAGTTGTCTTATATTGGCAACCATGGATTTTGCACTTTAGAAGCAATATGAGAACATGGAAGCTTATGACATACTTGAGCATTTTAAGAAGCTTTACGAAGGCTAAGCTTGACATGAGAGGTTTAAGGTGACCAAAGCATTATTTCAATGCAACCTGGCAAAATGAAACCCTGTCGGGTCTCATGTACTTAGAATGATTAGGTATGTTGAGAACCTTAAGAGATTGGGTGCTCCATTGGGCTAAGAATTGGTCACTAACTTAATTTTGCAATCATTGCCATAGAGTTATAGTTAATTTGTCATGAATTACAACATGAATAAAATTCACAAACCATTGCCAGAATTGTTAATTATGTTAAGAACTATTGAACAAAATTTGCAAAAGGCTAAACCCGAAACCATAATGATGGTTCACAAAGGCAAGGGCAAGGGCAAAGGTAAGGGTAAGAATAAGAAGGATTCCAAATTCAAGAGCAAGCTTAAGTCTAAGTCTTTTGCAATGAAACCTAAAAGGGGTGTGGCTAAGGAAGGGAAATGCTTCCATTGCAGTAAGACTAGATATTGGAAGAGAAATTGCAAGGTTTATTTGGAAGATTTGAAAAAGAAGAAAAGAAGTGAGACTTCCGCTTCAGATATCTATGTTATAGAAATTAGTGTTACTACTCCTACAATGTGGGTATTAGGTACTGGATGTAGTTCTCACATTTGTACCAATGTGCAGGAACCCCAAATGAGTATGACTTTGGCTAAAGGTGAAGTGGACCTATAAGTTAGCAATGGAGTAAAAGTTAATGCCTTAATTGTAGGAACTTATCATCTATTCTTGCCTTCTAGCTTAGTGATTGAATTAGAAGATTGTTACTTTGTGCTTACTATTAGCAGGAATATTATTTTTGTTTCTTGTTTATATTAGAAAGGTTTTTCATTTTTAATAAAGGACAAAAGTTGTTCACTTTATTTAAATAAAATGTTTTATTGCAAGGCACAAATGTTCAATGGACTCTATATTCTTAATCTTGAAATGCCTATCTATAACATAAATACCAAATAATTTAAATCAAATAATTTAAATCTAACTTATCTTTAACATTGTCATTTGGGCCATATAAATGAGAAGCATATCCAAGCTTCATAAAGATAGACTCTTGGATCCATTTGATTTTGAATCATATAAGGTATGTGAATCTTGTTTATTAGGCAAGATGACTAAGGCTCCATTCACTAGACATAGTGAAAAGGCCAAAGATCTATTAGGTCTCATACATAATGATGTATGTGGGCCTATTAGTTCATCTGCTAGAAGAGGTTTCTAATACTTTATTACATTTACTAATGATTTCAGTAGATATGGATATGTGTATCTTATGAAACATAATCAGAATCCCTTGAAAAGTTCAAAGAATTCAAGAATGAAGTACAAAACTAACTTAATAAAAGTATTAAAATACTCTGATCAGATCGAGGCGAGGAATACTTAAGCTAAGAATTTGATGACTATTTAAAGTAGTGTGGTATAGTATCATAACTCACTCTACTTGAAACACTATAGTGGAATAATGTCTCAGAGAGAAGGAATTGTACTTTATTAGATATTGTTAGGATCGGGAGATATATGAGCGCAACGAAATAAACCGATCCTAGCCAACGGATCCATGCAAAACATTAAATTAGAATGTAGGATTCAGGTTATACCTTTATATGATTCCAGATTTTGTTCGTTAATCACCTCTTCGACTTCCTTTCGGTCAAAGACTCCAAGGTATCCACACGAACCAGTAGATCACTAATGAACCTCCTCAAGATCACTGGTTGGAATTCATCTCCTTAGCCTTGTAGTGCTAGCTATGTCTCTTCAAGGATTATGGTCAAAGAGAGGTGCTAGGATTTTTCTATGCTGTATGGGATGCGTGAATAATGAATCAACCTTATTATTACCCAACAAGCCTATTTAAATAGGAGCATAGAAAATCCTAACTAATTTGGGCTTTGGTCTATGTATAATTATATGCTTATTATTGGGCCTTATAATTATAACATAGAATTCCCAAGTATTAGGCCTAAATAATTTGGTCCATTAATTCCAAATCCACTAGGCTCTAAGTGTGTGACCCTTCAGACTCTCATTACATTGACAATAATCATTAATCATATTAATGATCATAAACAATGAGCGGTGTCTAGTAACACATCATTGTTACCTAAGTGATGAGAAAGTCGGTGATTTGACTGAACCTTTATATGTGATCATCATCTATATCCTTTTGTCCTAAACATCTAGATTGAGCACAAGACATGGATTGTATCATTCCCGTATAGTCCAATCTCAAGGTTTCTTGATCCCTAAGTAAGCTTACTGAAGCAAATGTAATTAACATCCCATGTCAATTTATTTGAGCATGGTCATGCATTTTCTCAACTTTACTTAATCAAGGGGCCCACAGATGTTACTCCTGTTATATAAGAGGGATAAATTCCATCTTGATCACACAAACCCCTCTGCATGATATGTGACATATCCAATAACTACCCTTGTATTTACTCAAGCATGAGTGACAGAATGGTATCAAAATATGAAACTCACATATAGGGAACCTTGGTAATCTCAAGTCAAAGGACCATAATAATAATGATAACTAAGAATCACTTATGACACTCATATAATAATCTATGTAGTGTTCTTAGGATGGGTCGGTCCAATATACAAGTTCTCTAACTTGTACTCATGTGTAAGCTTAATATCTCATATAAGTCACTACATATGCTAGTCTTAACATATCAAAGCAACCTAATCCACAATGATATATGACTAGGGACATTTAAGAATATAATTATTTTAAGGTTATTATCATAATTAAATATATTACACAGATAATATATATAAATATAATAATTGAAATTGCCATTAAAAATAACATAATTTAAAATTACAATTATCAATATGATTGGTTTTAGGGCATATACACTAACAATCTCCCACTTGCACTACAGCTAATCATCCATGTATCTAATACCTATGGATCTCATATGACTATCATGTTTTTGCTGCGTTAAGGCTTTTGTCAGTAGATTGGCGACATTATCATCGGTCGGTATTCTACATATCCTGACATCATTTCTATTAATAATATCTCTTATGAGATGATAGCACCAGAGTATAGGTTTGGATTTCTGGTGAGATCTAGGTTCCTTGGCTTGCGCAATGGCTCCATTATTGTCATAATAGAGCTCTACTGGGTTAGCAATGCTAAGAACAACTCCAAGTTCAGTGATGAACTTCTTAATCCAAATAGCCTCTTTTGCGGCATCTGATGCTGTAATGTATTCAGTTTCTGTTGTAGAATCAGCCACTGTCCCTTCTTTTGAACTCTTCCAGGTCACAGCGCCACCATTAAGACAAAATACGTAACCTGACTACGACCTGAAATCATCTTTGTCGGTTTGAAAGCTAGCATCAGTGTAACCACTTACAATGAGCTCTTCCTCACCTCCATAAATCAAGAACATGTCTTTAGTTCTTCTTAAGTACTTAAGAATATTCTTGACAGCTATCCACTGACTTTCATCAGGATCTGATTGGTATCTGCTTGTCATGCTTAAAGCATACAAGACATCAGGACGAGTACATAACATGGCATACATGATAGACTTAATCGCAGATGCATAAGGGATCTTACTCATGCGTTGTCTCTCATACTCTGTGGAAAGACATTGAGTTCTTAAGAGACTTATGCCATGTGACATCGGCAAGAATCCTCTTTTAGAATCTTGCATGCTAAACCTTTTTAACACCTTGTCGATGTATGTACTCTGACTTAGGCCAAGCAATTTTCTCGATCTATCTCTATAGATCTTGACACCTAATACATAGGAGGCCTCACCTAAGTCTTTCATAGAAAAATAATTTCCTAACCAAGTTTTTACAAATTGTAGTGTAGGAATGTCATTTCCAATGAGTAATATGTCATCTACATACAACACCAGAAAGACTATTGTGCTCCCACTAACCTTTTTGTACACACAGGGTTCATCTTCATTCTTGATGAAACTAAACTCTTTGATTGCATCATCGAAACGAAGATTCCAACTCTGAGAAGCTTGTTTCAACCCATAAATGGATTATTGCAATTTGCAAACCTTTCCAGCATTTTCAGGATTTACAAAACCTTCAGGTTGTGTCATGTACACATCTTCAAGAAGATTTCCATTAAGGAAAACAGTTTTGACATCCATTTGCCAGACTTCATAATCATAATATGTTGCTATAGTTAGAAGAATCCTAATGGATTTAAGTATGACAACTAGAGAAAAAGTCTTATCATAGTCAATACCATGGATTTATTTGAAACCTTTTGCAACTAATCGTCCTTTAAAGGTACACACATTACCATCCATGTCGATTTTCTTTTTGAAAACCCATTTGCACCCAATGGATTTTACCCCTTCAGGTGGATCAACTAAAGTCCAAACTTGGTTTGAATACATAGAGTCCATCTTTGATTTCATAGCTTTTAGCCATTTCTCAGAATCTGGGCCCATCATAGTCTCTTGGTAGGTTGTGGGCTTATCTTAGTCTATGAGCAACACATCATTGTGATGAGTCACAAGAAATCCATATCTCTCGAGCTCACGATGTATCCTACTAGATCTACGTGGGTTCTATGTTACATGAGTAGGTTCTTCCACAATTGGTTATGGAACCGGCTCAGGTTCCATCTCAAGTTCAATGTTTTCTTGTTAATCTTGAATTTCTTCAAGTTCTATTCTTCTCCCACTGATTCTTCTAGAGATAAATTCTCTCTATAGAAAAATACCAGTTTGAGCAATAAACACTTTTTGCTCAGTTAGATTATAGAAATAATATCTTTTTATTTCCCTAGGATATCCAATGAAAAAATATTTATCAGATTTGGGTCCAAGTTTATTAGAAGCTTGACGTCTTACGTAAGCTTCGCAACCTTAAATCTTCATAAAAGATAAACTAGGACGTTTTCCAGGCCATATCTCATATGGTGTCTTTTGAATTGATTTTGACGGAACACGGTTTAATGTGAAAGCTACAATCTCTAGAGCATGTCCTAAGAAGAAATTTGGAAGGTCATCTTGACTCATCGTTGACCGAACCATGTCTAACAAAGTTCGATTCCTCCTTTCAGAAATATCATTCCATTGAGGTGTTCTTGGTGGAGTGAGTTGTGATACAATGCCACACTCCTTTAGATGATTAAAGAACTCTCGATCTAAGTATTCACCACCTCAATTTGATCAAAGTGCTTTAATACTTTTACCAAGTTAGTTTTGTACTTCATTTTTGAACTTTTTGAACTTTTCAAAAGATTCAGACTTGTGTTTCATAAGAAACACATAACTATATCTACTGAAATCATCAGTAAAAGTAATGAAGTACTGATAACCTCCTCTAGCTTATGTGTTTAAAGGTCCACATACATCACTATGTATAAAGCCCAATAAATCACTAGCCCTTTCACCTTTCCTAGTAAAAAGGACTTTAGTCATCTTACCTAATAAACATGACTCACATACTTCATATGATTCGAAATCAAATGAGTCCAAAAATCCATCCTTATGGAGTTTGGAGATGCTTGTCTCATTTATATGGCCTAAATGACAATGCCAAAGATAAGTTGGATTTAAATCATTAATTTTGACCTTCTTCATGTTTATGTTATAGATTGGATTTTCAAGGTCCAGAACATAAAGACCATTCATTAATTGTGCACTATCATAAAACATTTCATTTAAATAAATAGAGCAATATTTATCCTTTATTATAAATGAAAAACCTTTCTTGTCTAAACAAGAAACAGAAATCAAATTTCTACTAACAATAGGCACAAAATAACAATTGTCCAATTCTAAAACTAATCCACTAGGTAAAGATAAATAATAAGTCCCTACAGCTAATGCAGCAACTCTTGTTCCATTTCCAATGCATAGGTCCACTTCACCTTTGGCTAATGATCTACTTTCTTTAAGATCCTGCACATTTACACAAATGTGAGTACCACATCCAGTATCTAATACCCAAGATGTAAAAGTAGATAGATTAACCTCTATAACATAAATACCTAAGTTAGAAGTCCCACTTCCCTTTTGCTTCTTAAGCTCTTCCAAGTAAATCTTGCAATTTCGCTTCCAATGTCCTGGTTCTTTGCAATGGAAGCATTGCCCTTCCTTGGCCATGCCACCTTTGGGCTTCAGTGCAGAGGAACTTGACTTGGACTTTCTATCAGTCTTGTCCTTTTTCTTTTTATTCTTGGCCTTAGACTTGCCCTTTCCTTTACCCTTTTGAACCATCATAATGGAATTGGGCTTGGACTTTTTCAAGTTTTGCTTAGCAGTTCTCAACATGTTAAGCAATTCAGGCAAAGTCTTATCAATTTCATTCATGTTATAATTCATGACGAATTGACTATAGCTCTCGAGCAACGATTGCAGAACTATATTAGTGGCCAATTCTTGCTACAAAGGGAAACCCAATCTTTCAAGGCTATTGATGTACCCAATCATTTTAAGCACATGTGTAGCAACGGGTGTTCCTTCAACCATCTTACACTGAAACAATGCTTTAGATACATCATATCTCTCATGTCTTGCTTGCTCTTGGTAGAGCTGTTTAAGGTGATCAATCATATTGAATGCCTCCATGTTCTCATGTTGCTTCTGAAGCTCAGAGTTCATGGTAGCAAGTATGAGACAACTGACATTTAGAGCATTTTCTAGATGCTTCTTATAAGCATCTTTTTCTGCTCAAGGAGCATTAGCAGCAGGCTCATCTGAAGTAGGTTGCTCTAGGACATACTGCTTTTTCTCATGCTTGAGAATAATCCTCAAGTTTTGATACCAATTGAGAAAATTTGTCCCATTCAGTTTATCCTTCTCAAGGATAGATCGCAGTGATAAGTTTGATGCATTTGATGCCATGGTTATCTACAATAGAAAAATATGCAAAATGAGAATCATATATGTTATTTATTTAATAAAGTCTTTTATTAAATAATACTCCCACTATTTTTCTCAAAATAATAGCCTTCACTATTATTTCAGAAAGCCTTATCGTCAAGGTTTTCTAGTGGGCCAAGATCCATATTTTATCAAATCTTAAGTTAGCTTTGGCTAATTGCCCAAGATATGGCTGTTTAGGTAGACAACTCCTTTGTCAATTACATCTTATGCAACTCTTAGATAGTTGGGTGAATAAAACTTATTCAAATTCATCTCATGAATTCATAACCAACTCTATGCCTCAAAGCCCCAATCTTATTGGTGTAGCCTAATTAAGTCAAGACCCAATAATTAGCAATTTGGATATCACTATTATCCCATCGCGTCTTACCAAGATAGACTTTAGGTACTTTGCTTTGGCAAACCTACCTATAGTCGATCAAGATCTTGATGAGTGCTATTATTGGAAGGCATTTCCTTTTTTTGACTTAATATTTTGTTTGAGGGATTTTTATTTATTTGATCTCACCATTATGTACTTGGTTTTATTAAGCATGCATCATATACATCTAGTATAGGTATCTCATACATTCATCATATGCATCTCATACATAAAACATAAATTAAACAAACATGACATGATTATGGCTGTTACGTGTAAAATGGTTTATTAATTAGTGCAAGTGCACACTATCGTAAACAAGTAATAAAGTGATGAGAAAGTATCGTTCCCACGAGGATTGTTTCACTAAGTATCAAAATTCATAATCTTAACACTATTTGGCAAATCGATTAATTGGAGAATGAAGTAATTAAATAAAGATCTAAGCAGGAAATATTTAAAGTAAATATGAATGCAATTGGAGTAAATATATGAATAAAAGCCCTAGGGATCAGACTTCACTTAATAATTTCGGATTGAATCATCTATCTACACTAATCCAATTTTAACTCCCTTAATTGATAGTCGAGTTTCCCTAAATTAATTACTAGCCTCTTCCAAAGTCAAGTAATTCTATAATTAATTGCTAATTCACTATATTCCTATGTGAATTAAAATAACTAATCATGCATTAGGATTTATGGAACTCATTAAGACTACATAAACCATATGAATATATTCCTATTTCATATGCAATTTACGGTTTTAATTATAGGTTCCATACACATGTATCTCCTTCCGGTCTCAATATGCATATTGAGTTCATTCAAAAGGTGGCCAATCAATCGAAGGCATTAAGAGCAATAATTAAAACTTAATCTAGGAAAGGAAATCAAAATTAGTTTCAATAGATTAAAATTCAATCCGTTATTATCAAGTTACGTTATCACCCTAGGAAGATGAAAAATTAGAACATAATGAAATTAAAAAAAAACATAAAATAAAATACAAACATCAACATATTCATGATACAAACATAAGGATGCAATTACAAATGCATGAAAATAGAAATACTATCCATCCATGTAAGAGGTAAAACCTTCCATATAGGAGGAAAACCTAGCCTTCCATGTAGGAGGCATACAAGAACTAAAAATGCATAAACTACTATCTAAGATGCATGAATGAATGCTTCAATGCCTGAATGCCTCAATGCTCTCTACTTCTACCTATTTATAGGTGAATGAATCAGTTGCAAGTCACAAATCTTGACCATTGGCTACCAATCACATGCTTTAGCCACCCTTTTTGATTTTCGCAGCACAATTCTTTTAACTTGTTGGTAATTTTTGACCACCAGAATGGCAGATTTACATCTTCCTGTTAACATAAATCTTGACCATTGGCTACCAATCACATGCTTTAGGCACCCTTTTTTATTTTTGCAACACAATTATTTTGACTTGTTGGTAATTTTTGACCACCAGAATGGCAGATTTACATCTTCCTGTCAACATAGGAGTTGTAGAGCCGGATCTTATATTTCAAATGCCACAAAGAACTCCTAATTTTGACATTTCTATCTCAAGTTATGATCAGATTGGTAGTCAAAGGTCAGATTCCGCCAGAACCACTGTTTCATCTTCCAAGCAGAATTTGAGATCCTTAAATCCCGAATTGGGCTTTTCTTCAAACATGAAAGTTGTAGGGATTTTTCTTAGCTTTTTAACCATATAAAGAACAACCCAATCCAACATCTAGAACTCCATATATAGCCTAAAATCTGAAACAGGGTCAAAATACAGCATTATCTAAAAGATTTGATTTCATTTCAAATTCAAGACCCATTCACAAAATACAACTAAACTTATTAAATTAGACAAGATAACATCCAAAGATTGCATCATACAAGGGAAAATAAATATGTAAATATTTTACGTATCAATGGCCCAACCTAAGTGATATTCTAGAGCTCAAGAATATTAAATAAAACTAAGAAAGAAAAATTTCTTCCTAAGAATCTTCTTCTTTCTTCATGGTTTGATCTCCACTTCCTTTGTTTCCACTTCAAGTGCTCCAATAAAATTATTACATAATAATAAATAAACCTCGAGTTACATTCGAGGGGAGTAAGATGAGAAGAGAATGTACAACTAAAAGTAATAGAGAGGCACGACATGCAGGCCGCATTTAAAAAATTGCAACAAAACTAAAGGCCATAATCATGCACCCTATATCAAGCAACAAAACAACATGATAAGTGAAACATATATTCAAATATATTTTCAATATCAAAATCTGAATTAATTAATTCTGAATTAATTAACTAATTACTTAATGTTGCACTATGCAGAGAATTTACAGCGGTCCCGCTAGCCAGTTAGTAGGCAGGGTTAAGGGCCAGCGCCCCTGCCAGGGGGTTAGGGTGGCGCAACCCCTCGCCTAAAAAATTAATTGCACCTGACATTTAGATTGCAATTCAATTTGTCAATAATTGACATTCCCCTTTAGTCAATCAATTCAATAATTATTGATACTCAAATCACGGGTTTACAAATTTGATTTATGATAGAATCATAATGGATAAATTTTAATCATATTAAAATAAATCCAATTAATTCAAAGATTTTATACGAAACAAATTCAACAATTAATTTCATGAAAAGTCAGATTCAGCCATTAAGTGCAAGGTATATCACATATATGAAAAAATTCAAGAAGTTAATTTGATTAATTTTAATACATTACAAAATCTGTGTTTTAATCAGAAAATGTCTTTCATATATTAAAACATATTCACGTAATTAATTCTTTTGATTTTGTTTAAAACAAAACCCAGAAATCAATTTCAAATTTGAATCAAAATCTAGAATTATTGCAACAGATTTAAATTTAAAAAGAAATCCAGAAACAGATTCGAGTTTCAATAAAAAATCCAGAAACAGATTCGAATTCAAAATAGAAACAAGAATTAATCACAAAACACATTTAAATTTAAATTAGAATTCAAAATAAGGTTCAAATTCGAAACAGAATCAAAATTAATCATATTAAGTTTGCTTGAACCAGAATGCACGAAATTAAATTTACCCTAATCCTAATTAGGAATCATTGAAGCGTGAAATACAGGATAATTCATCAACATCATAATCATGCAATTAGCAAACAAAATCCTAATTTAGCGTTTTACAAGTAGCTCTGATACCACTGTTGGGATCGGGAGCTATACGAGCGCAGTGAAATAAAATGATCCTAGCCAACAGATCCATGCAAAACGTTAAATTAGAATGTAGGATTCATGTTATACCTTTATATGATTCTAAATTTTGTTCGTTGATCACCTCTTAAACTTCCTTTCGATCAAAGACTCCGAGGTATCCACACGAACCAATAGATCACCAATGAACCTCCTCACAATCACTGGTTGGAATTCGTCTCCTTAGCCTCGTAGTGCTAGCTATGTCTCTTTAAGGATTATGGTCAAGGAGAGGTACTAGAATTTTTCTATGATGTATGGGATGTGTGAATAATGAATCAACCTTATTATTACCCAATAAGCTTATTTAAATAGGAACATAGAAAATCCTAACTAATTTGGGCTTTGGTCTATGTATAATTATAGGCTTATTATTGGGCCTTATAATTATAACATAGAATTCCCAAGTATTAGGCCTAAACAATTTAGTCCATTAATTCCAAACCCACTAGACTCTAAGTGTGTGACCCTTCAATCTCTCATTACATTGGCAATAATTATTAATCATTTTAATGATCATAAATAATGGGTAGTGTCTAGTAACACATCATTATTACCCAAGTGATGAGAAAGTTGGTGATTTGACTGAACTTTTATATGTGATCGTGTCATTCTCGTATAGTCCAATCTCGAGGTTTCTTGATCCTTAAGAAAGCTGACTGAAGCAAATGTAATTGACATCTCATGTCAATTTATTTGAGCATGGCCATGCATTTTCTCAACTTTACTTAATCAAAGGGCCCACAGATGTTACTCCTATTATATAGAAGGGACAAATTCCATCTTGATCACACAAACCCCTCCGCATGATATGTGACATATCCAATAGCTACCCTTGTATTCACTCAAGCATGAGTGACAGAATGGTATCAAAATATGAAACTCACATATAGGGAACCTTGGTGATCTCAGGTCAAAGGACCATAATAATAATGATCACTAAGAATTACTTATGACACTCATATAACAATCTATGTAGTGTTCTTAGGATGGGTCGGTCCAGTATACAAGTTCTCTAACTTGTACTCATGTGTAAGCTTAATATCTCATATAAGTCACTACACATGCTAGTCTTAACATATCAAAGCAACCTAATCCACAATGATATATGACTAGCGACATTTAATAATATAATTATTCTAAGGTTATTATCATAATTAAATATATTACACAGATAATATATATAAATATAATAATTGAAATTGCCATTAAAAATAACATGATTCAAAATTACAATCATCAATATAATTGGTTTTTGGGCATATACACTAACACTTTAGCCCTTAGGATTAGTTGTAATAATTTATAAGTTTTTTTATTTTGATTGAAAATATTGTATTGCTATGAATATGATGGTGATTTGTTATTGTGAGTTTGCTATATGTAAGAGGTAGTTGTAATATTTCCATTGAATTTGCAAAAGTATATGGTATGGTACTAGTGTAAAGTTATTTTTCTTTTATGGAATTAGTTACAAAATAAGTATATTGCACCTAATATATATGTTATAATGTTATGTTTGGACATATTACATGACCATGATATAATAATAGTTGTGTTATATTTATACATAGCATAGGGTTTGTAGACGTAATACATAGAAATGTTGGATATATTATATATATGATAGTTAAACTTAAAGGTGAATTTGACAATTAGCAAAAGTAATAAATACATAAAAGAATTAATAATTTATTGAAGAATAATGTATTAACTCATGTTGTATTAAAAAATTAGATTTATTATAATTGAACTGAGTGAAAATATTAAGATACTAGTATTGGTAAAATTAGACTACAATAGTGATAGTGATTCAAATTAAGCTTTAAAGACTTTTACTTTTCACTTGTAAACATAAATTAATGACCAATATTGATATATAATAATAAGTATTATTTATATCATATCCTTATCATTATTTCTCTTGCATGTCTTGCATAATTGTAAGGTTATAGATACATTAAACTTTGATATGTTGTAATAAATATTATTTATGTTGTATCCTTATAATTATTTCTCTTACATATCTTATGTAATAGTAAAGTTAGTGATACATTTAATTTTGATGTTTTGTAATAAATATTAT
Organism: Sindora glabra; assembly: GCA_020226215.1. NCBI lineage: Eukaryota > Viridiplantae > Streptophyta > Magnoliopsida > Fabales > Fabaceae > Sindora > Sindora glabra. Next base: position 32,371,233 of record CM035229.1, read on the forward strand.
TTATGTCATGTCCTCATATTGCTTTATAACTATAACTATTATTTTGTTATCCCATCGCAGACGAAATGGAGGAGCTAACCCACTGTGCAGCCCCACTGCATTCCTTAGGGGCTGTAACTCAGGAAAAAATTGCTTGTATTATACTACTCATTTAATTTTTTTAACTATACATATATTTTATTAACATGGTAAAGTTACACTACCTTAGTGGATGCATAAGAAAAGAAGGAACATGCTCCTTCCATAAGCCATTTAAAAGAATGGTGGTAATCCACTGGCTATCCATTTGGATAAGAGTAATTAGTATTTGGTGAGGGAGAACCAAAAGCACTTCTTATTGTTAGTGTATATGCCCTAAAAATAATCATATTGGTGATTGTAATTTTGAATCATGTTATTTTAATGGCAATTCCAATTATTATATTTATATATATTGTCTACATAATATATTCAATTATGATAATAACCTTAGAATAATTGTATTCTTAAATGTCCCTAGTCATATATTATTGTAGATTAGGTTGCTTTGATATGTTAAGACTAGCATGTGTGAAGACTTATATGGGATATTAAGTTTACACATGAGTACAAGTTAGAGAACTTGTATACTAGACCGACCCATATTAAGAATACTACATGGATCGTTATATGAGTGTCATGAGTGGTTCTTAGTGATTATTATTAATATAGTCCTTAGACCTCAGATCACCAAGGTTCTCTACATGTGAGTTTCATATTTTATTTCTATTCTATGTCACTAATGGTTAAGTGAATGCAATGGTATATATTGGATATGTCACATATCATGCGGAGGGGTTTGTATGATCAAGATAGGATTTGTCCCTCCTATAGAACAGGAGTAACATCTGTGGGCCCCTTGATTAAGTAAAACTGAGAAAATGCATGACCATGCTTAGATGAATTAACATGGGATGTCGCTTACATTTGTTTCAGTCAGCTTACTTAGGAATCAAGAAACCTTAAGATTGGGTTATACGGGAATGACACGGTCCATGTCTCGTGCTTAATCTAGATGTATAGGACAAAAGGACGTAGGTGATGATCACATGTAAAAGTTTAGTCAAATCACCGACTTTCTCATTACTTGGGTAACAATGATGTGTTGCTAGAGACCAATCATTGTTTATGATCATTAATATGATCAATGGTCATTGTCAACGTAATGAGAGCCTGTAGGGTCGCACACTTAGAGCCTAGTGAATTTGGAATTAATGGACCAAATTGTTTGGGCCTAATATTTGAGAATTCATGTTATAATTATAAAGCCCAATAGTAAGCCTATAATTGTACATGGAATAAAGCCCAAATAGGTTAGGTTTTTCTATACACCTATTTAATATAGGCTTGTTAGGTAATAATAGTTAATATTATCATTATTCACGCACCCAAAAAAAAAGTATAGAAAAATCCTAGCACCTCTCCTTGACCAAAATCCATGAAGAGGCGTAGCTAGCACTACGAGGTGAAAGGAGATCAATTCCAACTAGTGTTTGTATGGACATTCATCGATGATTCACGAGTTCGTGTGGATACTTCAGAGTCTTCGGCCGAAAGGAAGCTGAAAAGGTGATAAATGACTGAGTTCTAGAGTCATCGACAAAGGTATTGAACGAACCCTTATTCTGATTTAACGTTTTTGCATGGATCCGGTGGATGGGATCAGTTTATTCCGCTGCGCTCGTATGGCTTTCGATCCCAACACCTATGACAAATGGGAATACTTATAATGTAACACTACAAGTCATTTCACAAGTCTTAGGTAACAGTACTTGATAAGCAAAGATTGTGTATTATTCAAGGAGTTTATGTAAATATCAACTTATTTTCTTCTATTAATTTACATTTGATATTATCATTGTTTTACACTTATCTTTAATTGTTATATGTCTTTTTATTTTGAAAGCTTGGATCATAATCAATGTCGTACCTATTAACTACTCATCATTACCCTATCCTTTTCATAATCCACTTACTCATTTATTAGTAAAATCAAATTAGCTGTTAAAAAGGTCTTTATTATTAACAAAAAAAAGTGATCTCAATACATCAAGTAGCTTTATAAGTAAATTAGAAGTTAGATTTATTCATCTCCCTCTCCTTCGAGTGGATAAGCTAATCTAAGTTCTCTAAAAGAATAAAGTTCTTTACAATTCCTATCTATATCTTACACAAAATAAGGCTCATAAACTACTATCTCAATAAAATGCCCTAGTGTTATTCATCTTACTTCAAAAACTTTAACTCTTTTAATTTTAAGGTGAGGGTGGTAGAGCCTTTTGAGTATATGCATCAATAAATAGGAAAATGTAAGTTTAGGGTTTAGTAAGTAAATACTCTTATAATATTAAGATATGTAACATTATGCTTACCATTAGAATTACCTTCTTTGCAATCTACCATGACATCAATTAAATCTTCACCATAATTAAGAAACATAAGTTAGTTAAAGTAAATCATTCATGCACATCATATATTTGCTCTATAAGAAAGCAAATAAATCTTCTTGTAACTTTCAGTTATCCTTATACCATTTACAAACCTATCCTTGTTATATCATGGTCAACCTTATACCTTTCACAAGCAATCTACCAAGGCCTGGTGTTTAAAAGTCATATCACATTACCTATATCACATTACACATTTCACTATTTCTCATATCATATCTTAAATTGTGGTTATCATTTTTTCATGGTAACATCATGCCTCTATCAATGGCCATATATTTCATTTTATCCTATCAAAAGAATAAATAAGTGCAATCATATCATATAAAAATATGTTACAATATGTTTAGGGCTCATTTCTTTTTCATAAGTAGCATAATAAATATGTCCTCATTATATATCTTATGGCATAATATCTTAATTAAAAAGCTTAATAATTATTCGAGGAATCATTATCATTAACTAAGGATGAGTGCAAAATAAGGGCCTTTATTCAATATTATGGACTAAATGATTGCTCATTTAGTTAGGAATGGGAATCATTTGGAGGAAAAATGATTAACTGCTTGTTCACATATGATCAACCATTCACTACTAGATATCCCCTTTTTGAATTTCCAAAATAATGATTAAACATTTATGCAGAACAATTGACCATTCTTCTAGGAATTCACAAATCCTTTAGCATGAAGCATTGTTCATATTGTCATTAATGCTCCTTTAAAGTATTAATGGTTCCACCAATCTCAATTTCCTTATTTATAGGGCCTAATAACTCATTAAATACATCAATCTCATTCATTATTTCAATCAAATATCATCAAATTACTACATAAACACTTAAATCACACAAAAACCCAAATCCTAATATAATACCCTGTAAGCTTTAATTCAATGAAAATTAGCTACAAATATTTACTTATCCAGTATGGAAGAGAAGACTAGAAGGTAAGTCTAACCTTTCTTGGCTAAAACCATTCAACTGGAGATTAGCATTTACATCTATATTGGGCTTTGTATAGGCTATTTAAATGTTGGGTTAATAACTATTGTTGTATGCTAACTCAATCAAATGTAAATACATTTTCCAAATCCTCTCAAAATCTAGAACATATGCTTTAAACATATCCTCTAGAATTTGAACAATGTATTTAAATTATCTAATAGTTTATGGGTGGAATGTTATGCTAACCGTAGTCAGGTCTCTAGGGCTTGTTAGAATGATTGCCAAAAATAATACATAAATTAAATGCTTTAATTTAATATAATTGTAATAGAAACTTTATGCAAAGGTACTATTTTATTAAGGTATACTTGTGCATATTGTGCTATAATGTATTTAGGTTTAATAAGAAATGTGTCAACTTTATGATTTTATCATCAATGACCCATATAAAGTCATACCCTTTTGACTTCTAGATAATTAGGTGAGGAAATCTATAGTTATACTTTTCCATCTTCATTTCAATATTGGAAAGGGTTAATGCATTCTAACTAACCATTGGTGCTCTAATTTGACTTGTTAGTATATGAGGCATTTTTTCACAAAATTTGACAATCCTTTTTTATCCCTATCCATTAAAAAATAATGTTCATATCATGGTATATTTTTGTTGTTCCGGGATGTAAAGTATATGAAAAATCATAAGCCTAGTGTAGTGGTTCATTTCTAATGCTAATTGGAACCTAAATCATTGGTGCTCTAATTTGACTTGTTAGTATATGAGGCATTTTTTCACAAAATTTGACAATCCTTTTTTATCCCTATCCATTAAAAAATAATGTTCATATCATGGTATATTTTTGTTGTTCCGGGATGTAAAGTATATGAAAAATCATAAGCCTAGTGTAGTGGTTCATTTCTAATGCTAATTGGAACCTAAATCCTTCCTCAATAGAGAATTACTCCTTTTTTTATCCATGATTGGCCTAGGTTCCAATCCTTCAATCACTTCTTTCATCAAGGTCATATATCTAAAGTTATTTTTTAGGCATCCATAATTCTTTTCATGAGAATAGACTGTATCACCACATGAGCTAAAAATACATCTTGGGTTCCTGATAGTGCCTCAATTACTTTGTTAGTATATTTCTAACTAAGGGCATTTACCACTACATTTACTTTACTCGAAAGTAAAGAATTGAATAATCATGATCTTTAACAAACTCTATCTACCTTTTTTTTATTAAAAACTAAGATCTTTTTTTCAAAGATGTAATTTAGGATTTTGTGGTGAATATAGATTTTAGTGGCATCCCTATACAAATAATATTTCTAAATTTTTAATACAAAGTAAAGATTACAATAATCATTTCTATATCATGGGTGGGGTATTTTTGTTTATGCTTTTTTAATGGTCTAAAAGCATAGGCTACCACCTTGCCATGTTGCATAAAGACATACTAAGTCCCACTCTAGGGGTATCATAGTAAACCATGAATCCTTCAATGCCTAAAGGTAATGTTAATATTAATGCAGATGTCAAGTGTGATTTCAATTTTTATAAATTATTTTCATAGACACCAATCCATTCAAATTTAACCCTTTTCTAGGTTAGCTTGGTTAGGAGCATGGAAATTTTCAAGAAATCTTTAACAAATTTTTTATAATAGCTCGTTAATCATAGGAAGCTACATATTTCTATGACTTAACAAATTCAAAATGGTCATATTGTGTTCTAAAATCAATTTTTGGAATATCTTCCTTGAAGATTTTCCATTGGTGATACTTTGTTCACAAATTTATCTTGAAAAAATATTTAGCCCTTTAAAGTTAATTAAAAAGATCATTAATCCAAGGAAATGATACTTATTCTTGGTGATGATCTTGTTAAGTTGGCAATAGTCTATACACAATTGCATTGATCCATCCTTTTATTTCATAAATAGTATTGGAGGTCCCTAAGGTAAAGTTCATGGATGGATAAAGCACTTATCAATAAACTCTTGCAATTATTTCTTTAATTGCAATAGTTTTATTGGAGCCATTTTATAGGGTGGTATAGAGATAGGTTTAGTATTAGGCATCAAGTGATGTGACATTCTATCTCACGATAAAGTAGGAATTTAAGCAATTCCTTTGAAAATACATTAGGAAATTCTTTTACCATAAGGACATTATTAATGCCAAGGATAGGTTGATTTAGGTCTTGTATAAATGCTAAATATGTAATACAATTTTTTTCAAACAAGACGTTAGGCTTTAAGTCTCAAAATTATATTAATTGTTTCCAATAATTGGTTTCTTTGAAATTCTATAAGTAGTAAACCTTACAAGGTAACAAATTTATTAAAATAGTTCACATTTGCAAGATTTGTAAGTAACCAATCCATCATTAAAATCACTTTATATCAATAGGCATTACAAGCTTATGAATCTTTATAAGGCATGTTTTTATTGTATGGGTAGCTAAGAGAGATTTACTAAATGATGTCATTTCTATCAAGGGTACATTCATCAACATTAGAGACTAAGGGTGAGAGTAAATTTTTTTAATATAAAAGAATAAGTGGCACCTAAATCATTAAATAAAACTTTAACAAGAAAGTTTTCAATTTCAAAAGTTCCTATATCATGACCCTAACTTGATCATAACTGATATGGAACCTATCGCTTGATTTTTACTAACCTAATTCAATACACTTATCACAATATTAGATAATCTATTAGAGATGGAAAAGGGTAAAGAAAATAAATGATTAATGAGATGTTCATCATAATTTAGCTAAGGTTTATATATTTGCAACGAAGTTAAGGTTGCTTATAACCCTTATAAATGGATGATAAGATGCTCTAACTTAACTACTAATAAAAGTTCAATGATTGTATCATTTACCCAAGCCTGCATAGAATAAAGAACAAAAGATATCTTATTTACAAATATCAAATGCTATCAAAATTGAAAAGCTTCTAAGTGATTTAACTTATAAAAAGTTATGTTAGAAGCTTAACTTAAGAATCTATAAAGCAAATTATAGGAAAGTGAGTCTGGAGCTCAATAAGTAAATACTCCATAAAAACAAACATATAGTGCTTTAACTTACTACTTGAATTGTCCTTTATAGAATTATCACATAAGGTAGTCAAGAAAACCATTATAATATCCATTAGCCTAAAGGGCTTAATTATATCCATAGCATTATATCATATCACAAAAGAATTATCAGTGGTAATAAATATCCAATCTATTACACAATATATATAAAAATCACAAATAACAATACATACAACCTCCTTATAAATCTCGGTCCAACTTTATACTTTGCCCTTCTTTCTATTCTCGTTCCTTTTAGGTTAACCTTATACTATACCTTTCTTTTAACTAAGAATTATCCATCTAGCATTTACATCACTCCTAATACATTTCTAAATTCTCATTTACTTAGTGCTTTCATTTTCATATGTCATGGCACAAGTTATTTTCATTACATCAATTAACAATACCATGACTTAATCTATCGTCATATAGTTATTCTTAATGCAATTTAATAATATTAAAAATTTATGAACTAATAAGTACCATTTAACTAATCACATTTGCTATATAAGGGTTAAATAGCTACTTGGTGTAAACTAAATGGTCATATGTCTGATTAGGTAGAAGGGTTCATCCAGGGGTTGAAAAAGCACCTATTTTCTCAAAAATAGCTCATTATTCATTATTAGAGGTCCTTTGTTCAGGAATCTAGAACAATGGCTGGCCATTTGCATAGAATAGCCACCTATTCTTCTAGAAATTTCTATATCGATTGGAGCGAAACTTCATTGTTCACTATCATAAGTACCTCATTAATGGCATAAATGCTTCACTAAAGCTCATTCAAATCATAAATAGGGTTTCATAATCATTCATTACATCATTTCCACTTATTATTACCATCAAATGATCATCCAATTTTTTAACTACATTTATAAAGTCATAAAACCTAAATACATTCATCAACTTTATTTTTTTTATCAAATTTTAACAAAATAGGATAGAGTATTTATTCATCCTGTATGGAAGAGAGTACTAGGGGCAAGATTGAAGACTTTTCAACCATAATTACATCAAAATTCAGTGGTTCTTTGAGTAAGGATTCCAAATCTTAAATGGGATCAAATAACCCTAACCCTTTCGTTAGCCCAAGAAGAAAAGGAGGAAATATCAATGAAGATAATGTTCTTACTTTGTTAGGATGAAGAATTTAAGAAGGAATAATGTCCTTTTGCCTTTATTGCTTAATGATTTAAAGAGAAGAAAAGGGAAGTGTTGAGAGAGATTGAGAGAATTGGGTTAAGGAATTTTAGGGATTTAGAGAAATAAGGAAAAAAGAAGAGAAGTTGCCATCTAAAAGAAAGAATAATGCTCCAAAGGGTATTTTTGAAAAAAAATTCTTAATTTTTTCAATACTCTCATACTCACTTATAGTAACTTTAAGCCTCATATTTTATGATTCCATTTAACTTTTCTTATTAAATTTTCATAAAGTACACATTCTTATATTCAATAAATTATGCACTCTATTTTATTTTCTAATTCATACACATAATTCTAATTTTACAAAATTTATTGATTATCTTTGCTATTTCTCTTCAAAAATAAATTCAATTTTGTATAATTTAAAGAGATTGTAATAATACTTTTCTTTTCAAAAGAATTCATCTTTAAATTATCGAATAGCATAACATTGATACATATAATATTTTATACTTATTTTCCCTTACATTTAACTTTATTAGGGTGTGATTATGTTTATTTTAATAGGTTTAGACTTATTTTGAAATAAATCATGAGTTTTATTGTTAAATAGAAAATTATAACTAATTGTAAGAATTTGACACTATTTTAGAATTTTAGCAATAACTTGATCTCTGAACCTTTGTTTGGGCTACTCTTTATATGGATGGAAAGATAAGAGAGTTCTCCACAACTTTCATGTTTTATGGAAGAGATGGGTTAGATGTTTTATAGGTTGAATTTGGCTTTCAATTTGATCTAGTGGTGCTGTCCCAATATAGTGGGCTTAACTTTTCCTCATTGTTTGGCCTATAACTTGAATTCTAGAAGTTTAAATTGAAAAATTCTAGTGCTCAAGTTATCTATGACCAAAAGAAACATATTTCAAAGATTTTGGAGCTAAAATGACTTTGTTTTAAACAAGGAAATGCAATCTCAACTAGAATCACATGAATTAAATAGTTTTGAACCTATTTTGGTGTTTGGGCTATAACTTAGGCTAAAGACCTCCAAATTGTGAAAAGTTAAATCTATTAGCTAGATAAGAGTTAGCCTTAAGTATTTGTAACTTGTTTAAGAAAAGTTAAGAAGTATATATAGGGCAAAAATGCAGCCAACCAGAGGTAATTCAATAATTAGTAAAACAAAATTTTCTTTTATTGGTGTATTAAGTTTTTAAGCCATGATTGGCTAAACTCACTTCTTTTAGTTTAAAGGATTTGGTACACTCTTTCTAATTTATTTTGAGCTTCATCTTTTATGTTTAATTAATTATCTCTATTCATCTATCTCTTTTAGTGATGATTGCAAAGATAGTTTTCTATAAAGGATTCATTAGTTGATTATCTATGTGATTATTCTAGAAGTGGTTAATTAGTTTATTTTTGTTGTTGTGAATTAATTCAACTAGCTATTATTTGATAGATGAATTAGATGCTAGGCTTTTGTGATTTGCACGGTTATAGGGTTATTTAGTTTATTTTGGTTAAAATTTTCTTATCTTTACTTCATTTTGATTTCAATTGAGCTCAATGGGTCTTAATAAGTATTGTCTTAATTGATTTTGATTTCTTAATTCTACTCATGTTAAAAAAAGGAATTAGGGAATAATTGTAGACTTCTAAGTTATTTTTATTAATTGAATAGTTAATTAAGCATTGCTTATATTTTATGGTTAATGATAAATTGATAGATTGATATATAATCCTCTGAATTAAAATTCAACTTGCTATGTGTAAACTCTACTTTTATTATCAAATTTTAATTTATATTAGTGTTATTTTTTGCTTTTTGATTCTATTTTTCTCACGTTCCAAAATTCTCCTTGTTTCATAACCAAATTAGAAGTAAAGTGAAGCTTAATCTTTGTAGGATTAACTTGATTCACCTTTTCTACAATTTTGTGATTTTGGTTTAATTTTGGTGTGTTACAATATGTGTCAAACATTCTAATGGTAACATGGATATACATACAGATATAAAGGAACTAAGCATATCACTCACCAAAAAAATAGGGATATCATTGTTGCATTTCTAATTTTAATTCCAATATAGTCTATTTTACTTTGTGCCACTCCGAATGAACTTTCATGGATGGAACTTTCATGGACCTTAGTTTCCTAATTTGACAATCTAAGATCTCAACTAGTTACTTTTTATAGGACAATTTATGATCTAGTTTTAATGGTTCATCTTCAATCAAATTGGATTTATTTAGTAGATATTTCCTAAGCATAGACACATGAAATATAGGATGAATAGCTCATAAGCTATTTGGAAACTCTAGTTGATAGACTATTATGCTTGAGAATTAGGAAGGGTTTGATAAAATGAAATGCTAACTCATCCTTCTTCCTAAATTTTGTCACACCTTTTATAAGTAAAACCTTTATCCCATTTGAAACTTTAGCTTTCTCTTTCTCTTGTTCGCATATGGTTTTTATTAATCTTGATTTGTCTTGAACCATTCCTAAATAATTTGAATCTTTTTTAAAGCATTAGTTACTAGGTTAGGTCTAGAAAATTTTACTTTTTCTAGTTTGAATCATCCCATCAAACGTGCGACTTGGATGCTTAATTAATAGCTGTTATTATAAGAAATTCAATTAATGGTAGAAAATTCTCCTATATTCCTTAGAATTCTAAATTGCAGACTCTTAGCATATCTTTTAGTATTTGAATAGTTCTTTCAAATTGTTCATTAGTTTATGGATGGAAGACAATGCTAAATAGAAATTGAGTTCCTAATGCTTGCTAAAATGATTACTAAAAGTAGGATGTAAATTGAATATTATGATTTGACATAATTATAACTGGAACCCTGTGCAATGATATGATTAATGATCAAAATTTTATTTATTTTATTTCCTCCTATTTTATGCTTTTTAGTGAGTTACACATGCTTAATTTTATATAATTGATCTTATTTTATAATTTTGGACTAGTTTTACAATATTCTAAATTTATTTGATTAATGCTTAATTTTGACACTATTTTTATTTTCAACTATATCTTCAGCCCTAGATGTTAGATTGAAACAATTTTTATATCATTAGAAAGCTTAAAGTGATTACAAATATTATGTTTTAGCTTAAGTCTAGTTTATACTTTTTGGAGGTCATATGTAGCTAAGAAATTGAAGTCGTATTTTTACCCTAGCTAAGTTTGCTTAGGTTTTTGGGCCATATCTAGAGCTATAAAGGTCTAATTAACATAAAACTAGTGCATAAATTTCCATAAGTCCTAGGGCTATAACCTTTATGTTTATAGATTACCTAAATTACCTTATTTTAATAGTCTTAAATTAGTTGGAAATCAAACTTACGAAAATTCACTATTGTAACTATTAGAGTCAATTGCCTTGTAAAAAAATAAGTCTGGGCTTTTAAAAATTAGGAAAGCCTCATTATTGTAATCTAAGAGACATAAAATCAAGTCCAATAGGGTTTAGGTTAATTAGGTCAAATAAAAATAAAAACTGATTAGATTTTGCAGACTTTTACACATATTCAGTAGATAACTTTTCTCTTATTCTTCGAGCTTGTATCCTTTAACCATAGAGGGCTAATTTTTAGAGTTGATTCAAGGATTTTAAGGTTTTCCTCTTTGGGATTATAAGATCATGAATTGTAATATTGAATTTCTATAATTAATTTTCTTTTTTCCTTAATTATTTGTGTTAAATTCTTGAAATTGCTTGTATTAGATATTAATTTGATATAATTGATATTCATCCTTGTGATTCCTAATCCTTTGCTTTTTTGATATTAAATTATGGTTGATAAATCATGGTTTTACACATAGAGGTACCGAGTTGAGGGATTAATTTAGAGGTTTCTAATTTAATTTCTTAAAAAAATTGAATTCTATTTTTAAATCAATTTCAATCTAGCTTAAGGATTATGGTGATTGCTTAATTTAGCTAATCTTAATTGATAAAATTTTAGATGATTATCTAGCATAGGATTTATGAATTATTATATAGATTTTGGATAATTCAAGGTTAAAAAATTAATTAAAAAAGTTAAATCTTAAGTAATCTATGATGAATTCAAGTTAAAACTCTTAAATTGTTGGATTGGCTGTGTCTTTGTATTGATTTTATTCCTTATTGTTTAATTTATGTTTTTTCTCTATTTAATTTAATTTTAATTTCATAAAACCCTTCCAACTCTGATTCTATGTTTTGCATAATTTTGTATATAACATATAATATACAACAATTTGCATTCATACATCATATTGTATCTATTCTATTGCATTCTATTTTAGTTTATTTTTTTATTTTATTTTTATATCTAATTCTACATTTTATGTTTGCATTTTTTACCGTGATCCTGCAAGTGCACGGGTTAAGTCGAGTTATAGTATAAAAGATATCGTCTCCACAGGGATTGAATGTTGAATACTAACTGAATTTCAAGAAAAATTATCTAGGCGTATCAATTGATAATGTGAATTGAGGATAAAATGTAAAACAGAGCTTAGTTATCAAGAAAAGGTTTAATTCAATGAAATGAAAGCGTACTCAGCTTAAGGTTCCCTTGTACATTTCATTATGGAATGAATATAATCCTCTAACTTGGTTTACTGTTAATTTACATTGCTGGATTACCAAAAATAAGCTATACCTCATTGCAAGGCTACTAGCTACTAACCAAAAAATTAAGTGCCCAAAATTTCTCTAGTAATCACTCATCTAGGTTGCATTAACACTACTTTAGAATCCATTTTCAGACATTTCATCTTGTGCAAAAGAATTCAATTAGCTTAATTCCTAAGTCTAATTGATATTCCCAATGATCATGCAAGGTCCGATTAATTAATTGGTCATTTCAACCTAGAATCAATTAATCCATAACACAAATCCAATATTCCAGATATATTGGTTTGTTCAAGCACAAAATAACATAATTAAATCATAAATCAACAGTAAATTAAGCTAGATTATATAAAATTCAATTCCATAACTCCATGAACAAGTTCACCCAAGCTGAGCACAAGGGTTTAGTGTGAAAACATTACAAAATTAGAAGAAAACTAGAAAACAGAGAGGGAATTCAAACAATTCATGAAGCTCTACAAATTCCTTGCTTGAATCTTCAATCCTTTGCTCGAATCCATGGTTAGAAGGTGCCTTTGGTGAGTATGGGTCTCTCCTAGGGTTTCTCCCAGCAGCTCCTCTTTTAATTTTTGGTTTCTCCTTCTCCCTTTCAAATTTTCACACAAAACTTATATTGGTAATGTACAAGGGTCCAACACGGCCCATGTTCTACCCTGTGTTTCTCAGCGAAAGTTGAGCAGCATGATACTGCGACACGACCCGTGTTCTTCTCCGAAGTGTCAAGCAGTAATGTACACGGGGTATGACATGGCCCATGTTATACCCCGTGTTCTTCAACGAAGGTTGATCAGCATGTTACACAGGGTGTGACACTCCCCGTGTTTACCTCAGAAGTGAATGGCAGTATGATACATGAGGTATGACACGGCCCGTATTTACCCCCGTGTTCTTCTTTGAGAATCTCAGTGAAGCCTCGAAGCATTCCAGAATGATACACGGCTTTCAACATGGGGTTCCCATACCCCGTGTTCTTTGTCAGATGAACAACTTGGCTTCGATTCTCCACAATTTGCACGGTTTTGCCTCCAGATCCTTTTATAATGCTCAAATATGTCATTTCAAAGCCTAAAAATAAAATATTGAGCATCTAAGTATCCTTTTCAATCAATTTGCACAAAATACTAAGTAAATAAGTGGTGAAACTCATAGAATTTATGTGCAATTGTGCATTTATCAATTCCCCTATACTTGAATCTTGCTCGTCCTCGAGCAAGGAAGTAAGAGAACAAGAAAATCTACTCCAATTTTTATTCTCTTCTTTTCTTCTTTTCTTTCTTTTTTTATATAATCAAGCAATCATTCAACAAATCAAAGATTAGGATCAAGTCATACCAAGCAACTAAATGAAAATAAAGTAACTAAACAAGTCAATCCTTAGCATAAAAGCAAAAGAGAATAGCCTCACAGGTAAAGTGTTTACTCACACTCTCAAGATTAGGCTTGTGTATACTCTCAAATCAATCAACCCAAGACTTAATGCTACCATATGCTTGCAAAAACTCTAATCTCCACTACTATATTATAAAATGCATGCAAATCAGAGGACTTTATTAGGGAAAAAGGTAAGGATAGGGGAAAGGAAAATCAAAGGATGAAAAGTGATAGAGTCATGAGTTTGAAGGAAAAAGACTCATTGGTCATGAGTTTGGCCATTGTCGAGTTCCATTACTCAGCTTAACATATTACCTTGCTTCTATCTCTTGCTCCAACCTCCATTCTTTGTTTTTTATATATATAAATCAACAGACACAACATTTTTTTTATTTAATCCCAATAAGCTTTTCTTCCTTTTCTTCTTCCCAAATTATTTATTTGACACCATTTTTTTTTATTTTTATGGTGTTTTATTTTTTTTTTATTTGTTTGATTGTTTTTGTTTTTGCTCTTTTTTTTTAGATTCAAAGCTATAAATCAACTTATCCAACTAGCAGCACTAAGTAAGGACCTCTAAGATAGCCAAACTCATATAATGTGTCTAAGTTCCCTTAAACTCTAAGGTTTAAGTTCACTTGGGTAGTGGCTTTAGATGTACATAGTATGGCTAGGCTAGAAATGAGGGTCCAAGGCTTAAAGTGGCTAACTAGGGGCAAAGCTGAAAAGTTTTGGGTAAATTAAAGAAAATGATTCAAATAAGCAAAACAAATAAAAAGGGTGAAGAAACATGGCCTCATCATATCTGACATGCAAAATACATAAAATGTAGCCTCAAAAAGAGCAAATGCAAGTTCTAGAGCAAAAAGTCAAGAGTGATGACATAATCCCTCAAGAAGAAAAATGAGCTTTAATTTCTAATGTGAAAATTGCTCAAAAGGCTCAAATCTCACAAGGATCAATTATGCTCATTACCCTTAGCTTCAAGCTTTAGATTTTCCTTATTAAGTTACCAGATAATCATTAAAGGAGCAAGGCATGAATCAATCACTTTATTCAAAATATTGCCCTAAAAATTTAATTTTTTTTATATATTTTTTTTATTTTTTACATTTTTAAATTTTTTTATTTTATTTTATTTTTTTATTATTTTTTTTATATCATTGAAATTGGAGCAAATTTCAATACTCTAAATCAATCAAGCAGATTCAAGTGCAAAACACTGCTCCCCCACACTTAATATTGAACATTGTCCTCAATGTACAAAAGAGTAAATGGGAAAAGAGACAGAGAATAGATGGGAGACTAAAACTTCCCTGACAAGTGGATCATGGTGGCCCAGTATAGATCATGATTGCAGGGAGATCCAGAAGTAGAGACAGAGTAGGAGAGAGAGAGAAGGTTGGTAATCTAGAAGAAAGAAGATACAATATTGGAAAAATAGGCTGTTAGTTATGACAGAGTAAATGAAAGTGCAAGAAAATAAAAGAAAAATAGTAAATATAATAAAGAGTAAATGAAAGTGCATAGCTAATATAAGTACAGACCAATAGAAATAGAAATAGAAATAGAGAGGAGAAATAAGTAAAAAGAAAACAGAATAGCTAAGTAAAAAGGAAAAATAAACGATCTGAGCTACTGAGTAGGAGGGTCTGGGTCAGCTGGGGAAGAGGGGTGGAAAAGCTGGAATAGGGGCTTGACCATGCTCTCGATATGTCGGGATCGCCTGTCCAAGTCATCATAAAGACCCTCAATCCTCGTCTGATGCTCGGAGATAAGCCGAAGCTCAGCCAAAATCTGTTACTGACCGGATAGTATGTCCTGGAAGTAGGCCTCGGATAGAACTCTGCCCCCTGCAGAAGATGACGAACCCATATCAGGAGGTGGATCACGATCACCATCATCTCCTGGAATATCCTGCTCCTCCTCATGGTGCTGCTGCTGCTGCTGCACAGGCTGGATCCCCATAGCCAGAAGAATGCCCCTTCGTAGGGGTGCCATGTGAGAAACTATGGTGAGGGATCCATACGGTCGATCAAAGATGCCTAACCGCTTAGCTAGTCTAGTGATATATGGACCAGTAGCTATACTCGCAGCTCTCCTGTCTGATGCCTGAGTCGAGAAGAAGTAGGCAAATGCACCTCCAATATGAATAGGGACTCTTTGAATCATGCTATATAAGAAAAGCACATCAGCAGTGCTCACGACCCCATAACTGTGCCCCCGTCCACTCAAGGTGTGACTGAAGATGGAGTGGATCACTCGCCAAGCAACTCTCCTAAGGCTAGACGCCTTACTCTTGGTGGGATCATAGGTGTTCCCTGTAGCAATATCAGTCCATACTCGCCACTCCTGGGTCTCGTGAGGCAGTCCTACCAGCATGTCATGATACTCTGGAGTGGTCACAAACTCCTCAAAATAAAGTCCCAAGTGTACTGAAAGCTGGGTCACACTCATGCAATATGCAACTCCTCCGAGTTGGAACTGCACAGTGTCGGCCGAGTCAACTGTCCCAAAATATCTCTCTAAGTAGAATTTACCAAGAAACTCTAAGGTAAGCTCCTTGTAGGTAGGCTTTATAATCTGAAAGAAAACCTCCCAAGCACCTACACTAATGAGCTCATGTATCTCATCCTCCAGGCCGAACTCTTTCAAAACAGCCCAGTCTAGGTATCTGCCCTCCACAAAAGATCGGTCCTTATGTCGATCAAAGGCTTGAATATGAGCTTCTTCGGTGAAGTCCAAGAATGAGTGTGTTGGTCCTCTAGAGGAGGTCCCTCTAGAAGTACTACCCTTGGTTGTTTTCCTTGCAGTTGTTTTTTGTCTCTTAGACATGATCTGCAAAAGAAAATGACAAAGTGAGAGAGAGTATTGAGAGTTTGACAGTCAGCAGATTCAAAGGCAATAGTTCAGCATGCAATTTCAATATCATCTAATATCAAATGAAATACAATTCAAAGGTCAATGCCATCAATGCAGATAAGAGTTCATATCAATGAGGTAAAGCAGGCAATTAGTCAATCAATCAGTAAACTTCAAAGGATTTCAATTCAAGCAATCAAAGAGTTCAAGTTCAATCAGTCAAAGATTCAATAAACATAAGCAATTGCATTGGAGTTCAATAAACATTAAATTCAATCGATCAAACATATCAAGTCCTATTAATCAAAGATTCAAACTTAATCCATCAATCAAAGATTCTAATTCAATCAATCAAACTTGTGAATCCTTATGAACATTCCTATGCAAATTCAATCAATCAATCAATCAAACATCAAACCTCAAAGGATATGAACATTCCTATAAATTCTAACATGCATTAGAGGTTAATAAAAATAAGCAATTGCAAATAACTCCAAAGATTTCAAAGAAAATGCACTTACCCTATGAATTGTAGATGAAAACCCTAAGTTCTTAGCTAGATCACAAGAGGAATCCAAATCTCAAATCTTAACCAATTAAATTGAAAATCAAGCAGCAAAATCACTTCTAACAATCAAATAAAGCACTTTAATCGGTGGATTTTGGCAAGATGATGGTAAAAAATGATGATAGAGAGGCTAGGGAACAGAGGAGAACGAAGAAAATGAGGGAAAATGTGGGAAAATAAGGGGTTTTTGCCATTGAAAGCTCGTCTGCCTAAGAACACAGGGACCAACGCGGCTCGTGTGGTACCCCATGTTTCTCTGCGGATGAGTGTTCTGGGTTTCGCAAACTTACACGGGGTCTGACATACCTCGTGTTCTTCCCCGTGTTTCTCTCTGGAAGATGGTAACAAACTTCGCAATAGTACACGGGGTTAAACACTACCCGTGTTGTACCCCGTGTTTCTCTCTAGAAGGCTTATGTTCAAAAATCCTTATCATTGGTTCAGCCAATAAGGTACACGAGGTAGGACACTACCCGTGTTCAACACCGTGTATCTCTCTGGAACTCCATGAAAAACATAGTTTTTATGCTAGCCAGACAGTGAGGAACACGGGGTATGACACGGCCCGTGTTGTACACCGTGTTTCTCACTGGACTGCGTTTTGAGCCCTCTGTGCAAGAAAACAAACAACAAACATGCATTCATGCCTAATCTACCTCAGAGACAGAGACCAAGTGCAAAAATAATCATCCTACATCAACACCTCATGACTTAAATGCCTCAACTACTTAAAAAATCAGATTGAAAAGGAGAAAACTAAGAAGTAAAAGCAAAAAAATAGAGAAATAAGCTTGGGTTGCCTCCCAAGAAGCGCTTGTTTAAGGTCATAAGCTCGACCCCTATTTTTATCAGTCTAGAGCTGCCATTAGTGGTGGTCCGGCAACATAATTCTTCAATCTCTGGCCATTAAGTGGTGGGCTTGCTTCCAAAAATTCTATATATGCAGCAATCTCCTCACTTTCAATAACTTCATCTGTTACTAGACATGCTTCAAGTGGATCTTAAAGGCACCACTTTAGAAGGGTTTCTTTCACAACTTTGTCTACCACATCAATCCTGCATATTGAAGCTTTACAAACGGGTAATTTAATTGATTCATTCAAATTAAACTTAACTTTTTCATCCCATTACATCAATCAAAGCACCCGCAATGGCTAAAAATGGTCTACCCAAAATGATAGGGATTTGTGAATCCTCTTCCATTTCAAGCACAATAAAATCAACAGGAATAAAGAACTTACCAACCTTGATAGGTATATCCTCAAGAATACCTACTAGATATTTCATTGAACGGTCGGCTAGTTGAAGAGAAACTGTGGTGGGCTTCATCTTCTCTATGTTCAGTCTTTTTGCAATCGACAGTGGCATGAGGCTCACACTTACTCCCAAGTCACACAAAGCTCGGTCAATTGGAACATTTCCAATCACACAAGGAATGGAGAAGCCGCCTAGGTCCTTTAGCTTAGGAGGTAGTTTATTCTGAATGATGGCACTACACTCCTCCGTTAAGGCTACATTTTCATGCTCCTCTAGCTTCCTTTTGTTTGAGAGAATGTCCTTCAATAACTTTGCATATGAAGGCATTTGCGAAAGGGCATCAGTGAAGGGAATATTGATATACAGCTTTTTCAAAACTTCCAAGAACTTTCCAAACTGCTTATCAAGTTTAGCCTTTGCTAATCTTTAAGGATAAGGGATAGGCGGTTTGTATGGTTCCGGAGGGACATATTTTGACTTTTCAAGTAATTCCCCTTCTTTCACTTCAGCATCATTAGGAATTGAGGCCTTGTTGCCTTCTTTCTGCTCTTCCCCCACACTTATCTCTTCTTCACCTTCTTGAGTGGCATTTGGATCCTTCAATAACCTCCCACTCCTAAGAGTGATTGCCTTACAATGCTCCCTAGGATTTGATTCAGGTTAAGAAGAAAGTTAACCAAAAGCTCTAAAAGAAGAAACAGAAGCTTGTTAAGCTATTTGGATTTCTAACATCTTTCCATGTGTGGCCAATGAATCAACTTTGGAGGATAGTTGCCTAATGGAATCCTCCATGACTCTACCATGCTGCCTTAACTCTTCATTAGTTTTCTCTTGGGAAATGAGAAATTTCTCCAAGAGGTCTTCTAATTTAGCAGTGGAAGAGGTTTGAGCTGGTGGGTTATAGGGTCTTTGGTTTTGAAAACCGGGTGGTGGTGGTCTATTGTTAGTGTTTTGTGTGTTGTATGGCTGGGTGGGCTTGTAGGAAAAATTTGGGTGGTTCCTCCATGATAGATTGTAGGTGTTTCCAAATGGTTCATTTGAATTTTTCTGTCCAAACCCACTATTATGCACATAATTCACTTGCTCAGTAAAATCTTGCCCCAATGTACATTCAGTTGCCATATGATCTGTCATACCACAAATCTCACAAGGAAGGTCAGTAGCACCTGTTGCATTTGCACTGTTAACTTGAAATTTATTAAACTTAGCCATAAGTGCATCTACCTTGCTACCTAGACTTCCTAGCGCATCTACCTTAGCTGACAAATGATTAAAAGCATCCAATTCATACTTACCTGGAGCTTTCCTTGAAGGTCCCCTCTCATTTGACCATTGGTAATGGTTCAAAGCCATATCTTCAATCAACTTATATGCTTCATCCAACCTTTTGTTCATCAAAGCACCTCCAACAGCAGCATCCACAGTAAGCTTAGTATTGTAGTTCAAACCATTGTAGAAAGTATGAAGAACTAGCCATTTCTCTAACCCATGATGTGGGCACAACCTCAACAGTTCCTTGTATCTATCCCAAGCATCAAACAAAGATTCCCTTTCTCTCTGAGAAAATGTGGTGATTGCATTCCTCAATTGAGCAGTCTTGCTTGGAGGAAAATATCTTGATAGAAAAGCCCTCAGTAGCTCTTCCCATGTTGTTATAGATCCTGCTGGTAAAGAATGTAACCAAGCCCTTGCTCTATCCCTCAAGGAGAATGGGAAGAGTCTAAGCTTGATAGCATCCGCTGCTACACCATTGATCTTGATTGTATCACAGTATTCCAAGAAAATCTGAATATGAAGGTTGGGATCCTCCATTGGTAGTCCATCAAACTGGTTTTGCTGCACCATAGACAAAAGA
This sequence comes from Sindora glabra, assembly GCA_020226215.1. Lineage (NCBI taxonomy): Eukaryota > Viridiplantae > Streptophyta > Magnoliopsida > Fabales > Fabaceae > Sindora > Sindora glabra. The sequence goes on from CM035229.1 coordinate 32,391,454, forward strand.
GCTGGCTTCAATTCGAAGTTGTTAGCCTCAATAGCAGGCCTTCTTATACTGGATTGAAGACCAGTGGCGTCGGGTGCTACAAATTCTCTGAGAGATCTGTTGTCCATACCTTCAAACACTGTTTCAAGGTTAATTCCCTCTTGGATATGAACTGATTTTTGCTCTCTCCTTCTCCTAAGCAGAGTTCTCTCAATTTCTGGGTCTAAGTCAATAATTCCTTCAAGACTTCTTCTTCGCATATACAAGATTTTTCTGCAAAATGAATAGGTAATACTCGAACAGAACAAGATAAGAAAGAAATGCTATAAAAATAAGAAAATCAGAACAAGATGAATTAAGAACTAAAAGAAAATGAATTGCCTAGTCTAATTCTCTCAAAACTTCCTGTTAATATCAACTATTCTCAATCCCCGGCAACGACGCCAAAAACTTGATCGTGATCCCGCAAGTGCACGGGTTAAGTCGAGTTATAGTATAAAAGATATCGTCTCCACAGAGATTGAATGTTGAATACTAACTGAATTTCAAGGAAAATTATCTAGGCGTATCAATTGATAATGTGAATTGAGGATAAAATGTAAAACAGAGCTTAGTTATCAAGAAAAGGTTTAATTCAATGAAATGAAAGCATACTCAGCTTAAGGTTCCCTTGTACATTTTATTATGGAATGAATATAATGCTGGAAATCGCACATCATACATGCACAGCGGAATAAAATTTTGCACGATTTCCACCAAGGATCCATGCGAATAAAGAACGCCATAGATTAGGGATTAGGGTTTATACCTTTCGGCCAAAAAATCTTCTAACCGCTACAGCAAGTCCGATTTGCTTCCAAATCACGAACTGGAATAGAAGCCAGAAAATCAGATCACCAGTACAACGTTTATGTGGTTGCACCTCTGTGGTATCCACACAAACCCGTGAATCACCGATGAATGTCTGCTACACACACCGGTTGGAATTGATCTCCTTACACCTCGTAGTGCTAGCTACGCCTCTTCAAAAGGTTTTAGTCAAGGAGAGGTGCTAGGGTTTTCTACGCCTTCTTTTGGGGTGCGTGAATAATGAATAGCCATCCTATTATTACCCAATAAGCCTATTTAAATAGGTGCATAGAAAAACCTAACTTATTTGGGCTTTATTCCATGTATAATTATAGGCCTACTATTGGGCCTTATAATTATAACATGAATTCCCAAATATTAAGCCCAAACAATTTGGTCCATTAATTCCAAATTCACTAGGCTCTAAGTGTGCAACCCAACAGACTCTCATTATGTTGGCAATGACTATTAATCATATTAATGATTATAAACAATGATTGGTGTCTAGCAACACATCATTGTTACCTAAGTAATGTGAAAGTCGATGATTTGACTAAACCTTTACTCGTGATCATCACTTATGTCCTTTTGTCCTATACATCTAGATTGAGCACGAGACATGGACCGTGTCATTCCCGTAGAGCCCAATCTTAAGGTTTCTTGATTCCTAAGTAAGCTGACTGAAACAAATGTAATCGACATCTCATGTCAATTCATCTGAGCATGGCCATACATTTTCTCAGCTTTACTTAATCAAAGGGCCCATAGATGTTACTCTTGTTATATAGGAGGGACAAATCCCATCTTGATCATACAAACCCCTCCGCATGATATGTGACATTTCCAAGATCTACCCTTGCATTCACTTAACCATTAGTGACATAGAATAGTATCAAAATATGAAACTCACATGTAGGGAACCTTGGTGATCTCAGGTCAAAGGACCATATTAATAATGATCACTAAGAACCACTTATGACACTCATATAACGATCCATGTAGTGTTCTTAATATGGGTCGGTCCAGTATACAAGTTCTCTAACTTGTACTCATGTGTAAACTTAATATCCCATATAAGTCTTCACATATGCTAGTCTTAACATATCAAAGCAACCTAATCCGCAATGATATATGACTAGGGACATTTCAGAATACAATTATTCTAAGGTCATTATCATAATTGAATATATATTACGCAGATAATATATATAAATATAATAATTGGAATTGCCATTAAAATAACATGATTCAAAATTACAATCACCAATATGATTGGTTTTAGAGCATATACACTAACATATAATCCTCTAACTTGGTTTACTATTAATTTAGATTGCTGGATTACCAAAAATAAGCTATACCTCATTGCAAGGCTACTAGCTATTAATCAAAAGATTAAGTGCCCAGAATTTCTCTAGTAATCACTTATCTAGGTTGCATTAACACTGCTTTAGAATCCATTTTCAGACATTTCATCCTATGCAAAAGAATCCAATTAGCTTAATTCCTAAGTCTAATTGATATTCCCAATGATCATGCAAGGTCCGATTAATTAATTGGTCATTTCAACCTAGAATCAATTAATCCATAACACAAATCCAATATTCCGGATATATTGGTTTGTTCAAGCACAAAACAGCATAATCAAATCATAAATCAACAGTAAATCAAGCTAGATTATATAAAATTCAATTCCATAACTCCATGAACAAGTTCACCTAAGCTGAGCACAAGGGTTTAGTGTGAAAATATTACAAAATTAGAAGAAAACCAAAAAATAGAGAGGGAATTCAAACAATTCATGAAGCTCTACAAATTCCTTGCTTGAATCTTCAATCCTTTGCTCGAATCCACGGTTAGAAAGTGCCCTTGGTGAGTATGGGTCTCTCCTAGGGTTTCTCCCAACAACTTCTCTTTTAATTTTCGATTTCTCCTCCTCCCTTTCAAATTTTCGCATAAAAATTATATTGGTAATGTACATGGGGTCCAACACGGCCCATGTTCTACCCCGTGTTTCTCAGCGAAAGTTGAGCAGCATGATACACGGTGTGCGACACGACCCGTGTTCTTCTCTGAAGTGTCAAGCAGTAATGTACACGGGGTATGACACAGCCAATGTTATACCCCGTGTTCTTCAACGAAGGCTGATTAGCATGTTACACGGGGTGTGACACTCCCCGTGTTTACCTCAGAAGCGAATGGCAGTATGATACACGGGGTATGACACGTCTCGTGTTTACCCCTGTGTTCTTCTCTGAGAATCTCAGTGAAGCCTCGAAGCATTCCAGAATGATACATGGCCTTCAACACTGGGTTCCCATACCCCGTGTTCTTTGTCAGATGAACAACTTGGCTTCGATTCTCCACAATTTGCACGGTTTTTCCTTCGAATCCTTTTCTAATGCTCAAATATGTCATTTCAAAGCCTGAAAACAAAATATCGAGCATCTAAGTATCCTTTTCAATTAATTTGCACAAAATACTAAGTAAATAAGTGGTGAAACTCATAGAATTTATGTGCAATTGTGCATTTATCAATTTTTCTAGTAATTCATAGTAAAAGATAATATCAAGGGATCACTAGTGGTATAACCTAGTTTGTGCTACTTTATTGCATTATATTTCTCGCAAACTAATTTTTAATCTAATTTTAATGCATAATGGCATTGCAATCAATGATCTTATAAAGATATACTTAAGCATACTAAGTTACTATGAAGGTGGTCTTGACAGGTAGAAAATGTGTAGATTTTTTCAATTTATCAATGATGACCCATATGGAATCATACATTTTTTGCATCCTGGATGACCTAATTAAGAAGTCCATTGTGATGCTTTCTTATTTCCACTCTAGTATCAAAAGTGGTTAGTGCATTCTAGTTGGGTGTTGATGTTTTGCCTTTACTTATTGGTAGGTAAGACATTTCATCATGTACTCCAACATATGTTTCTCATTCCTTTCCATTAAAAGATATCTTTTAAGTCATAGTACATTTTTTGTTGCTTTCAGATGCATGGTGTAGGATGACTGCAAGGTTAGTGCATTAATTCATTTCATTTGTTCAAAAGGACCTAAATTCTTCCTTGGTAGCACACTACTTCTTTTTCATTAATAGTTAGATTGGATTTTGGATCTTCAATTGCCTCTTTCAGCAAATTTGCATAATTTGAATTGCTCTTCTATGTATATTTGATTCTTTCCATAAAACTAATTAAACTACCACATAAGCCAACACTACCCTTGAATTTTTGACTAGTGCCTTTATTGCCTTGCTTGCAAATTTTCTACTAAGTGCATATGCTACTACATTAGCCTTGCTAGGATAATACAAATAGAACAATTGTAGTCCTTGACCATCTCCATCTACCTTGTTACCTCAAATTAAGATCCTTTTACATAAAGATATACTTCAAGCTTTTATGGTTCGTGTAGCTTTCGGTGGTCTCTACATATAGGTAATACCTCCTATTTCAAAGCAAAAATTATTGCCCTATTTCCAAATCATGTGTAGGGTAATTCTACTTATGTTTCTTTAATAGTCAAGAAGCATAAACCATTACCTTGCCATTTGCATAAGAACCTATTTGACCTCGATCTTTGACACATCATAATATACCATATTATCCTTCTATGCCCGAGGGAAGTGTTAACATTGGTGCTAATGTCAAATAGGAATTTAGCTTCTAGAAATTGTTCTTACATGCATTTGACCACTCAAATTTAACCCCTTTCTATGTTAACTTAGTTACTGGTGTGGAGATATTAGAGAAATCATGATCAAACCTTTGGTAGTAACTTTCTAACTCAAAGAAACTCCTTATTTTAGTGATTGGCAATAACCTCGGCCAATTTTGCATGGCTTTAATGTTTTAAGTGTCCATTCAAACTCCTTCTTATGAGTTTACATGTCCAAGGAAATTAACATTGGTCATTCATAACTTATATTGCACCGAGATGTTCTAGTAAGATTTGAAATATTGCACTGAGATATTGAACATACTCTTTCTCACTTTTTGAGTACTCTAGAATATTGTTTATAAAGATAATAATGAACTTATCAAATATGGCTTGAACATATGATTCATCATTCCATAAAAGCAATTGGTACATTGGTTAATCTAAATGATATCATTAGGAACTCAAAATGACCATATTGAGTTCCAAAGGCAGTTTTGGGGATATTTTCTCCACAGATTTTCCATTGGTGGTAGCTTGTGCATAGATTTATCTTAGAAAAATATTTTGCTCCTTAAAATTAATTAAAGAAGTTATCAATGCATAAAAGGGTATACTTGTTCTTGATGGTGACTTTGTTAAGCCACTACTACTGAAAAGTTGATAGATATTAGGTGTTAAGTGGTAACACATTAGAAAATCACCTATATGTAATTGAAAGCCCTTATAAATAATATTTCATGTTAGTTTCAAATAAGTCATAAAATATTACAATGATGATGATTATGATATATAATTCCCTGTGTCTTATCTTTTGCCAAAGATATAGGAGGAAACTTTCAACATTAGTCATTTATAAATAACCGATGTCTAATTTTGATATACCACTTTAGTTTATATTAAAAGTAGATGTGGTATATAGTATCCTTACTTAATCTACCTCACTTACCTTTATCCTATTCCCCTACCCTAATTCTTCCCTCCTAACCCTAGCCCCCTTCGCTAGTACCTCTTCTAAAAGTGTCCTAATGTCTCTTGTATTCAACCCTTAAAAATATTATACCTAGAAATAGAAGATAATATCCCATATAAAACTAGAGACAATATCCTATATAAAATAATAGAATCCTAATGACAATAATTTTAGATAATAAATCTTGTAATAAAAGTTTGAAAACTAAGAGATGTTATACTCATTACTCTAATTATAGATAGGTGATACACTAAATACTATTTTAATACCTGTTGCTTAACTTGTGATGTTAGCGCTTTTTAGAAAAATATGATTGAATCTAATACCTACAAATGCAATAGGCATTCATTAAATTTTACAAAAATGATGGTACACATTTGATATAAAAAATAGTAGATAATACAATCGAAAGGCATTGAAGATTATTGAAATCAAATTTCTTACTTATACAAACCTATAAAATCTACATCACAATGAAAGAAAACAAGATATGATGGATTATAAAACTAAGAACTAAATTGCAAGAATAAAAATAAAAATTAAACAAATTGTTACCTCCAAATACTCAATTTTTTATAATGAATAATTAACCTAATAGATTTTATTACAAGCTAATAGAGATTCATTCTTAAAAATAAATTTAGTGAGCAAAAACATAAAATCAAAGAAAATTATACTCAGGTTGAGAGGAGAGCATATCTCATTAGAAAAAGAATCAATTTAAGATTAGAAGAGGCCTAATATAAAATTTGCAAATGATATAATTGTTGCACTTCTTTTATTTTCAATATGTGTCAATGTTTTGGGTTTAAACATTAGTTATTAGTAGAAAAAAAATGACATGCAAAGTACAATAGCATCATCCTGCTAACAAATAATTGACATCGATTGTTTATATAACTACTAACATTGTAAACTAAAAGATGTCCATTTTTAGTAGAAAATTAATGTATTTTTAAGCACCAAATTTTTCCTTTTTAAAACACATATAACCATTTAACACATAAAAAATAACCAATTGACACCTCTAGAAATATTACATAACAACAACAAACTAAGATAGAAATCGATAATAATACAACCAATTGTAGGAACTTTTATACAAAGTTTTTGAACTATCATTAGCACATTAAAATATAAGTTATAACAAGTCATTTACAACTAAGCTAACTATCAGTAACTAATTTATAATAGCTTAAATAATTATAAACACTTGTAATATTCCAAAGCCATTAATTATGGTTTAACTTCAGTTTCAAGGAAATATTTTGCCTAAAGTTTTCTAACGTCATCAGGTTATTCTATAACATATGGTTGGGGCTTCTCCTTAAAATTTTATAAATTATACACAATTAACATGTTATCATTAAGACAAATTCAGTTAGTTAATCTAGCATTTGAAGAGTTGTAAATAAGCAAATGATTACCTTAGTGGGGATTTAACGAGCAGGTAACAAATAAAACCTGTAATTGTCACGACCCAACATACTGTAGTCGTGACCGGCGTAAAGATACCCAATCAGCATTCCACACTAATAAGATACCCTTACTAGCCTCCAAAGACGACACAATATCGTATATACTTGCAAAAATAATATTAGGGCGCGCCGAAAGAAAATAGGTAATAAAGAGTTGAAATACCAAATAATATACATATAACAGTACAAATATTTACAGAGATAAGTCTATCATAACTTTACATACAGAAAACCTAGTCATTTGACTCATTAACCCTATTTGCAACTCTAACTCACACGTTCCAAAGGGTGTTGTGGCATGTCTTCTGTAAGTGCTACCGCGCGTCCACGGATCCACGGTCATTATCTGAAAAGATAAAATAAAGAAAACACAGAATGAGTATAAACATACTCAGTGAGTAATAACCTATTATTGCCCCCTTTTGGTTATCTCATTTAAGGTTGCTTTTCCAATTAAAAAGCCTAGATTTGGATATTACGTTATTTAAGAAATGGCATTAGTTGGTATACAAAGTCACCTTATATCTTCGGTCTAACCTTATCCCCCGCCACCCTAGGCCCGAGGCCACCAACCTTTTCCCTCCACTACTTACCCCTCCTCTCCTTCTCTGCGAAGGATGTTTTCTCCCTCCCACATTTGTGTAAGTAAAATGAACAATTGTGGGACACCACATGCATCAACCACAATTTTTCCTCGAGGAATGTATCAAAATACCAACAATGCCATAAGTGTTTTATGCTTCATTTATCCTTCTATGCTCATTCTCATATCACACCCTAAAGGATATTCATGTATACAAGTTAAATCACTCATATGTCATACATAAAAATTAAACAATGGAATTATTTGAGACGAAAATTGTTCACTCAGCAAAGAACACGGGGGTGAACATGGGCTGTGTTCTACCCCGTGTTTAGAATATGGGGTACAACATGGGCCGTGTTTTACCCCGTGTACATTACTGAATCAGCTTTCGACAAAGAACACGGGGTACAACATGGGCCGTGTTCTACCCCGTGTACATTACTGATCTTCCAAAAACACTTCGCCAAAGAACACGGGGGTGAACATGGGCCGTGTTCTACCCCATGTACATCACTGATCAACTTTCACAAAGAACACGGGGTACAACATGGGCCGTGTTCTACCCCGTGTACATTACTGATTTTCCAAAAAAACACAATTTACATGGCTAAACCTCCTTCTCCCCTTGGCTTCTCAAAAGGGAAGTTTCATACACACTTTTATACTCAAAATTTCATCTTCCTTATTTCATCAATTTAGCCAAATTTCAAACAAATCATGCCAGCCCACATAAGCACCATTATGCCTTTAAAGTCCTAGTGTATACATCATGGTTTCTTGTTGCTTTTACACCAAGCCAAAGTCATAGATCAACATAACAACATCTAAAACACCATTAGACATGTTCAAATCATCCAAAACTAATTATCTCAACAACTAACACAAATCATGTCTTAGAAATCATATTCCTCATGACCATCCAACATCAAGAGTTCATAAAGTGAATAACAAGCTATTACTCACCTTAAATCCTTACTTGCTTCTTCCTCCTTTCAAATATGAATTCTAAGGGAGAGGGAGAGGAATTCAAGAGGATAAAAATCAGATCTTAAAGTCAAGAGGAAGAAGAATTTCACAAGAGTATTAGGGGTATCAAAATCTACCTATTTAACTTGCCAATTTCTCTTGAATTCACTTTGTCTAGCTTCCCTTGTTACTTCTCTATGGGGTCACGAAATTTTGCTGGAGAGGAGCAGCAAATGTGCTGCAACCAAGCCTCTCTTACTTTATAAAAAAAGGCTTAAAGTAATTCTAAAAAAAAAAAATCTCATAATTCAATCATTTCCAACATTAAATGTGCCTTGGATTTTGGGAGGACTTTGGGGACACTTGGTGGGCTGCATAGCACGTCCAAGTGGCTAGGTTTCAGGCAAGCACATCATGAAATATCCAATAAAAATGAGACACAAATTAAAGATTTTCAAATATTACACTTTTGCCCCAAATTCTGTCATTTTCTTTCATTTTGGTCCTTAGCTTCCCTTGGAAGTTTGGGCTGGTAATGGATCACGAATTTGGGCCTCATTTTTTTCACACTTGGGTCTGAAAATAACATGGGCCAACCCAACCTGCACAACACAAATTAAAAAGGCCAAAAAGATAAAAGGGTTTATTACAATTTGGCCCCGACTTACTTAATTTCTTTACATTTTCATCCTTAGGCTTTCAAACATCTTACAAATTTTATTTTTACTTCCCATAACCATTTTTGAGCTTTGAAAAATGTTTCTGATCATCCATTAATTTTATTTAAATTAATTTACTATAATTTTGACTCATTTTCTCACTTTTTCACTTTGTCGGGTACAGAAATTTTCTAAAATCTATTCTTAGGTTTCTAAGAAATTTTCACTCATTACAATCTCAAAAATTTTTCTTTTTATTATTATTAATATATATATATTACTATTGTACTAATTTAGGATCGTTACAGTAATGCATGACGTAATAGTCACACTCCACATTTTAAGCTATTTTGGGAACTGTAATAAAATAGGAATTTAGTTTGATCCCACTAATGCATAATCTTCCTAGTCTAATATGATATAATTTTACTATTAACAATGTACATGCACTTTTTCCCATTTAAAAGATTTGCCTTGCCCTAATTTCAAGCTTTTCTTAGAAGCTATGGTTAGAGCATTTTCTAAGTAATTCTTCAAAGTGGATTGCATTTCTTCTAACAAAGGATTTAACTAGTAGATAAGCTTGCTCCTTAGCATTACTAGAGCAAGCAACTAGTACAATGTAATTATCAAAATCTATTTAAGAAAAAAAATCACAACTAAATCATAAATGGGACCTACCCCTTATGGTGTGGCATGAAGTAGGAGTTTTGCTTGGGCTAATGCAGTAATGTTGTGACAATGTAGTCCTATCTTTTATCTTCTTTAAGTATAGGTTACATATTGAGTTAATATGGATCTAGGAATCCTAATGCAACATTTGTTGATGCAACATGTCAAAGCAACACCTGCAGAAGGATTAATGTGAGCTAAACTTATATTTTGATAGTTGTTTAATTAATTTGTTAAATAAAAAAAGATAGAAAAGACTTACTTGATCCAGAGTTGGATATAAGTTACATCAAGCTCCTTGAACTTTAGCAACTACTGGAAGGAAGCTTTTTCAATGAAAAATAGATTTTTCAATTCCACCACATCCACCCCAATTGAAAGCATAATCTTGAAATCTTTTCCTTAGTGCCTATCAAGGTATCATTACAACTTTTTCTAAGCAAGATCAGGAAGTGATAGCATTTTAAGCATGGGATCATAAATAATGATAGTTTCACCCAGTAATACTAACATAATTTTAAAAAATATATAAAAACTTTATTAATAGAAGGGACCTTTATTAATACCTCCATTAGGTATTAAATGAGAGATATTAACCATGTTATAAAGGTCTCGTGGGCTTTATCCATTATCAAGGTAACATTATTTGGCATAACACCTCAATCTTAAGGATTAAAGGCTTGTCAACCACCACTTTGACTTGATTGTCAAGTAATGGCTAATGGTGTAGTTGATGACTTACTAAAATCAACCCATTTGCAATATTTTGTTAAGGTAGTTCCACCACTATTGAGCATATCAAGCTCCATATTATGCAATATGAACCCTTTATCATAAGAAACCTAATTCATATATAGACATATATGAAAAAGTTTTAAGGTTAATTTTAATATTTACTTGAGGTTCGATCTTCAACATTTCTTCCATCATGTTGGTTGATGCTTTAAATGCAGGCACATCCTTACTGCCAATAATAAAAAAGGCCAGCATACCCTACTAATCAATAGTACATACAAATGGTAAGCCATTGGTCATAGGAACCTCCTTATTTATAAAGGCAATGGGTCTTAGGGCTAGTTGGACAAATGATGTGAAACTCAAAGTTATGGTATATTAGTTGGTTACTTACTTTTATAAGATGTAAAGTATATCACCTACTGTTGCATAACTTATTGCTTCTATAAGTACTTTATAACCCTTTAATGTAGCCATGCCTCTGAATTAAGTTCTAGTATCACTTTATTGGTGACCTGTTTTCCATTTATGCCAAATTGATTGTCAATTATTCCATAGGCCAATGCCTTACTGGGTCGAAAACCTCCTTATGTCCAACGTTATGTCTGGTAGCTTGAACATGGCTATGAGCTCTTCTATTCCCAAAGCTAAGGTCAGGATGTCATGATTCCTAATCGATTGAAACTAGAGGCCTTCTACATAAAGGCATCCTATAGCAATTAGAAAGGAATAGATGATTAGAAATAACTTAGTTAAAATGGAAGTTTCAAAATTAAATAACATGTTTTCATTCAAACCTTAATATTTAAAATTTTCTTCAAAATAGCTTAACTTTTTGAAGTCATGTATTGCCTTTACTTATTTACTCTCCCTTGCATCTATAACTTTGCACAAGAAATGAAAGATATCTCACAAGTATCCTCATTTTCCTCATCTTCAGTATGCCTCTTAGCTAATAAGTTCTTCTCCAACTTTTTGTAACCTTCCAATTATGTCGATATATATTCTTCTTTCATTTTTCTTGCAAGGACTTACTCAATGCTTATTAACCAGAGGACATATTTGTTTATAAGTAAGAATGGTATACAAATAAGACATTGAAATAACATGAAAGTCAGAGGTAAAAATTTTACCTTGAAACACTTATCTTCACATTATTTTTGGAACTTCTCCAATAATTCTGGTCAAGGTAGTTCCATCATTACATTAGGTTATTTTTTTTTTCACGATCATGCTATAGTACTTTGCTATGCATCAACATACTGCTTGAAATATCAAAGGATTTTTACAAGGAAAAAAACACATGTGAAAGATTAAATTATATGTGAATGTTACAAATATAGTTTTTATTCTATCCAAATTAAGTGTATAAACTAAAATCTCTTCCTAAAATGTCATCTTTAAATCCCTTAGGTACCTTTTTTTTAATGAGGAACAATAATTAATACTTTGGACCATATAGTCACTATAACAAAATTGATAAATTAATTAATATTTTCTCCATCTAGTTGCCATTTCTTCTCGAACTTTACAAGTAATTTCTCACTCCCTAGTCTATGTTGTAGCAATGCTCTTCAAGGTAGTAGGACCCTTTATGTTTCTTTTGATTAGGGTAGCTTCCTTTTAAGATTTATCCATACTTTTTATATATAAAAGAAAAACTAGTATCAATCATGTATATACAATAAAGTTTTAGTTAACATTATTGAATGATAAAAAAAATAGCAAATATAAGATTGGTTCTTAAAATAAATGCAGTATTAAATTACATGGAAAATACATAACTTACTTGACAAGAAACTAAATGAAGATTATATCAATCATCATAGACTTCATTACTAATTTACATAAATATGAAGCAAATTGGAATTATTAAAATATATGATAAATCTAACACCTTAAAAAGAATCAATAGCATACAATGGTAAAGACAGCAAGTAAAAATTATACTAGCATTACCACCAAATAGAGCATACCACAACCATGTAAACTAATTGCAACAAAACCTTAAAAAAATCACTAAACATAGCATATAGTATAATCCTAAACTCAATGTTGAACAAGGCTCTTATAATGTCACTATACATATATATAAACATTTTAACTAAACAAAGCTAAATTTAACCACTTAATATAAAAAAATATAACAAAAATGAGAAAGGAAAATGTACTTGGAAAAATTTATTGATAATTACAATGATCAAGAAGCAAACTTCAAGCGAAAAAGAGACACAATGATTGTTTTGGACTCACTAAAGAAAATTAGATGGTATAGGTGATATCAAGGAAGTGAGTTTCATAAAGTAAACACGATAAGAAATAAAGGAGCAAATGAAATTTATGCAGAGAAAAAAATTATATGTCAATTTCTTACTAGATAATTGACCTGTTTAATGAATAACATCAGATTCATAGAAAATAGGCACATATTGTTAAGATGATATTTATAAAAATACCACTAAGTAATCAATTTCAACGTCAATTGTTTTAAAAATCAACATTTTAAGTTCCTTTTCCTTTTTAAACATAATTGCTTGCATTCACTTACGATATTGATTGTAAAAGAGACCAATGTCTTAATATCACTTTTATATTCAAACATGTCAACCATGGCAAAACGACATTAACTTTTTATTTAACCATTATCTTAAGTTCAAATGAAAATTTCAACAGTGCTATTGCATAACTATGGACTGTAATTTCTCATTTAAATGTTATCTTTGATTCCTATAGAAATTTCTATAGTATCAACACTTAATTATAGATGTTAATTATTTTAAAAACCATCTTCTTATTTGTTCTAATAATTTTAAAAATGCCACTACATTAATATACATGTTAGTTTTTTCTTATGATTAACATCTATCTACTATCATAGAATTATAATTTTATAGCAATGAGGTGACAATAATTGATGCACATCCCATCTTTTTCTTTACAAAAAGAGCTAGATGTCCCTAAAGTAAAGAGCTAAAATAGGTAAAACTTTTATTTATTAAATCTTGCAATTACTTTTTCAGTTCTTGAAATTTAATTAGAGCCATTTGATATAGAGACATAGTTATAGGTTCTATTTTAGGAAACAAAGCAATATAAAATTTAATTTATTCGGTTGCAATCTAAGTATTGGGAGATTACTAGCATCAATATTAGATTAATTCAAATCTCGCAATAGTACTAGATACACAATGCCTCCCTTTCTAATGAGTTTTTGAGCTTTAATGCTAAGAATGATGCCAATGGAGTGTGGTAACTTATCTCCTTGAAACTTAATAGATGGAAAACCTTTTATGGAAAAAGTAATAAATTTGTTAAAGTAGTTCACATAAATATAATAGTTAGATAACCAATATAGCCCTAAAATCACATCATATCACTCATATTTATTAGGAATAGATCTATTAGCATCACATGGTCATAAATCTTCATAAGGCAAGCTTCTAATTTGTGTGTGGCTATAAGATATTTTTTACTAGAGTCATTGCAATTAATGGCATGTCCATCACATTCGTAGGTTTACCTAAAATAGCAATAAATTTCTATGTTACAAAGGAGTGAGTGGCTTTAGGATCAAATAAAATTTTAGCAAAAAGGTTTTTAATAGAAATGATTTGTACCACAATAGCATTAGAGGCATGTGACTTTTGAAGGATAAATGCATAGACCTAAGCTTAACTTATACTCATTTTTTCCCTTAGTTTATAGCATTAACACCTTTTGAAAGTGCCACAAGATTCCTTGGTTGTTGAATAGATTAAGTATTTTAGTTATTCTACTGAGACATGGAATATCTTATTCCTTGGCTTGCAACCTTGTTAGGATATTCCCTTGCTTTATGTTTGAATCTTCCCCAGTTAAAATGCTTTCCCTTAAAATTGTTACAAGGACTGATATAGGGGAAACATTATTATGAGCACTAAGGTTTTGTAAGCCAATCTTGTTGTTAGCTTAGAAAGGATTTTATTAAGTTCTTTATGCCCTAAAACCATTTCTTGAAGAGGATTTACCATATGCACCATCTAACAATATAAGCCTTGTCATAGAACCACTCCCACCATGTTTGGTTATTGTAAGAAGGAGCATCCTTTTAGATGAAGTGGACCTGCACGTTGGAAATGGAGCAAGAGTTGCTGCATTAGCTGTACGGACTTATTATTTATCTTTACCTAGTGGATTAGTTTTAGAATTGGATAAATGTTATTTTGTGCCTACTGTTAGTAGAAATTTGATTTCTTTTTCTTGTTTAGACAAGAAAGGTTTTTCATTTATAATAAAGGACAAATGTTGCTCTATTTATTTAAATGAAATGTTTTATGGCAATGCACAATTAATAAATGGTCTTTATTTCTTCAATGTTATTAGAAGTCTTTTAATAAACATATGGCAATTATAGCTTTCATTGATGATAACTTACATTTTTTAATATCAATGCATTCGGATAAGTTTAAGCAATATCCATTTAGGATACATATGTTTTTCACCCATTCACATACTAATCTTTTTCTCTCTTTGTCAATGTGAATATAGCTTTAGGTTTTGCAATCTTATCATTATCCAACACTTTCAACTCTAAATCTTGGTGGGCACAATGTAATGCCATGTCTTTCCTTACTTTTAAATATCTTTTATTCTGTTGTTCACATCCATTATAATGTTGAATATGTTATTAAACATATTCTTCTCAATGTGCATCACATCAAGATTATGCCTTATCAATTGTGTATCCTAATAAGGCAAGTCCTAAAATACACTTTTCTTTGTTTAATTGTATTCCTCACCAAATCCAGGTAACTTGTCCATTCCTTTGTTACTGACCTTTGGCAAGTTGGAAAGTTTCTCCTAAATATCTCTCTTACTTAACCTTCATGGGAGAATGGATTTCTCAATTTTCCTATCTAAAATGATATCCTATCCTTTTAAAAAGAATTATTTTTGTCCAAAACATGTCAATGACATATGAAGAAAGAAGTTTTCTACTTTCCTTCAAGTAGGATACTTTGGTCCCCTCCATACATATAGGACAATCTAAAACACCATAAATACTCCTCTCAGACAATAAGCTATAAGCAATAAAATCATTTATTATCCATAATAAAGCACTTGTGATGAGAAAAATATTTCTTATTTTATTTTTTCCTATTTTATATCTCTTAGATGTTACATGTGCTTAATTTCATAAAATTGGCCTTGTTTTATAATTATGAGTAGATTTTATAATATTTTGAATTTATTCAGTAAATACTAGGTTTTGATACTATTTCTATTGTTAATAATCTCTTAAGCTCTAAATGTTGGATTGAGGCAAGTTTTATATTATTGGAAATCTTAGAAAGAGATATACAATTTTTATGTTTTGGGCTAAGTCCAGTTTAGTTGTTTTAGAGGTCATATTTGGCTGAGAAACTGAAGTTATGTTTATATCCCAACTGAGTCCACCTTTATTTTTAGGTCATATCTGAAGCTATAGAGGTTCGATTAACATGAGACTAGCACCTAAATTTTACTAAGACATAGGTCTATAACTTTTCTATCTATGGATTTTCTAGATTACTTTGATTGCATGGTCTTGTACTAGCTTCAAGTTAAAGCTATAGGAATTCACTAATGTAACTATTGGATTTAATTACTTTGTTAAAAATAGGTTTGGGCTTGTAAAAATTAGGAAAACCTCATCTTTGTTATCCTAATAGGCATAGGAGTCTAGTCCAATAGGGTTTTAGATCAATTAGATCAAATAAATAGGGAGAGCTCATTAGACATTCAGACTTATACATAGACTCAGCAGCATAACTCTTTTTCTTCTTATTTTCTCCTTTATTCTTCATCAATGGAAGCTTAAATTCTGAGTTGATTTAAGAAGTTTGAGGCTCTCCCCACTGGATAATGAAATTATGATTTGTAATATTAACTCTCATTAATTAATTTTTCTCTTTCCCTCTTTACTTGTATTGATTTCTTGAAGTTACTTATGTTGGATGTTAATTTGATATAATTGATATTCATTCTTGTGATTTCTAATTCTTTGCTATTTTAATATGAAATTATGATTGATAAATCATAGTTTTATACATAGGGATAGAAAGTTTGGGAATTAATTTAGAGATTTCTAATTTAATTTCTCAAATCAACCAAATTCTCTCTATAAATTAATTTCGATCTATCTTAGGGATTATAGCAATTGCTTAATTTAGCTAATCTTAATTAATCAAATCCTAGGCAATTATCTAGTATAAGATTCATGAATTATTATAAGGATTCTGGATAATTCAAGGTTGAAGAATTAATTAGGGAAGTCAAATCTTAATTAATCCAATTTAAAGCTTTCAATTTCCTTAAATCAACTATTTTATTTCATTGAATTTCTCTTTAGTTTGCTTCTGTTTTACACTTGTTTAGTTATTGATATTAATTTAATTTCATGCAAACAACCCCCCCCCCAATTCTAGAATTTGTGTTTTGCATTCTATTATTGTATAATTATATATATAACATATAATAAATTATACAACATCCTATTATAGCATTTTGTCCTATTTATGTTTTCATTTTGTTTACATAAGTTTCTTTCATTTTCATTGCATTTATAGTTTAACAATTATGTAAATATTGTTATGAATTCATTTAGAAAAGATAATATCAAGGGATCATTAGGGTATGACTTAGTTGTGCCACTTTACTGCATTATTATTGTAGAACCTATTTTTAATCTAATTTTGGTGCATTGTCACATGCATATCAACCTGCATTTAAAAGTTCTATTTCTTAAAGGCATCATATGTATGAACTCTAGTTTCCTATAACTCCTTTAATTTTTCAACTAGAGATTGCAAGTATAAGTCAATATTTTGAATGGGACTTTTTCGTTTAGGAATAATATGAGTTAGAAACATGTATTCATTTTTCTTGCACAACCAAGATGGTAAGTTGTAAGGGGTGATAATAATAGGCCAACATGAATAAGGATGTGTAACTTGCCTATATAGAGTAATAACATCTATTTAGAATCTAATCCTTACATTCCAAGGCTTTATGGCAAAAGAAGGATGACTCTTATTAAAAGATTTCCATGCCTCTCCGTCACATGGCGGGCACATAGTCCCTAACTCGTGATGAGTTTTATTATGTCACATCATATGTTTTAAAGTTTTTAAAGATATGTATAATCTTTGTAACCTTAGGGTTAATGGGTGTAGCATAGAATCTTATTTGGTATGCTCTTTTGTCTTTAACCATTGTTCTTAATTAACTTGTATCAAAAGTGATGACAAATTGGACATTTAATTTTTCTTTGTTCTCTTTGTAGTAAATTATACATCTATTCTTATAAAAATCTATCCTCTTATATCCTAGTCTAAGTTAAAGAACTATTTGCTTGATCTTTTAAAAATCCTTATGGAGATAAGCATACTTAGGTAGAAACTTATTTATTACTTTAAGGATTAAGTTGAAACAATTTGTACTCAAGTTGAATTCAGACTTAATATTTAATAGTCAAGACATTACTAATAAGGGAGTGTGAATTTTACAACCTTCCTACAATAGCTCTTCCACAATTCTTAACAGGTCATAAAATTTTTGAGTATATACATTTAGTAAATCTTCATTAAAGCTTAGTGAAATAAGTTCATAATCATTACTCCAGTCAAAGTTAGGGTCAAAATCAAGTCTAATTGCTTCAATGACCATTGTTCAATAAGGATTACAAGGTTGTTAATTTGTGTTAAAATTTACATGATTTGTGGTTGTAGGAAAGGCATGGACACTAAGAAGATCGTAATTTCTATAAGGCTCACCATGGAAGGTCCAATTGTGGTTATTAGCTATAAAACCCTACTTGTAAAGGTGTTCCTTCACTTGATCTACATCAAGGAAAACCCAATTTTCACACTTAAGGAATAGACATCTAATCTTGTATGAGACAAAAAAGTTAATTACAATCGAGCAAATTTAACAAATGCATTAACACCATATATGAAATCAAGACTAAAATTTTTCTCTAGGTAGTCATCTAGTATACATTCAAGCACGCTCTAATTTCTCCATGCCTACATTGCTGTACCAAAGATTGCTAAGGTATTTTAAAATAAAAAAAAAAGCTTAACAAAATTAGATGAGATATGAGAAATTAAGAATGGAATCGACACTAGTCACCTAATGCTCTTAACAAAGCATTGAAACACTTATGTCAATCCCACCAAATCTCAAGATGAAATTGATGTGACATTGAAAATTTCACTTATAACCATCAAAATTTAGTCATGAGAATTAGTGGGACTGACACAAGTGGTTTAAGGCTTTATTTACCACATTTTATGGTGTCGTAGCTATTGTAAACTTTTTCTCTACATAATTCAACTAATAGTACTATGTACTCAAGTAGAAGAAAATTGAAGCAACTTTTGCAATTAATAAGTTTTGTATATTGAGTTAAATTCAATGCATATATTTCATTTTTAAGTAATATGCACTAAAAGCCTAACTAAAGATCCTAACTTGTCACTTGTAGAAAAGCATAATTATGTATGACACAAGTTTGTTCTTTGTTATTAAAAATAAAGAACTTGTAACTCAAAAACTTATGTTTTTTTATTACTAACCTAAGAAAAAAAACACAATTCATGTGGTATGCTACTATTCATATTTCTTATATATGTGTTTGCTAGTTATTGTTTAAATATGTGTATATTGTGCACTTAAGCATTCTTTTAATTTTGTATGTTTGATTAACAAAAAGATAGTAATATAAGAAAAATCAACAACATCAAGAAGGTGTTTAGAATCATACTTTCTAAGCTACAGAGATATAAGCTAGAGAGAAATGAAAATTGACTAGAACAAGTGGAATAAACTAGAAAAATAGAGTAGCAACTAGCAAAATAAAGCAATAAAGTAAAGCAACAACAAGCCTAACTTTTTCATCGAAAAAAGCATACAATAATGTGTACATGCCAACAAACAAGAATGGATATTTTGTAAAGTTAGAAAGTAATATAAACTTCAATTTAAGTGCAACATGAAGGTATATATTATTTTCTAAGCCAACCAGTTAATGAAAAAAGTAGTATCGTGTAATTAGAGATTTGCCTATGAAGGAATCTATTACAAATATTTATTCTTGCAAAATAAATAAATTAATAAGATTTAAGATTAAGTATAAATCATCAAATTTTATCTATGGCATATAGGGGTGCTTAATGGGTCAACTTGCGTAAGCTTAGCCCATTTAGGCTTGATCCGCAAAGGCTCACATTTTATACGAGCCTATTTTAATTGGCCTAGTATATATAAAAGTCTACAAAGCCTACAAAATTTACCTTGTAAATGGGCTTGGCCCGTGGACCAGCTCACAATCCGCACAAGTTTGCTCTGCATAGGCTTGTATTTTTACAGGCCTACTTTTAGCAAGTTTAGTATGCGAAAAGCCTACAAATCGATCCATCAGGCCAGTAGGCTAGTGGCCCATTAAGCACCTCTAGTGGCATATGGGGTCACTTTAAATGCCACTAAGTGCAAAAAGTTCATTAAAAACTATAAGGAAAAATTAATAATAGTTATGCAAGTATCATTTTTTTTTCTTTTGAGTAAGACTAGTGCACAACATAAAGCATATAATTTATGAGCCAATAGTTTCTCATGAAAATTGAATACGAATATAATCCATATAATTAAATTGAAAGCTACAACAACAATAAACCATTGACATATTTCTATAAGAGTTATTTTATTTAAGCATTAATGTGTTCTTTTTTTTATTCATGTTATATAAATTGAAACAACTAGACTATGGATTTACACATGAAATGTAAAATTTGATTAAAAAAAGATAACTATCAAAGGAAAAATTCAAAAAATGGAAGGAAAATTATAATATTACAAGTGTAGCATTGATAAATCAAATCCCTTTCAAATTTGTAGATAAATGACTAAGGTGGCCCTTATGTTTTATCTAGTATTCCAATTTTGATCCTATAACATTCACATTTTCCTTTTATATTATGTGAATTTATACCACATTTTTGCAAAAATAAACTCATATTTTTATGTATATGGTTTGCAGTCTTAAGTAACTATTGATAGATGAATTCATTGCAAAAATATCACATTATATATTCCTAATCCAAAGCAATGAAAGAAATATTAGCAATTATTGGTTATTACACATATCATTAAAATTTGTGAAATTGAAGGTTTTGCACTAAACATTTGGTAATCTTACCTAAAGGCCTTGACAACCTTTTTCTTTATTTCTTCCCTTAACAAAACCAGCTTCTTTTAACTAGAAAGAGCACAAAATTTAACTCTTTACAACACATGCATGGCATATGTTTAGTTAAATTTAACTATTTATTTAAATAGATAAATAAAACTAATTTAATTCATAATATGTTGTGACATATACAAATAACACTAATACTTCAAAAAGAAATCCAAGTAAAAATAATTGATCAATTTTCATGCAAGGCTTACAAGCCATTATACAAAAATGAAGTCACTAAGCCAAGAATGGTTCTATTCATAAATCAATTTTGTTATTGATATAACAGACAATATGGCAAATCATCAAAGTATTATGGTCTTAGTTAAAAAGTTAACCAAAATAATTATAAAAAAACTAGTGTAAATGGCAAAGAAAGCCACAAAGTGGCCCATTACAAGACATATTTTAGAAAAGAAATTACCACCAATAAACTAAGCATTAACAATTTCTTAATTTTACAATCAGTGTTATGAGAAGATAGAGCTTTCACTAAATTGTGTTGCTATATCAATTTCCATAAAGCTAGAGTCCTTAAGGATAATATTCATGTAATCTCTACCAAGTTTTTAAGCATAAATATAGTGTTGTGAAGAAAACAAAAAGGCTATACAAATGAAGTTAGCAAAGTAATGAAAATTACAAGTATTATTGGTAAATCATGTAATTCCATGAACTTCTATAATTATGAAGTGTTATCAGGCTAAACAATGGCTAATCAGTTTGCAAAAATGAAAAAAAAATCAATAAAAATAAGGATTTTCCAACATTTATAGTGTTAATTTTTTACAACTATATGTTAACATCCTCCAACTACTGATTGTGCAATAAATGGCAAAAACCTCATAGCATGCACAAGTTCCAACTACCTTTATTTTGAAAAGCACTCATCTGCTCAAATAAAAAAATAAGAAGAAGAAAATAGAAAGATCAGTGTTAGGATTGGTAAAAAAAATTAATAAAATAGTGCTTCAACATAAAAAAACAAAAGAGGCATAAAGTAGTCTCCATCAACCCAAACTAGTCTAATGTTCACAAATTCCACCATTGAAGAAAAAATATTGAAAAAAATGAATATACAACCTAAAAATTTATAAGAACAAAGCTAACATTCATTGAAAAAATCACACTTCAAAATTGGTACCAACACTAGAACAAAATGTGATGAAATAAGGGAGTAGGCTATTGGAGTTTAATTGTTATTTTGAACTTTCCTCCCACACTATGGAAGCCCAATTTTTCCACTGTACATTGTAGAATCTTCCACTCTCCATAGCTTGCAATTTAGGATTTTGCTTTTGTAAGTGACAAATTGAAATAATGGAACCAATTTAAAATTTTTCTTTTAATTGATGAGAGATTAGTGAAAGACTTATCCTTTACTAAAAAATAGCAAGTCTCGAGTCATTGGCCCAGCCCTTGCTAAATGGGCCAAAAATATACAAAAAAAAATCTACAAAAATGAGCCACTCCTTTAATCATATAGTGAGGCAATTAGCAAGGAGCCTATCCCTCTTTAAATTTAATGAGGAACATATTCCTCACTAAGTTCCTCATAACATAATTCAAATAAAAAAATGACTTAATTTCATTTGTATTCCATTGCCAAGCTTTCACAAATCCATCACTAAATGCTTAAATTAGTGAGTGGAAAAAGAATAAGGATTATTAACAAAGTATTATACTAAAATAGAATGGAAAGAAGAAAAATTAATTTACAACATTATCACTATACATATAAAAACTAATGCAAACAATAATTCTTTTCAAAACAAAGTTTTATTGAGTGAAAATAAAATAGAAGAACTAATGCAGCAAAACTAATCCTATAAAAGATTTGAAACTTTCTCCAATTTATCATGTGAAAAATAATATAAATAAACATAAAAATTAGCATAAAATTCTCAATTATTATAATGATTAACGAAATAAATACTTATATTTCATGAATTTAATGTTAATATTATTATTTATTAAAAATATTAATTTATATTAAAATTATTGCTACTCAAAAGTTAAATAATGCTGGAAATCGCGCTTCATATATGCACAGCAGAATAAAAATTTTGCACGATTTCTACCAAGGATCCATGCGAATTTAGAACGCCATAGATTAGGGATTAGGGTTTATACCTTTCAGCAAAAATCTTCTGTCCGCTACACAGCAAATCCGATCTGCTTCTGTCCGTTTTTCAATCCAATCTGCTTTCCAAATCACGAACCGAAATAGAAACTAGAAGATCAGATCACCAATGCAGCGTTTAATGTGGCTGCACCTCTATGGTATCCACACGAACCCATGAATCACCGATGAATGTCCACACAAAACACCGGTTAGAATTGATCTCCTTTCATCTCGTAGTGCTAGCTAAGCCTCTTTAGAGGTTTTGGTTAAGGAAAGGTGCTAGGATTTTTCTATGCCTTTTGGGGTGCGTGAATAATGATAATAATAATCTTATTATTACCCAACAAGCCTATTTAAATAGGTGCATAGAAAAACCTAACCTATTTGGGCTTTATTCCATGTACAATTATAGGCTTACTATTGGGCCTTATAATTATAACATGAATTCTTAAATATTAGGCCTAAACAATTTGGTCCATTAATTCCAAATTCACTAGGCTCTAAGTGTGCGACCCTACAGGCTCTCACTACGTTGGCAATGACCATTAATCATATTAATGATCATAAACAATGATTGGTGTCTAGCAATACATCATTGTTACCCAAGCAATGAGAAAGTCGGTGATTTGACTAAACCTTTACACGTGATCATCACTTATATCCTTTTGTCCTATACATCTAGATTGAGCACGAGACATGGATCGTGTCATTCCCGTATAGCTCAATCTTAAGGTTTCTTGATTCCTAAGTAAGCTGACTGAAATAAATGTAATTGACATCCCATATCAATTCATCTGAGCATGGCCATGCATTTTCTCAGCTTTACTTAATCAAAGGGCCCATAGATGTTACTCCTGTTATATAGGAGGGACAAATCTCATCTTGATCACACAAATCCCTCTGCATGATATGTGACATATCCAATATCTACCCTTGCATTCACTCAACCATTAGTGACATAGAATAGTATCAAAATATGAAACTCACATGTAGGGAACCTTGGTGATCTTTGGTTAAAGGACCATATTAATAATGATCACTAAGAAGCACTCATGATACTCATATAACGATCCATGTAATGTTCTTAATATGGGTCGGTCCAGTATACAAGTTCTCTAACTTGTACTCATGTGTAAACTTAATATCCCATATAAGTCTTCACATATGCTAGTCTTAACATATCAAAGCAACCTAATCCACAATGATATATGACTAGGGACATTTAAGAATACAATTATTCTAAGGTTATTATCATAATTGAATATATTACGCAGATAATATATATAAATATAATAATTGGAATTGCCATTAAAATAACATGATTCAAAATTACAATCATTAATATGATTAGTTTTAGGGCATATACACTAATAAATAATTACTTTTATTAGTAAATTATTCATAAAATTATTATTAAAATAGTTGACTTAGTGGTATTGGGTTAGTATTTCATCCCAAGGTAGCATTTAGATTGTGAAATCTTTTTCACATTCCAAGCAATATTTTAAAGGAATATAGGATTTTTATATTTAGTTTAAATTTTAAAGGAATGTAGGATTCCTATGTTTATTTCAAATTTTAGAAAAATATTCTAGAAAATATTTTCAAGCTAACATTCCTTTAAAATATTCCTAAAAAAGAGATAGGTATCTTATATTTTCATGATATGGGAATGTTTTAGTAATATAAAAAAATTATTTTACACATCTTTCCATAAAGGCTTTACCATTATTAATATATTATTTCATTAACATCAATTGTGGTTGACCACCCATTGCTAGCCACAATTGATTTGTTGGTGATTGCTATTGTTGCCACTCATCGTTAGTGGCCATTGTTAGCCATTATAAACTGTTGGCACTTGTTATTGCTAATAATTGATGTGAAAAATATTTACTATATTATTTTCTCTTATTTGATGTCTTTTAATGTGTTATATTTGCTAGATTTCACAAAATTGACCTTGTTTTATAATTTAAGGTTAGTTTTACAATATTATGAATTTATTCACTTAATGGTAGATTTTTATACTACTTTAGGATTTTGGCTATATCTTAGGCTATAGATGTCAGATTGGGGTGATCTTTATAACATTAGAAATCTTAAAAAAAGATCTAAAACTTTAGTAATTTGGTCAAAGTCCAATTTGGACTCCTTAAAGGTCTTAAGAAGTTGAAGCCTTATTTCAATCCTAGCTAAGCCAACTTTAACTTTTAGCCTATATTTGGAGCTTTAGAGGTTCAATTGATGTGAAACAAATGCCTAAATCTTCCTAGACCTACATCTATAATTTTTATGCTTATGGTTTACCAAAATTACATTATTTTAGTGGTCTTATATTAGGTGAAAGCTAAAACTACGAGATTTCACTACTGTAACTCTTAGAGTTAACTGCTTTATAAAAATAGATTTTGGGCTTTTAAAAATTAGGAAGGCCCTATTTTTGTAATTCTAAAGGATGTAGAATTCAAGTCCAATAGGAATTTAAGATAATTAAGTCAAATATAAAGGCAAGAACACAAATTAAAAATTAGACTTTTACTCTAGATAGATTTTAGCAACACTATTTTCTTTGTTCTTCTAGTTTTCATGTTCTTTATCAACGGAAGGCCAAACTTTGAAGTTAATTTAAGGATTTTGAAGCTCTTATCTACTGGATTATGAGATCTTAATTCATAATATTAATTTTTTCTAATTAATTTTTCTCTTTCCCTATTTCTTTATGGTGATTTCTTAAAATTGCATGTGTTGAATGTTATTTAGTATTAGTGTTTGTCCTAGTGATTTCTAATCTATTGCTACTTTAATGTTAAATTGTGATTGGTTAATCACAATTTCATACAAAAAGGTAAGGGGTTAAGAGATTAATTTGAAGGTTTCTAATTTAATTTTTCAATTCAACCGAATTCTATCTTCAAATCAATTTCGATCTATCTTAGATATTATAGTGGTTGCTTAATTCAACTAATATTAATTAATCAAATCCTAAATGATTATCTAACATAGGGTTCATGAATTATTATAAGGGTTCTAGATAATTAAAGATTAGGAAATTAATTAGAGTAGTTAATTCATTGTGATTTAAGATTAATCCAAATTAAAAATTATTAAATCCTTAGATTGACTGCTTCATTATATTGATTTTCCTTCTTGTTATTTTACTTTGTGCTTTGCCTTTTGCAATACAATTATTTTAATTTTAAATCAAAAACCCCTTAACTTTGGTTCTAATTTAATTCTACATTCCATAGATAACATTTCATTTTTTGCATACTATTATATTCTACATTGTATCTTGCATATTTTTGTTTGGCTCTATTTACATTCATTTTCAGTGTTTCTAGTGAATAAATAAATTAAATAATTATTTAATGATTATTAGTGAGTTAATTTAGAAAAGATAAATTAAGAGATTACTAAGGGTATGATTTGGTTTGACATCCTATATTACATTACTTTTAACAAACCACTATAATCTAATTTTCGTGTAACACGGCCTACACGTCAAAATTTTGGCATGGTTGCTAAGGATCCACTTAATTTTATCCTTTCTCATATTTTACTAGCTATGTGTCACATAATCGTGAAGCATTACAATTAATCTTGCATTTGTTTGTATCTTGCTTGCATTTTTTGTTAATTCTTACTTTTTTTTGGTATTTTCTTGCATTCTCTTACATTCTTTGATTTTTGCATATTATTCAATTGTAATTCATCATATTTTATCATATTTTACTTCATATCACATTCAAATAAAGGTTTTTTTCCCAAAGAAACTAATTTTATGCAATTTTGCATTATGTCCCCCTAGACAAGTACCTAGGTCTCACTAGCTCTAATTGAACTCAAAATTTTCATAGTGCTAGTTTTGATTTTTCTCATCAAAATTCACTAGCTAAGTTATAAGGTATGATATTTTTTGGCCAAATTCTACTATTTTAACTTCTTTTTTTAATTTTTAAAAATTTTTATTGCACTTTTGGGTTCTACATGGTTGTAACTTGCATTGCATGGTAGTCCTATAATTTTTAAAAGTTCCTAGATAGGTTATTAGATATATTTAGGGTGATTTTTCGTAGTACATTTCCATTTTGCTATTTCTATGTTCCTATAATCTATCTAGTGTAACTTAGTGCGATGGCAATGGATGATTAAGAGAACTACTACTAAATTATTAGAATTTGATTTTGAAATTGATAAGGTTTTTCATTTTTTGTGTAGGAGTCATAATACAAATAGTTCTAACATTACCAACCCCTTTTTTAATCTTTTTAACAATTCTAATAACATAGTTAATAATAATAGGACATTGAAGAAATTGGCTTCTTCTGATGTCACTTATCAAGCATTTAGCATCCAATATCCTAAACTTGATAATAATTTTAAATTTAAATCTACTTTAGTACATTTGCTTCCATAGTTTCATGGTCTTGTAGGTGAGGACCTTCATGCTTAAGGGAGTTTCATGTGGTTGGCTCTACTATAAAACCTCAAGGTATTTTAGAAGACTATATCAAACTATGGGCCTTTCCTTTCTCCCTTACTGATACTGTTGGAAATCGTGCATCATACATGCACAGCGGAATAAAATTTTGCACGATTTCCACCAAGGATCCATGCGAATTTAGAACGCCATAAATTAGGGATTAGGGTTTATACCTTTCGACCAAAAATCTTCTGTCTGCTACATAGCAAATCCGATCTGCTTCTATTCGTTTTTCAATCCAATTTGCTCTCCAAATCACGAACCGAAAAGAAACTAGAAGATTAGATCACTAGTGCAGCGTTTAATATGGCTGCACCTCTATGGTATCCACACGAACCCGTGAATGACCGATGAATGTCCACACAAAACACCGGTTAGAATTGATCTCCTTTCACCTCGTAGTGCTAGCTACGCCTCTTCAGGGATTTTGGTCAAGGAGAGGTTCTAGGATTTTTCTATGCCTTTTGGGGTGCGTGAATAATGATAATAATAATCCTATTATTACCCAACAAGCCTATTTAAATAGGTTCATAGAAAAACCTAACCTATTTGGGCTTTATTCCATATACAATTATAGACTTATTATTGGGCCTTATAATTATAACATGAATTCCCAAATATTAGGCCCAAATAATTTGGTCCATTAATTTCAAATTCACTAGGCTCTAAGTGTGCGACCCTACAGGCTCTCATTACGTTGGCAATGACCATTAATCATATTAATGATCATAAACAATGATTGGTGTCTAGCAACATATCATTATTACTCAAGCAATGAGAAAGTTGGTGATTTAACTAAACCTTTACACGTGATCATCACTTATGTCCTTTTGTCCTATACATCTAAATTGAGCACGAGACATGGACCGTGTTATTCCCATATAGCTCAATCTTAAGGTTTCTTGATTCCTAAGTAAGTTAACTGAAACAAATGTAATTGACATCCCATATCAATTCATCTGAGCATGGCCATGCATTTTCTCAGCTTTACTTAATCAAGGGGCCCATAGATGTTACTCCTGTTATATAGGAGGGACAAATCTCATCTTAATCATACAAATCCCTCCGCATGATATGTGACATATCCAATATCCCTCCGCATGATATGTGACCATATTAATAATAATCACTAAGAACCCCTCATGACACTTATATAACGATCCATGTAGTGTTCTTAATATGGGTCGGTCCAGTATACAAGTTCTCTAACTTGTACTCATGTGTAAACTTAATATCCAATATAAGTCTTCACACATGCTAGTCTTATCATATCAAAGCAACCTAATCCACAATGATATATGACTAGGGACATTTAAGAATACAATTATTCTAAGGTTATTATCATAATTGAATATATTACACAGAAAATATATATATATATATATATAATAATTAAAATTGCCATTAAAATAACATGATTCAAAATTACAATCACTAATATGATTGATTTTAGGGCATATACACTAACAGATACAACTAAGAATTGGCCATACTACTTGTAACTTAGTTTTGTTATCGACTGAAATGACATGAAGTAACTTTTCTTAAAAAAATTTTCCTTTGCTTCTAAAGCTATTGCAATGAAAAGGGAGATTTGTGGCATTAGGCAGCTAAATAGGGAGACATTATACAAGTATTAGGAGAAATTTAAGAAATTGTGTGCAACCTACCCTCATCATTAAATCAATAAGCAATCCTTTATCCAATATTTTTATAAAGGCTTTTTACCTAAGGATAATAGCATGATTGTATAGTTAGTGGTGGTGTATTGGTAAATAAAACTCGTATAGTAGCATGAGATTTAATTGTAAATATGGCAGCAAACTCCTAATAATATGGAATCAAAATTATAGTTGCTACTAAAAGCATGAATGAGATAAATTACTTCTATTCAAACCAGCAAAGATTAGAAAATAAATTTAATGAATTAACATTTTTTGTTAGGTAAATGGCAGTGGAGCAACAACAACAATTATAAACCCTTCCCTCCACTAGAGTTTGTGCAATATGTTTAGGTCTAATCCATCCAATTGATTGTTGCCTATACTACAAAATGATGCGTATTAAGCTCTTTAAACTTATGCAGCAACAATTTTCCTTTATATTAGTTTCAACAACAGCCTAATCCATGCCAGTAGTAGTAGTTTAACTAATACTAGCAGCATAATTAATATTTTAGTTGGAGAGATAACTAGAATTTTAGATATAAGAGCATTTCAGGCTAGAATCAATATCCTCCTTTAGCATATGCCAAAATGCAACTAAATCCTACTCTATAACCAAATTTAAACTTAACATCTTCTCAATCATCTTTTGAAGATTTGATTAAGTAAATGGCAGTAAACAACTTGCTGTTCTAGTAAAGAACAAAGGCCACAATTATAAATTTACAAACTTAAATTAGTCGATTATCATTTACAATAAGTGAGCTTAAAGTAAAAGGTTTTGGACAAGCTTTGTTTAACAATGCAAGAAATAAAAAAGTTGTTAATGTTATCATGTTGAGAAGTGGCAAGTAGGTTGATGAGCCTTTATACTCACAACCAGAGACAAGCCATAAACTAACAAGAAATTGACCAAAAGAGAGTATTCAACCAATCAAGCAATAAACCAGAGGAGAAAAACAAGCAATAAGTAGAAAAAGAGATTTAGCATGATGGAAGTGAGATAAATTCTTTCCTTCCACCCCTTCTTCCTATTGGTTTTCTTGTCCCCTTTCCTTTTCCAAGAAGAAAAAATTTTCAATAAAAGAAAATTAAAGAGAAAGTCAAATTTTGATGTCTCTTAGAAAAGTAGAAGTTAACATAACTTTGCTAGATTTAATAAAATAAATTTCAAGGTATGCTAAATTTTTGAAAAAATTATGTATCAATAAGAGAAAATTAAAGGATGATAAGAAAGTAAGTACGAAGGCAAATGTGTCTATAATTGTTCAAAGAAAATTACCATGAAAATGCAAAGATCTAGGTACATTCACCATTCTACATATTATAGGGAAAATCGTAATTAAGTATACCATGTTAAACTTAGGAGTATCAATTAATGACATACCTCTTTGCATTTTTAATGCTTTGAATTTAGGGTCTTTAAAACAAACAAGGGTGGTTGGTCAATTAGCAAATAGGCCTAACATCTACCTTTTAGGTGTTGTTAAAGATGATTTAGTACATGTTGATGGGCTCATTTTTTTAGCAGATTTTTGCATCTTAAGATAGAAATAAGAAATCTGATGTTCATCCTCCAATCATTTTTGGCTAACCTTTCCTCAAGATAGTGAAAATTATGATTAATGTTCAAGATGGAACATTAACCATGGAGTTTTATAGTGTTACAACTAAGTTTGATATTTCTAAGGATATGCATGACAATTCTATATCCTTTATTATTACTTTAGAGACTTTAGTCCATAATATTCCTTATTTTGAATTTTTGATGCTATTTTTGACTTTGCTATTTTTGTTGTTTCTACTATTTATGATTCAAATATTTCTATTTTTGATGTTGCTAATTTTGCATTTGTTAATTTTGATTTACAAGTTAATACTATTCATAATGACATACTTGTTGAATTTTCTGAACTTCCTAAATTTATCAATTGTATGGATAGCATGAATGTCTCTATGGAAATAGTGCTACTAAATATGATATATATGCTAAAATTTTTGCATTTTTAGGTGATGATATATTGCTTCAAAAATTATAAAAAACATAATGATGGAGACATTCCACCTTTAAAAGAAAAAGAATGCTTTCATATTAATCATTCTAGTTATTCTATTGATCATATTGAATTTGTTTTCTAGAATAATTTTGAACATTCAAGCAAAAGTGATTTAAGAATAACACTTAAAGAAATTATGTTGGATGACTCTAACTCTCAAAGCACCTCTTTAATGATAGATGAATGAAAGGTTGGCAATTTGAAAGCAATGTAGGTAGCCAATCCTCATTTATATCTTAGTTGAAAATGCTTAAGCCATGTCTAGCTAAACATGTTAAAGAAAGGTGCTTCTTAGGAGGTAACCTGAGCCATTTTAGATTTATTTTCTCTTATCTTTCTTTTTTATTTACTTATCTTTTATCTTTCTTGATGATATTGATTTACTTTATATTAAGGACAATGTAAAATTTTGAGTGTAGAGGGAGATTTTTATGATTTACTTTATACTTTATGTTTTGCCTTCACCTAATGCTTTTTCAAATGCTTTCAAAAAAATAAAAAAATAATATTTTTTTTACTTATTTTTGAGTCCTTTTAAGTCATTTTAGTTGCTTTTCATTGAAGGATATTTTGCAATTTTCATGAGTAAAATTCAATTGATGTTAGATAGGATTCATAACATAATTGAATGAATGATTTTGCTTCTCGAAATTGATTGAGGTAGTGATAGATTTTAAATTGGTAGATTGAACTTAGTAGCATAACTTACTTTATGAGATTTTAAGCTCTATGTTGAAAATGTATATTATTCTCTTTCTTTCTTGTGTGGTATTCTTTTATGATTTATTTCTCTAGAAGTTACTTTAATTTACTTTTTAAGGTTATATTTTGCCCATGCATGCACAAAAATGATTAATGCATTCTTTCTTTATTTAAGCTAATGCCACATAGTTAACATTGAATTTTTATTTTTATTAGCTTCCTTAAGCTTTAATTGCCTTTTTCTTTATTAATTAGCTTATGAGTATTTTTTAATAAAAAATAAATATCTTTACCTAACCTTAGAGGTTAATTAAGCATCTAAACTTTTATAAGATTGATCTTTAAATAAGTGTTAGGGTGTGTGAGTTTATATATTGTGAAAAGCCATCAACGTCAAGTTCAATGGTTGGTTAAAAAAAGAAAGAAAGAGAAAAGTAAATAAAAAAAGCAAAAATAAAAAGAAAGAAAAATAATAAGGAAAAATAAAATTAATGAAGAAAAAAAATAAAGAAATTGATGAATGTTTGAATTTAAATTTTGATTGTTGTGTTGAGTTGTAATTATTCATTATTGGCCCATATGATTTTGGTTCAAGTGCTCTATTAATTTATTTGATTTTTACCTTTTTTATATTCTCATTTTTCCTTCCCTTTTTTATTGTGCAAATGATTTGAGTAGTTGAGATTCGATTAGTAGCAAGCTTAAGGTGGAATAATTTCTTGGAATGAACTTGAGTGAAACACTTACCCTAATCACTTGAGAATAGGAAAATGAATTTTATCAGAATTTACTATGTTAGTTTACTCTTTTTGAATGAAGTTGATATATTAGTTAATTTCAAGTTTGACAGTGTATTTCTTCATGATGTGTTATGTTTCTTGCAAGCTTTTTTTACTTGTGGATTTATGATTTTGAAATTTTTGGAAAGTAAAGTCTTCTATTTCTTAATTTTTAATAAAGTTATATCTTATCCGAGGACAGTAGGAGTTAAGTGTGGGGGAATTAGATGTGAAAAATATTTACTATATTGTTCCTTCCTATTTTTTATCTCTTAATGTGTTACATTTGCTAGATTTCACAAAATTAACTTTATTTTATAATTTGAGGTTAGTTTTATAATATTTTAAATTTTTTAATTAATGTTAGATTTTTATATTATTTTAAATTTTAGCTATATCTTGGGCTATAGATGTCATATTAAGGTAATATTTATATCATTGGAAAACTTAAAGAAAAGATCTACAACTTTGATACTTTGGTTAAAACTAATTTGGACTCCTTGAAGATCTTATTTAGTTAAGAAGTTGAAGCCCTATTTCTATCCCAACTAAGCTAACTTCGGTGTTTGGGCTATATCTGGAGTTTCAGAGGTTCAATTAATGTGAAACTAGCACCAAAATCTTCCTAAGACCTAGCTTTATAACTTTTATTTTTATGGTTTATTGAAATTACATTGTTTTAGTGGCCTTATCTTAGGTGGAATTTAGATTTGTGAGATTTTACTATTATAACTTTTAAATTTAATTGCTTTTATAAAAATAAGTTCTAGGCTTCTAAAAATTAGAAAGACCCTATTCTTGTAATCCTAAGAGACATAGAATTCAGATCCAATAGGAATTTATGGTAATTAAGTCAAATATGAAGGCAAGAACACAAATTTAAGATCAAACTTCTACTCTAGATAGAATTCAACAAGACTGTTTTCTTTCTTTTTCTAGTTTTCTTATTCTTTATTAATGGATGGATAAACTTTGAAATTGATTCAAGGATTTTGAAGCTCTTATCTATTAGATTATGAGATCATAATTTATAATATTGACTTCTTCTAATTAATTTTCTTCTTTCCTTAATTCTTTGTGCTGATTTCTTGAAATTGCATGTGTTGAATGTTGATTTGATATAATTGGTATTCATCCTAGTAATTCTAATTTGTTGTTATTTTGATGTTAAATTGTGATTGGTTAATTATGATTTCCCACATATGGGTAGAAGGTTGAGACATTAATTAATTTAGAGGTTTCTAATTCAATTTCTCAATTCAATTGAATTCTATCTTTAAATCAATTTCAATCTTGCTTAGAGATTATAATAGTTACTTAATTTGGCTAATCTTAATTAATCAAATCCTAGATGATTATCTAGCATAGGATTCATGAATTATTGTAAGGGTTCTTAATAATTCAAGATTGAGAAATTAATTAGATTAGTCAATTCTTTATGAATTATGATTAATTTAAATTAAAAGTTGTCAAATCCTTGAATTGACTACTTCATTATATTAATTCTCTTTCTTATTATTTTAATTTGTGCTTTGATTTGTTTCATATACTTATTTTAATTTTGAATCACAAACCCCCTAACTTTGGTTTTGATTTAATACTGCATTTTGCATATAGCATTCTATTTTCTCCAAACTGTTACATTTTATGTTGTACCTTACTTGCATATTATGTTTAGTTCTATTTGCATTCATTTTTAGTGCTTCTAGTGCATAAATAAATTAAAGAATTATGTAATCATTATTAGTAAGTTAATTTAAAAATGATAAACTAAGAGATCACTAGGGGTATGATCTAGTTTGACATCTTATATTATATTATTTCAGTAAACTAGCATAATTTGATTTTGGTGTAGTATGGCCTACACGTCAATAACATTTGTCCACCACCTATTACTACTAATCTCTATCAAGTAGCACCCCATTGTTAGTGACCTTTATTTATCATTACCAGTAATTGTCATTGCCGTTACCTATTATTGGTGATTGCCATTACCACTACTTATCACTAATGACCTCTTTTAACCCCCACCCACTATTAGTGACTACTATCTAGCATTGTTGACCACCTTTCACTATCAACCATCACTATTGACCATTCAATTTTCAATGAGCACATTTTTAGCATTCTAATAATATCTTAAAAATATACAAATTAATTAAAACATAACATTATGATATTCCTAGGAATATTTTTAATTGAAACAAATATAGTAATGTCAAATTCTTGATAATTAAATTTCAAGGAATTATATTCCTGAGAATATTAAGATTCACAGGAAAGTATAATTTCATGAACTAAATGTCAACTAAAAGTCGTGAGTTTGAATTAAGATGATGTTATTCATAAGAAGAGAAAAATATTTTTATTTAATGTACAATTATTATTCATTTGAAGTGATTGAAGAATATGTTTAAGTCATTCTGCATTTAAAATAAATAAGAGTAATATTTGACTTTTTTTTGGTAAAGTGAAAAGTGGACACCAAAGGTGACAATCCCTTTTATACAGCAGTATAAATATATAAATGGTATTATTATATAAAAAATACTACCAAAAATGTATTTAAATGTTATAAATTTATGAAAATGTCATTAATCACAATTTGTCATTAATTTATTTCTAGCCAAACAAACTATTTTTTATTGTTAAATAAATTAATTGTAGTTTTATATAGTTACCCATTTTTTTCCTATATGGGTTTATATAAAAAACTAAAAAGTGAACATCAAAGCTCTGTTTCACACAACAAATAAGTTAATTTATAACTTATTTATTTAATCAATAAGCTATAGGTTTTGTTTGGCTAATATGCAACACAATACACTAAAATTAATTTGAATTTATAAAAAACTAGTAGGGTTGAATCAAGTGAATCTTGTGAAGATTAAATTTTAGTTTACTTCCAGTTTAATTATGAAACAAAGGAATTTTTTAATACAAGAAAAGCATAATTAAAAAAAATATGAATCATATGAATTGTGGATAGAAAAATAAACGTAAGATTTACTCATTGTAAGAAATTCCAATACAAAGAATTTTTCATTAATCTATCAATTTATTATCAACAACAAAATATAAGTAATGCTTAATTAATCATTTAGTTATTAAAAATAACCTAAAAGCCTATAGTTTTTCCTAAATTCCTTTTTTAATATGATTAGAATTAAGAAATTGAATTCAATTAATTGAACTTAATCCTTATTATGACCCAATTGAGGTTAATTAAAATTAGAATAAAGTAAAGATAAGCAAAATTTAACTAAAATAGACTAAATAACCCTATAAGTGTGCAAATTGTAAAGCTTACACCTATTTCATCTATCATATGGCATCTAATTGAATTAATTTCACAAGCCTTAAAAATAAACCTAGTCAATTAGTTCAAAGTTTAATCATATAGGCAATCATCTAGTGAGCATGTAAATAATCATCTAATGAGCTTTTTTAATAAAATTATTCATGCAATCATCAATAAAAGAAATAGATGAATAAAGATAATTAATTAAGCATAAAGGATGAAGAATAAGGTCTCAAAATCAATTAAAAAGAATGTGTCAAACCTTATGAACTAGAAGAAGAGAGTTTAACCACTTATGGTGAAATACAAAGGAAACTTGGAGACGAGGAGCAAGTTGTCTAAAATGTATATTCTTGCCTTTGGAGCATAGACCCTTTTAAATATAACTTCCTAAGCTGGAAACCTTAATAAGCTAAGTAAATTTGTCTTTTTGGGTTACAAAGAATGAGGTTTTGCCTAATTTAAAAGCCCACTGCCTAATTTATAAATTACACTAATGGCAGTGTTTTACTATAGTAAATTTTGCTGTTCAAATTGCAACTCAAGTTCAACCACTAAAACAATATAGTTTCACAAACTCAAAACTTGAAAGTTGTTAAGTCGAGTCTTAACTAATTTTAGATGTTAGTTTTACCTTAATTGGACCTTTGGATCTCTAGTTATAACTTAAAAACTAAGGTTAGTTTAGCTAAGACTAAAAAAAAAGTCAATTTCACGATCATTTTTTACTTTCCAAATGTCCAAATTGGCTCTTCCACAAAACATGGAAGGTTTAAAGAAATTTGTTAGCCTTCAATCCATATAAAGTTTAACCTAATCTTAGTTCTAGAGCTCAAGTTATAGTAAAACATATGAAATAGTGTCAAATTCCTAAAATTATTCATTATTTTCTATTTAGCTTGAAACTCATGATTTATTACAAAATAAGCACAATAAAACCCTAATAGACATAAATATAGGGAAAATTAGTATAAAATATTATATGTATCAAATTTCCTTACATTTAACATTTGCACATTGCTAGTTATCAAAGCCAATCAAAATTGGAATTTATTAGTTTGATAAAAATTTGCATTATAAGTTAACAAACTGGGTTAAACCCTTAGTGATTCACTTAATACATCCTTTCATATTCAATTAATGACTATGATTATAGAATTAAAAAAAATCAAATAAGCAAATGGAAACAAAGGTGAAAATTAATCTTGCACACATACTTAAATAACTAAGCAAATAATATGCAAACAAGATATAGGAACGTAAATAAAATTAAATTAGGAGGTTTGATTTAAAATTTGACAAAATTCAAGATTAGAAGTAGAATGCAAAATTAACATAAAAAAATAGTGCAACAGAATTAATCCCAGGAAATTGAGCAAATTGTAGGTTGTCTAAGGTATCTATGTAACACTAAGTTTGATATATGCTATGTAGTAAGTATGGTCAACAAGTTCATGGATAATTCTAAACATTCCCATCTGCTAGCAATTAAAAAGGATTATAAAGTATGTCTTTGGTGATAAGGATCAAGGTCTATTATTCACTAATAACACTTATCTTGTAAAAATGGAATTTTAGGGTACTCGAATAGTGATTAGTGTGGTGATCAAGATGATAGGAAGAGCAATAATGGGTATGTTTTTCAATTTTGTAACAATACTTTGTCATGGAATTCGAGAAATAACCAATTGTAGAATTTCCTTCATGTGAAGCTAAATTTGTAATAGCATCTA
The DNA here is from genome assembly GCA_020226215.1 of Sindora glabra. Classification (NCBI taxonomy): domain Eukaryota; kingdom Viridiplantae; phylum Streptophyta; class Magnoliopsida; order Fabales; family Fabaceae; genus Sindora; species Sindora glabra. The sequence goes on from CM035229.1 coordinate 32,429,129, forward strand.
CAACTACCTTTCAATTTATGTGGCTTCAAAGCCTACTTGAGGAAATGCATATGAAGGTTGGAAGGGCAATAAATATCTGTGTTGACAACTAATTAGCTTTTAACTTAGTCAAGAATCTAATTTTTTATGGCATGAGCAAGCATATATAGATCAAGTTTCACTTTCTAAGGGATCAAATGAACAAAGGAAAGTTGGAAGTAGCTTATTACAAGACAAAAAAGTAAGTTATTGACAATAAACTATTAAAGATCGATAGATTTGAAAGACTTAGAAGTATATTAGGAATGGTAGCTTTTGAATATTTTAGCTTAAGGGAGTATTGTAAAAGAATATTCCAAAACCAAAAGGAGAATGTTTCTAACTAAGTAATTAATTAGTTAGTTAGAATATTAAGAGAATATTCTAACCAAATGGTTAGTTAGTTAAAATGGTTAATTTGTTAATTATTTGTTAGCACTATAAAAAATGTACTCCTCTATTGTTAAGAGTTAATTCAAAAGTGAGAGTTTAGTGGTGTATGAGAAATCATTTTAAAGAATGTGTCGTATATGTGTGATTTTATAAGAGTACAATATGAATAATTAACATGAAGTATCATCGTATGATAAAGAGTGTATACATTTAAAATAAAAGATCAAGTCCAATTTATTCATCCCTTTTTTTTTTTACTTTAATCTTCTCTATTTATTTTGGTATTTTTCATTTTCAACACATTTACATGTTTTGCGTCAAACTAAATTGACCCATACTCGATGTTAACGAGCCATAAAACTTAAAAAGGTACTTAATTGTCTCGAAAAGCTCCAATGAATATTTTATACATTTTTCCTCATCGTTGACGTTGATCTAAATCAACTTCTTCTTTTTATCTTTTGTAATTCAGTATTATTTTAACAGATTTTTTTTTCTTCGTTTGAGTTTCACTGTATGTAAACAGAAATCGTTGCCAAGAATGTTCTTTTAAAAATTTTATATTTTTTTATTATATTTAAATTTTAACTCTTAATCTTTATATCTATGCATCTAGTGATATAATCATTCATTTATTTATTAAAAAAAATACAAAAATAGTCAATATAAACAAATTAAAAAAAATTCCGTGTTTTCCCTTTTCTTCATTGCTAGAATTGCCAAGGATCGAAGTAATAATAAAGTTAAAAAAAAAAGATCCGACTTTTTTGACATACAAAATACATTTTACAAGATAAAATCAAACATTATAGTGTTTGATAAAAATCCAGAATTTAAAATTAAATACATAATAAATTAAAAAATAATTTTTAAATTTATAACTAAGCACTTTTTTCCTAAAATCAAGGGAATGGGTGAGTAAAAATAAAGTTTCTATTTCATTTTAAAATGATTGTTTTTTATAAATGATGTTTAACTTTAATTTTTAAATTGTTCTACCGTAATTTTTTTTAATTATACCTATGTAATTAAATATGAAATTCTTTAACTTTAACAAAAATTTTACTGAAATTCTTTTTAATTAACATAAAATATATTATGTATTAATAACTTTGCTTCCATTTTAATATTTTATTTTTCATCGTACTACCAAAATGAGTCTTCACAGTAAAAAGTGTTTAAATGTGTGACACGGGTTTGCTACTGTGCATCCTTAAAATTTTTCAAATTTTTATACAAATTACAAAGAATACAACTTTTTATATAAAATCTTGTTATTTTTTATATATAATTTTTCAAATTGGTGTACATAAAAAAATTGTAACATCATTATTTAGAATTATAACTAAATTTCATTTTTGAAACCCTCCAATTTTTATGAATAAATTTAAACATTTGATAAAAATTATGAAATTATATATAAAATTATAAATTTTAATTAAAAAATTACAAAAGTACCAATAAATATTGTTATGTTTGGTACGCATTTACAAAAAGTCATAAGCGTACCAAGCATATACAGTTATATTGGGTACATATAATTTTCCCACTCATTGAAGTAGTTAAAAATGGTAAATTATAAGGATATTAAATTTAGATTTAAATTTGATTTACATATAAAATAACTTTAAAATATTAATTATTTTTATATTATTATATTAATAAAAATTATAAAAATTCTTATTGTTAATAAAAATACTTAATACTATTACCGTCACTTTGTTAAAATTGGATACTTACTTCTCGCATTCCCACACAAACAATCAAAAAGTAATAAAATAAATTATAAGCAAATGAATATTTGAATTTAAATTTAATTTATTATCATCATAAATTAATTTTATATTATCAATTATTTTTATATTTTTATGTCAATAAAAATTATTAAAATTTTCTTATCTTTCATAAAAATTCTTAATAATATTACTTTTTAATTTTATGTTATTTTTTATTTATTAAAAGTATAAAACATTTTATATTAAAAATACATGAAATTTAAACTCTAATGATTTTCACTCCAATAACAAAACTTCTATTAGTTTGAGTGGCAGTAGAGTTCAATATCTTTTAAGTAAAATCTTAACTTCAAACCTTGTGCATGGGAAATATAAATTTTGAAAGAGCGTTCTCCCGTATTAAATCTAACATTAAATCCAATATCACTCAATTCGTGGGAATTCAAAACAAAAGAAAAGAAGAAAGATATTATTGCAATTTTTTTAAGGCCCAGAGTGTATTTCTCTTACAGTGAAGTGAAAATTTTCGTTTCCAGGCCCTGTATTTTGTGAATAAACAAAAAAAGGCTTAGTATACTGAAATCTGCAAGAGAGGCCAAATTTTATAACATTCGGCCGTGATTATGGTACATTTACATTAGTGTGCCATTAATCTAAATCATTAAATGAATTTTATTTATTTGAGCGGGTGGTATCGATTGTACTGTTACCTATAGTAAAGCCTCCCCCTAACAGCATTTACAAATGAATTGCTTGAAAAGTCAGAACATGAATAAAGTGAAGAATCTAAAACACAGCTTCATCCCATCAGGTTGGAGTTGTTGAAGGCCACTCTCTCCGAGTACTGATGCGTCCCCTTCCTTTGGCCTCAATTAATTAAACTCCATCATCTCACAGCTTAAGCCTTTAATGGCGATCCAAACAAAGAGCCACTGTACAACTACAAACGCGAGATATAAGAGTTTATAGGAAAATAAGAAAGAACAACGGGAGCTGATTATCCTCTTGGCTTTGATTATAATTTTGATTTGATTTTTGGTTCCTCTGAAGAAGAATTAGGTGATGATTTCTGTTCAGAAGCTTTTTCTTCTAGTTGTTGATGGAGATTGATAAGAAATTTTTTTACATATTTACTTTCCATTATATGATGCATTTTTGGATATTATTTAAGTTTAATTTAATAAATTTGATTGCATTTTGTGAATGAATCATGATTTTGAGATGAAATTAATTTTTTTTTATAATGCTGAATTTTAACCCTATTTCAAGTTTTGGGCCATATCTGGAGGCCTGGACAGCGGATTGGGTCGTTCTTTATATAGATCAAAAGTTAAGAGAAAACTCTTCAACTTTCATTTTGAAAGCAAAGTCTAGTTCAGCCCTTGAAGAGTTCAAATTCTGCTTAGAAGTTGAAACAATAGTTCTATCCGAATCTGACTTTGGCCCACTAATTTAATCATAACTGGAGTTACAGATTTTAAATTTAGGAGTTTTTGAGCATTACAACTTTTATGTTAACAAAAAAGTGTGAATCCACCATTTTGATTGTCAAAAAATGGCAACAATCCAAAAGCATGGCTATTGCGAAGTCAAGATTAGTGGTTAGTAGCCAAGATTGATGGATTGGCAAATTGAAATCTTTGCATCCATTCATCTATAAATAATGAGCAGAAAACATAAGGGGATAGCAAAATTTTAGAGAGCATTTAGAGTTTAGTTCATGCATTTTTAATTTCTCTTGCATGCCTCCTTAATGGAAGGCTATGTAATCCTCCTATATGGATGGCTAGATTTTCCATTCTCATGCATTTGTAGTTGTATCTTTATATTTAAATCATAAATAAATAATTTTCATGTTATATTCATGATGTTTTCATTTTATTTTAAGTTTTTTTTTAATTTCATTATGAACTAAATCTTCATTTTCCTAGGTTGATGATATAGCTTAATAATAATGGATTGAATTCTAATTTATTAGAACTAATTTTAGTTTTCTTCTCCTTGTTTGAGTTTTAATTATTGTTCTTAATGCTTTCAATTGATTAGTCACCTTTTGAATGATTTTAATATGCATGTTGAGATTGGAAGGAGATATATGTGCGTGAATCCTATAATTAAAACCATATACAACATATGAAATAGGAATATATTCATATGGTTTGCATAGTCTTAATGAGTTTCGTAAATCTTAATGCATGATTAGTTATTTTGATTTATATAGAAATATAGTGAATTAACAATTAATGATAGAATTATTTGACCTTAGAAAAAGCCAGTAATTAATTTAGAAAAACTTAACTATCAATCAAGAATATTAGAATTGGATTAGAGTAGATAGATAATTCAATCCGAAATTGTTAAGTGAAATCTGATCCCTAAGGCTTTATTCATATTTGCTTTTACCCTAATTGCATTCATTTTCATTTCAATTACTCTTCATAAATTTTTATTTAGTTACTTCAATTCTAACTAATCAATTTACCAAATAGTATTAAGGTTATTAATTTTGGTACGTACTGAAACAATCCTCATGGGAACGATATTTTACTTATCACTTTATTACTTAATTACGATAGTGTACATTTGCACGAATTAATAAACCATTTCACATGTAACAAGTTTTTGGCACTGTTGCCAGGGATTATTATCATTAATATCAATATTAAGTAATCTTAATTCTAATTTGATTTTTATTTTGTTTTGTGTATCTTGTCTCTTTTTAGGTTTTACCCTAGTGTATGACCAGGTTGAGGGTAATTGAGCCACTGCTTTTTAATTTGGAGATTGAAAAAACTTGTTAAAGAAATTGAAAGGCACAAAAGTAGTCAACTTTAGATTAAAGTGATACAATGGCAAATCCGAGAGAATGAGGAGTAGACAATAAAGTACTTTGTGATTGTGCCACACCAACAGTCATGGACACCATTTTTAGGATTAGGAGATCGCATATATCAGCCACCAACTTTAAGATTAAGCCAACCATCATTCAAATAATATAAGAAAATTAATTTGGTGGTTTTCTAGCTAAAGATCTAAATACACATATAGCCAGTTTCCTAGAAATTTACGATACATTCAAGTATAATGGTATTTTTTATGATGCCATAAGGTTATGAGTTTTTCCTTTCTCACTTAGGGATAAAGCGAAAAGTTGGTTACACTTTCTACCAATGGAAAACATCATCACATGGAATGTGTTGGCGTAGAAATTCTTAGCAAAATTCTTTCCTCTAGCCAAAACTGCAAAAATGAGAAATGAGATTGCTTCATTCACCTAAGATGACATGAAAAGCATTTATGAAGCTTGGGAGAGGTACAAGGAGCTATTATGAAAATGTCTTCATCATGGGCTACCAGATTAGCTACAATTGTAGACTTTCTACAATGGATTGTCCAATGCCACTAGAATACTTGTAGATGTTGCAATTGATGGATCATTAATGAGAAAAAATATAGAAGATACTTATGAGCTACTAGAAAAGATGGCATCTAATGTTTATCAATGGTCCTCTAAATGAAATACTTCAAGAAAAACACTTAGAATTCATGGATTATATGTACTTACAATTTTGTCTTCTCAAATTGCCTCTATATCTAAGCAAGTGATCTCACTCATAGCTCAAGCAAATGTAATTAGAACTCCTGTTGAATCTTGTGATTTATATGAAGGCCTTCACATGAGCATACATTGTTAAGAAGGAAACCCATTCATGCCTTATCAACTAAAATAAGCAAATTATGTGGGGAGTCAAAATTGCCAAAATGACCCATTCCCATACACATATAATTTAGGATGGAGAAATCACCCCAATCTAAGATGATAAAATAATCAAAATATGTTCAAGCCATAAAGTAACTTTCAATAACAAGTTCATCAACCTTTGTTGACATAGCAAAAAGTGAACTTGGAGTATGCATGGGCTCAATTAACCATGAATATTTTTCAATTCATGGTAAGAACAAATGCTACACTTAAGAACCAAGAAATAGCCCTACAAAATCAAGCATCGTTATAAAAACTTGGAGGTGCAAATAGGTGAAATTGTAAACATATTAAATTCTAGATAACTAGTCATTCTACTAAGCGATACTAAAAGAAATCCAAGAGAGCATGTGAAAGCTGTCACATTAAGAAGTGGGAAGGAGTTGAATAAACCTATGACTAAAAAAATGATAAAGAAAAGAAAGTAGTAGTAGAGGTGCAAAAGGTGGAAGTTCAAAAACCTAAAGAAGACAAGGTGATACCAAGTAAAATCAATTTTCTAGATAACCCTCATCCATATACATCATCAATCCCTTACATTCAGAGACTTCAAAAAGTAAAGCTAGATAGACAATTCACGAAGTTTCCAGAGGTGTTTAAGAAGTTATATGTCAACATACCTTTTGCTAATGCATTCATCCAAATACCCAGTTATGTAAAGTTTATGAAGGATATACTTTCAAACAAGAGGAAGCTTAAAGAGTTCAAGATTGTTGCATTTATGAAGAATGCAGTGCCATCCTTAAAAATAAGTTACCACCTAAGCTAAAGGATCCTAGGAGTTTTTACATTCCATGCACTATTAGAAAATGCAATTTTTAAAAGGTAATGTGTGATCTCAATGCAAGCATGAATTTGATGTCATTATCTATCTACAAGAAATTAGGATTGAGAGAAGTGAAACTAACTACAGTGTCACTACAGCTAGCAGATCATTTGATAAGGCATCCATATGGAATCCTTGAAGATGTGCTAATAAAAGTTAATAAATTCATTTTCCTAACTGACTTTATAGTGCTTGACATAAAAGAAGACCAAGAAATTCCTATTATTCTTGGAAGATCATTTCTAGCAACTGGGTGAACTCTAATAGATGTGTAGAAGGGAAAACTAACTTTATGTGTTCAAGATGATCAGGTGTCCTTTAATATTTTTAAAGCTTTATCTCTTCCATGTGAAGAAGATACTTGTTACAAAGTAGATATATTGACCAACTACATGAAAGATATAATGTATGAAATTTGTATAGATCAACCATTAGTAATAGGAATGGTTAATGCATAAAAGTTTATTAATCCTAAGATCTTAGAGCAAAGCAATTACCTTGAAGAAAATTCTCCATTTTTTATCAAGAGACCATTCGATGATCTAGGAGAGAAGCTAATTGAACCTATTCCATCAATAGAAAAACCACCAGTGTTAGAGTTAAAGGCCTTACCAAACTACTTGAAGTATGCCTACCTGGGGGAAAAATCAACATTACCGGTGATAGTCACTACTACCCTTACTTCTAATAAAGAAGAAAAGTTGTTGAGAATTCTAAAAGAGTATAAAGTAAAATTGGATGATCGATAGCTAATATAAAGGGTATAAATCCTTCAATCTATATGCATAAAATCCTAATGGAGGATAATTATAAGCCATTAGTTGAGCACTAGAGGAGGCTAAATTCCAATATAGAAGAGGTGGTTGGAGAATTGATCAAATAGCTAGATACATGAATAATTTATCCAATCTTTGATAGTCAATGGGCGAGTCTAGTTCATGTTATGCCCAAGAAATGTGGAATGACTATTGTGCCCAATGAAAATAATGAGCTGATTCCATAATGGATAGTAATTGGCTAGAGAGTATGCATTAACTACAGAAAGCTAAACAAAGCCACTAGAAAAGATCATTTCCCTCTTCCATTTATAGATCAAATGCTGGATAGATTCGCTAGGTAAGCTTATTATTACTTCTTGAATGGGTACATGAGATATAATTAGATTTCAGTTGCACTAGAAGATCAAGAGAAAACCATTTTTACATGTTCTTATAGTACATTCATCTTAAGAAAGATACCTTTTGGTCTATGCAATTCTTCTACAACATTTCAAAGAACGATGATGGTAATTTTCTCAAACATGGTGGAGAAATTCATTGAAGTAGTTATGGTTGAATTATTAGTCTTTAGCGAATCATATGATCAATTTCTCTCTAATCTAGAAAAAGTATTACAACACTTTGTAGAGATAAATCTAGTTCTAAATTGGGAAAAATGTCATTTCATAGTAAAAGAAGATATTGTGCTAGGTCATAAGGTGTTTATTTGAGGAATTGAAGTTAATCGAGCAAAAATTAAAACAATTGAGAAATTACCTCCTCTAACATTAGTCAAAGGCATTTAGAGTTTTCTAGGCTATGCGGACTTTTATAGAAGGTTTATCAAGGACTCCTTAAAAATTACAAAGCTACTTTGCATGTTGCTAGAAAAAGATGTCTCGTTTATATTTAATGAGAAATGTGTTGCAACCTTCCAAACTCTAAAGAGCACTTTAGTATCTGCACTAGTTATAATAGCTCTAGATTGAAATTTTCCTTTTAAGATAATGTATAATGTAAGTGACTATGTTATTGGAGTTGTTTTTATTCAAAGAAAAGATAAAATCTTCCATTATATCTACTACGTTAGTTGGACACTCTTGGATGCCTACTTGAATTATGCAACAACAGAAAAGGAGCTCTTAACAGTAGTATTTGCATTTGATAAATTTAAAGCTTATTTGATTAGGTCGAAAGTAATTATGTACATGGATTATTCAGCTATCAAGTTCTTAATCAAAGCCAATACTAATCAAATGGGTGCTCTTATTACAAGAATTTAACTTAGAGATCAAAGATAAGAAAGCGACTAAAAACTTAATTGTAGATCATTTATCTCATCTACAGCCATTTGAGCAAAACATAGAATCACCAATCAAGGAAAATTTCCTAAATGAGCAGCTCTTTACTATGAAATTACTCTCTACTCCTTAGTTCGCTAAATTTGCTAATTATATAGCTAGTAGAGTCATGCCTTATAAGTTGTCCAACCAACAAGAGAAAAAGTTTCTTGCTAATGTAAAGTACTACTTTTAGGAAGATCCATTCTTATACAAGCATTGCCCAAATAGAATTATTAGAAAATATGTCCTATAAGAGGAGATGACCAGCATCTTACATCATTACCATTCATTCCTATATGGTGGTCATTTTGAAGCAAATAGATTGCCTACACTCTTTAAAGACACCCCAACATTTATAGTAGTTTGTGATAGATACCAAAGAATTGGAAATATATTAAAAAGACATGAAACCCCTCTTACTAACATCTTAGAGATTGAGTTGTTTGATGTATGAGGGATTGAGTTGATGGGACCTTTTCCATCTTCATTCAGTAACCAGTTTATCCTAGCAGTAGTTGATTATGTATCCAAATGGGTTGAAGTAATTGCTCTTCCTACAAATGATTTTAGAGTAGTTGTGAAATTTTTAAGGATGAATATCTTTACAAAGTTTGGGGTGCCTAGAGCAATTATTAGTGATAGAGGAAAGCACTTCTGTAATGAATAACTTCAATTGGTGCTAGCAAAATATGGAATAACTCACAAAGTTGCAACTCCATATCACCCATAAACTAGCACGCAAGTGAAAATCTCTAACTGGGAGCTAAAGTGGATACTAGAAAATACTTATACTATTACCATTACTTTGTTAAAATTGGACACTTACTTCTCGTATTCCCAGACAAACATTGAAAAAGTAATAAAATAATTATAAGTAAATGACTATTTGAATTTAAATTTAATTTATTATTGATATAAATTAATTTTATATCATCAATTATTTTTATATTTTTATATCAATAAAAAATTATTAAAATTTTCTCATTGTTGATAAAAATTCTTAATAATATTATTTTTTAATTTTATATTATTTTTTATTTATTGATAGTGTAAAATATTTTATATTAAAAATACATTAAATTTAAACTCTAAAGATTTTCACCCCAAAAACAAAACGTCTGTTAGTATGAATGGTAATAGAGTTCAATATCTCTTTAGTAAAATCATTACGTCAAACCTTGTCAAATAAATTTTGAAGGAGCGTACTCTCATTAAATCTAACGTTAAATCCAACATGGCTTGATTCGTTGAAATTCAAAACAGAAAAATATATTAATACAAACTTTTTTAAGGCCCAGAATGTATTTCGAAGTGAAAATTTTCATTTCAAGGCCCTGTATTTTGTGAATAAAAAAAAGCTTAGTCTACTGTAATCTGTAAGAGAGGCCAAATTTTATAACATTCGGCCGTGATTATGGTACATTTACATTAGTGTGTCATCAATCTAAATCATTAAATAAATTTTATTTACTCGAGCGAATGGTATCAAATGCACCGTTACGTAGAGCCACTCCCAAACATTATAATACTGTAGAGAGTATTAACAAATGAATTGCTTAAAAAGTCAGAACATGAATAAAGTGAAGAATCTAAAACACAGCTTCATCCCTTCTGCAGGTTGGAGTTGTTGAAAGCCACTCTCTCCGAGTGCTGGTGCGTATTCTTCCTTTGGCCTCAATTAATAAACTCTATCATCTGCTCACAGATTAAGCCTTTAATGGCGATCCAAACAAAGAACCACTGTATAACTACAAACGCGTGATATAAGAGTTTATAGGAAAATAAGAAAGAACAACGGGAGCTGATGATCCTCTTGGCTTTGATTATAATTTTGATTTGATTTTTGGTTCCTCTGAAGAAGTAGAATTAGGTGATAATTTCTGTTCGGAAGCTTTTTCTTCTTGTTGTTGATCGAGATCAGATTGTTAATGAAAAAATTTATAAGATGTAAGTGACATGAAATCTGGAGAGATTACATGTAGATAAAGTATTTCTCTTTTTTATCATGCATCGGGTTGAAATACAAGTTGTGGTGCTATGGGTTATGTGGCGAAATAAGGTTCGTCCATGAGTTGCTGCAAAAAGGGGACCGTAGAATTGTGGAGGGTCCTAAATGGGATTGGGGAAATCGGGAAAAGTGGGGGTTTTTTTATCCGGAAATTACGAATATACCTCCATTGGACAAATTTTTTTTCTTGTATTCAGGAATCAAGTACCAACATTAACATTTTTTTGTATGAGTGTAATAGTGGTTGTACCTATAAGTTTGCTGTTATTAATTTGTGAGGAAAAATTATATACATATATATATATATATATATATATATATATATATATATATATATATATAGATGATTCCAAATATATAGTTCATATAGTTTAGTGTTTGTGTATATGCCCTAAAACCAATCATATGGATGATTGTAAATTTGAATCATGTTATTTTAAAGGTAATTTCAATTATCATATTTATACATATATTTTTTGCATAATATATTTAATTATGATAATAACCCTAAAATAATTACATTCTTAAATGTCCCTAATCATGTATCATTATGGATTAGGTTACATTAATATGTTAACACTAGCATGTGTAGCGACTTATATGAGATATTAAGTCTACACATGAGTACAAGTTAGATAACTTGTGTATTAGATAGACCCACCCTAAGAATACTATATAGATCGTTATATGAATATCATAAATGATTCTTAGTGATCATCATTAATATAGTCCTTTAACTTAAGATTGCCAATGTTCCTTACATGTGAGTTCCATATTTTGATACTAGTCTATATCACTTATGATTAAGTGAATGCAAGGATAGTTATTGAATATGTCACATACCATATGAAAGGATTTGTGTTATTAAGATGGAATTTGTTCCTTCTATATAACAAAAATGACAACTATGGGCCCTTTAATTAAGGCTAAGAAAAATGCATGGTCTTGCTCAGATAGATTAACATGAAATGTCATTACATCTGCTTTAATCAGCTCACTTAAGAATTAAGAAACTTTTGAATTAGGCTATACAAGAATGACATAATCTATTTCCTATGCTCAATCTAGATGTCTAGGATAAAAAGTCATAGATGATAATTATATGTATAGGTTTAGTTGAATCACCAACTTTCTCATTACTTAGATAACAATGATGTATTGCTAAGTACCACTCACTGTTTATGATCATTAATATGATTTATGATCATTACCAATGTAATAAGAGCTTGTAGGGTCATAGACTTTGAACCTAACTAATTTGGAATTGATGGACTAAATTGTTTAGACCTAGTATATGAGAATTTCATGTTATAATTATAAGACTCAATTATAAGCCTATAATTATATATGGAACAAAGCTCAATTAGTTAAGGTTTTTTGTTCACCTATTTAAATAAGCATGTTAGGTGTTAATATATAATTATTATTGATTATTCATGCATCCCAAATAATATAGAAAAATCTAGTAGCTCTCTTTAACCATAACCTTAGAGTGTGCGTAGCTAGCATTACGAGACAAAAAAGGAGAATTTCAATCAGTGGCTATAGGATGTTCATTGGTGATTCATAAGTTCATATAGATACCTCAGAGTTTTCAATAGAAAGCAAGTTGAAAAAGTAATCAATGATCAAACCTTTGAATTATCTATAGAAGGTAATGACTAAATCCTTGTCCTAATCTTATTCTTTCGCATGGATCCTTGGCTGTGATCAATTAAATTCTACTACACTTGTTTGGCTTTCAATCTTAACATTGAGGATATGAAAATGAATTAAAATTTTGAGGATTGTTTTACTTTGATTGTTAATATAAATTTTTCTCATTTGTATTGATGTAATAAGTTTTGAATTCTGAACATGTAATTAATTAGATTTAGGATATATAATTGACATTATTTGATATATAACTTGCTCTTATTTCTATTGTTGTTTTCTTTTCCATGCTTATATAAATTTATGAGCATGAGTGTTATATTGATGTTGCAAATCTTCTGATATATTTGTTTTTTATTTAGACATAGTATAGGATTTGTAAAGTTAATATAGTGAAATATGGAACTAGGATAAGAGTATTGGCTTAGAAGTAGTTTCAAAATTATAAAAAGAGAATAAAATATAAAAATTTAATAATTTGAATAAAAAATAAAATATTACATAATTGCATGTTAAAAAATAAATTTATAATAGTTTAATATGTGCATGAAAAGTGTCATGCATGATTAATAAGTAAAAGAAAGAAAGAATATAAATATTGAAAAATTATGAATTTCTTAATTATTAATTATAATTAGTTGATTGTAAGTAAACAAATTGTTAAAAAATATTAATTAATATAGAAAGAACTAATAAAAATTAGAAGTAATTGGAGTTAAATTTATTTTGTGTAAGAGTTCTCAAGATTAATAAGATAAAATTTTAGGAAAATAATAAATATTTAGAAATTATATATATAAAATTTATTAAAATATGTGGATATGATAAGTTGAAATGTTATAATAATTTAAAACATGCATAAAACTATCGTTGTTAATAAGTAAAAACAAGTAAAATATATAGTATTAATAAAATAATTTGTTGTTATTTATTAAAATTATTATAGTTATTTAATTATTGAAAAATTAGATAACTCTTTAAACATTAATTGCAATTAATATAGAAAGAAATAATAAAAATGATTATAGAAGAAAACAATAAAAAATATATATATGAAAATAGTTAAATATATGTATAAGGGTTATGAAGAAAACAATAAGCTAAATTAGGGAAAAATAATAAACATTTAAAAAATTTTGTATATAAAATTTATTAAAATATTAAGATAGGATAAGTTGAAATGTTAAATTATTACTCGTTAAATAATTATTAAAAGACTAAAATATTAAGACAACAAATAAATTTATAAAATTTACAAAAATATTAAGACAACAAATAAATAAATGATTTAATAGTTAAAATTATTGTAGATATTGATTTACAATAATTTCAATTTAATTGTACTAGCATTATAAACTTAGACCCATTTAGGGGTTTGTTAGCCTTTAAATACTAATTGACCTTTGAATTGTCTCATTTTTTGACAATTTAGAATTAGTAATAAAGTTATTGTTTTTAATTTACCCATTTATCATTTCATGTTGTAGGAATTTCATATGTTTTTCTTGTTTTTGAATTATGGACCATATTCTAATATAGTGTGCATACTTAGGAGAATTATAGGAAGATACTACTAAAATTTCAACCTTTTAAAATGATGATATGGATAACATTGTATATAATAATTATAGAAAGATTTTGAATGGGATAAGGCATTACCCATTAGGGTTGGTGAAATAAGATGGATTTAGGATATATACCAATGACATATTACCATAGCAAATATATAATTACCATACCAAATACACTATTACCGTACCAAATAAACAATTACGCTTAAATCTTATTTAATATACTAAGTTTTTGATCAATGACAAGATGTATGTCAATAAAAGTTATTTAACTTTGTGGGATTGATTATATGATGAGTATTGGAATAGTGCATAGGCATTTGTGTAAAGAGTTAGAAACTTTGCTAATAAGGAAGTACTACTGAAATGTTCCTGAAATAAGCACTATTACAAGATAGTTGATCAACATTGGGTATTTAGGGGATTTCATGTTAGAAAATGACCTACGTGTAATCGAATGCCATATTATATATAGCTTTAATGTTGATTAGTAAAGTGTCATAAATATAAAAATAACATTTTTTTATTCCAAAAGAACCAAGTCATTTATATTTTAAATAACTAACCGGTTTCTAATTCCTCACTCATTTATCCTAAACCATAATCTTATCCCCATACCCCAACCCCTAATTCCTCACTCTCTCATCCCAGCTTAACTCCATTCCCATATTTCTCTTCCCTATTTCCTTTATATTCCTAACTAAGTATAGAAAGCTAACATCTCATATTATTCTAAAGAATCCTAATTTAAATAACTTTAAAAAATAAACTAAATAACAATATATTGAAAATGGTAAAAGTTTGTATATATACTGCAATTCGAGATAGGTTTTTGCCAAATCTAATGCTTATTGCTCAATATGTGAGGTTTGCTTTCACTAGTAAAGTTTTTTCAATATAATACTTATAGATGTAATAAGTATTGATGAAAAATTAATGTATATGAATAAATAGTAGATAATACAAAAGAATGCCTAAGAAGATGAATGAGATTAAATTTTTTACCTATTCAAATCTATAAAAGTTACATCAAAATGATAGGCAATAAAATAGGATTAGTTAGGAAACCAAAAACTAAATTGCAAGAATAAACATAAGAAATAAAAAAATCCTTATATTTATATTCTATGCTTTTCTAGAAAGTGTTAAACCTCATATATTTAGTCACAAGCTAACTGAGCTTTCAATCCTATAAAATAATTAATGAGCAAAAATACAATTAAAGAGAATCATCTGAAAGTTAGAATGATAGCATATCTCATTAGATGGAGAATCATTTCAGGGTTAGAATAGTTTTAGGATGAAATTTGAAAATATCCTCGTACTTTACTTTTTTTTATTTTTAACTCACTTCATATTTTATCCTTTCCATTTTCAATTTGTGCCTATCGCTAAAAATTCCAAGTCGATTATTACATAACAACTAACATCTAAAATTTTTATTAAACAATGATTATGAAAAACCATCATCATTTTTAATATAATGATATCATCCTATTAAGTAACATTTAATGTTGGTTATAATAGAAAAATTAACATTATAATAGATAAATACCTTTTAAAAAAAATTCTTTTTTTCTTATTATAGAATTAAACGGAATAATACTAGATTAAATGTAAATGAAATAAAAAATAAAAAAGGAGACAATATATTACAAACATTTATTCTTCTATTTTATATATTTCTATATTAATACATGAACATATATAACAAAAAATTAAAAAAAAAATTATTATCATCTACTCATAATTCCTTCATATTGTTTGATGGCTTTTGAAGTGTTTAATTCAATTAATTTTGTATCTATTAACCTTGAAGTTCTTCTTGCTCTACGTGTATTAAAGTTTGAAATAACATATAAAGTAAACAATATGTTAATTTTCACATTGAAACATAATAAGCTTGAAAAGTTCATAGCAAATGAAGAAATTAAGCATCTCAACCTCAATTAAAGGACAACATACATCATTAATGCCACATAATTAGAAATATTTCAAATCTTATAATTATAACAATTGCATCAAATCATGAATATAGTCATAACCATTTATTTGTGTATAGAAGATAATCATGATTTAATGTGATGTTTGTGACTATAAAAGATAATTTCTAAGATTGAGATAAAAGGTGTAGATCATAGCATTCAACATTGATAAATAACTAGAATCTTCTAAAGTTCCTTTAATTAAAGGAGTTATGTTTACATTTCAACAATGAACATATAAATTCTACAAAGAATATGGAAGGATTCTTGTCTAAAGTCCTTACAAATGCATTTTAGAATTTTGGTGTTTATGGTTGAATTGTAGATATAAGTTTTAGGATAGAACTTAAATTGATTCCAGAAACTTCTAAAAAGACTAATTTTTAGAATCTATTAATAGAGAAAGTTTCTAAGATGAAAAGTATAGATTGTAATATTAATATTACTTGGGCTATTAAGAAAATCCAAGAATCTTTTAGGGCTTATTCCAAAGTATGGATACTAGTCTTTGTAAGAAACTAGAAAAGTTCCATAGACCTTCCAAATTACTATAGTAATGCTAAATACAAAGACTTACACCCCAACCCAGAAACTTTCCTTTTTATGAAGGACATCCTTATGGATGAATTATCTTATAGTCAACTAATGGTCTATGATTTCAACTATGGTGAACAATGATCAATAAAAAACTATAACTTAGCCTTTGAATGAATGAAATGGAGTTAAGTGCTTTGTGTGACGTCATTGATACTTAAATAACTTATTGTTTAAAAGATTATAACTACATGAATATGGAGTTGTTCTTGTTAACCTTAAGGCTTCATGTGATGAGTTTTGATGATGACAAATGAATATTACAATAACATTGTATGTCTTATGCTAAAGTGATACATGTTAATAGACATACTATGTTATAATTGATACATATATATGATATGATGATTATACTTGTTATATATGCATGATGACAAATGAATGTCATAATATAATTGCATGTCTTTGTACCAAAATGCTATAAAACCTTCAATAGACATGCTAGATTATGATTGTAATAACAATGCTTGATAATATGCTAAAAGAATGATATTTTATACAAGCATTACTAAGCATATGATTAATAAAGATATATAAAAGGATGATTATGCATGTTCTTGTGCTAGTTGGTTTTATATGGATCATGCATATCAATATAAGATATATGAGATTGGACTAACTATATGATTTGCAAAGTTTATGAACTTGTATATAGGAAAGCCCAAGATGAAGAAGAGTGAGCATTAAAGCAAAAGAATGGAAAATCACATCATGCTCAACTTAACAACAAGAAATAAATATAAGAAAGACGATGTGGTCCAAGATTAAAAGCTTGGAAGCATCAAGAAAAATCAAGGAACTTTATTAGTATAGTTTTTCATCCTAAAGCTTAGTCTTTCTTGTAAAATAGAGTATTTCATGATATAGAGCTCAAACATATTTTTCATAATCTTAGCTTGATCAAAATTCTTTAAAAGATAGCCTACAATCATGTTTTTACAAGATAGCCTATAGGGACATTTCAAAAACAAATGAGATATGAGATTTTGATGTTTTCAGTTCTAACCTTTGGTCATTCTCTTAATCATATCTCATAAAATACTCATGATTTTATTGTCAAACTTTTTTCATATGAAAATAGACGCAAATAGATTTCCATGGATATATCATTTACATAAAATGATCAATATATGAACAAGTTATGATCTCTTCAAGTTGAGTTTAAAAACCAGCTTTCTGCATAATAGCCATTTCTGACATGTGCTCATTGTTTTGATCATATCTTGAAAAATACAAATGATATAAGCATGAAATTATTTTTATATGAAAATAGACTCAAATTTATTTCCATGTACTAGTAATTTGTTTAAAATTACTAAGATATGAAAGAGTTATGAATTTTACAAATTGAGTCTTAAAATTAAATTTTCACTAATTCACCATTTCTGACCTTTGATTATTTTTTTAGACATATCTTAAAATTTACATCAGATATGAGTATGAAACTAATTCTATTTTAAAGTAGACTTAATTATCTTTCCAATGATATGTCATTTTCCTAAAATAGACTTAAAATAAAGAAATTATGACCTTTTAAAGTTGAGTCTGCATTTTTGTCTAGGTGAATCGATTGGCTAATTAATTCCAGACATCCAGAGTGCTCTCTGGATGTCCTGAATCGTTTCACCACTCGATTGGAGTAGTTGTGTTGCGTAAATAACGACTAGTAAAGGTCAATTTTCATTCCTAACAATCCCAAATGGCTATAATAATTCATGGGCTTCATATATAAGCTAAGAAACATAAAATACAATGCAGAAAGAGCCTGAACATCAATTGTAAACATCATTTTACATCCTTCTTCATCAAATCATGATTTGAGCTTTAATTCTTGAAATTCTTCTATTCTTGGTGCTTTATTTGTATCATCCATTCTTTAAGAGAGTTTGTATGAAATTTTCTTCATCATATATCATTTCCTAATTGTAAAGGGTGAGGTATTCCTTGGAAAAGCTTAGAGAGGGTGAGGTATCCCTTGTAAGAGAGTTTTTACTCAAGGAAGAGAAAGAATTGTAAGGCTTTTTCAAGTGCCATTAAAACTTGAAGGGATAATGGATTAACATAAGCTTGGAGAGCTTGGAGAGTGGATGTACACCTTAGTGAGGATATCCAAGGGAGGAACCACTATAAATCCTTGTATTTGATCTCTCTACCTTTACTTTTTATTTTTCTATAACATTGTTCTATTTTTTACTAGTTTATGCTCTATTTTGCTGTTGTTGTTAATTGATATATTGTGGTCCAATATTAATCTTGTTGCTTGGATAATTAAATGACTAAAAGAGAAACTCGTTTATGCATTAGCTTCTTAATTATTCATCTATGCATAATTGAATGAGTTACTTTGTACAAGTGAATTAAATTGTTATATATTATGTTTAAACTTCTTTATTAAATTATCTTAGATTGATTTCTTAATGATTTATTCAATGTTACATGTTAAATTATGATCTAGTGCTTTTGATGGTGCATAGATAACTAAATATGTAAAAGGGGTGTATATCTATGCATTGACTTATTGATTCATCATCCATAGTTGAATGAATTTCTTTGCAATTGTCATAGCTTAAGTCATAAAGCTTTCTTGGAAGTATTTAAATTAAAGTTATTCTTATAGCTTCCTAAAATAAAAGCCTTCTTAAAAAGAGGTTGAAAAATAAGAAAAATTTTAAAAACACCTAATTCACCCTCTTTTGGGTATGGGTTGCCAAGGCCAACAATTCCTTCTACAAATTACTAGTGATTCTAGTATTATCATAGTAGAAAGGTACACAAGGTAATTGATGATGATAAATCCTTCACTAAAGTTAAGTCCTACTTTGCCAATGCTAAATTCTGCTTAAGGAATAATGCAGTAAAAGAAAACCATCCTCCTACACCCGAAACTTCTCTTTCTATAAAAATCAGTAAGAAAGATTTGATAGATAAAATGTCAATTAGAAAAAGGAAAGAACTTCCAAGTTTTTATGAAGATTGTGGAAAAAAAGATAAAATGTGCTATAATACTTTGTTATGAGCCAATCTCAAGAAGAAATCAAGGTTAATCTACTTTCATGAAAAATAAAAGCACTTACTTAAATAAGTTGAAAGATTTAACTATCCCAATTTAAAATTTTTGAAACTCTCTATGCAACCAAACCTCTAGATAAAGGATTCTTAAAGCCAAAACAAGGTTGCATTGTTGTATATGTCAATTTCTAGCAAAGGAAACCAAATAAAGGTTTAATCCAAATATTTATAAGTTAATGACTAAAGTAGGTTATAATAGTTAAGATCCAAATGTATTGGAAAAACCTCCTCTGGAGATGATGCAAGATAAAAGCTTCACAAATACTTAAAAGAACTTGGAGAAACAAGGCTTGAATAACTCGAGAGTTAGATTAAGTTTTAGGTAACTAAATCCATTATACATTTCAATAAAGAAAGTGAAAAGTTGGCATATCTCTATTGAAGATAATGAGAACTACCTTCATATAACTTTGTGTCATGACCCAACCCTAGTCATAACTAGTGTGGAACTTGTTACTTAGTTTTCACTAGCCTAACTTACAATTTTATGCTAACATATTAGGATATATATGAAAAGTAAGGATTAGTTTTCATGCATTAAGGGGAATGGATGGATTTTTCATTTAACAAATATGTATTAATTATAAAAGGAGTTAGGCCTACTTATAACATATCTAAACTGAAAGATAGGCAAGCTTAACTAGCCTTAAAATGAATAGGTTTTTAATCTCTTACCTTTGACCTATACAGGACAAGGTTTAAAAATATCTAATTACATCCATATATAATATATTGCCTAAGCCATACTAGATAATCTTTTGGAGTTCAACTTTGAAATGGTGGTGAAGGTGGCTCAATCAATAAGTCTACAAAGTAAAAACATGGAGGGATACATTTAGAGCTTAAAAAGCAAACATTCTAACATAATCAAATATAGACAATAATTACAACTTACTAACTAGATTTACTCTTATATATACCTAAACACTTAAGCTGCATAATTTATAATATAATACTCGTTAACATTAATGCATTCATTAATAATTTTATTAAATCATCCATGTCATCACTCAAATATACATACATCTATATCATAATCGTATCAATCTATGCATAAGAATAACATATAAAGAAAGCAACTAAATCTTCTTATAACTCTTATCTAACCTTATTCCTTACTGGCCTGTCCATATGCCTTCTAGTCAACTTTTTCCCTTACTAGTGTTTTTGAATCCAGTGTTTAAGTATCACATCGCCCTTATCACATTTTTTATGATTTCAATACGCTTATTTTTATGTAGAACATATAATATAATTATAATCATTTCATGCCTCTTTGCATGGCCACACATCTTATTTTCAACATTATACATCACATAAAATTATACAATATCATATAACACTTAGTTTTTCAAGTCCATTTTGTTATAGTATAACATTTGAAATTCATAAAGGGCAATCAATTATATAGTCAATAATGCAAATAAAAAATATAGTTGACTATAAGGAGCTTTAACTAAAATTATAGTGCTAGGTAGTTAACTATTAGCCCTCTACGTAAAGATTATAATTAACTATGGACCTTCAGAGAATGAGATCCAATTAGGTAATTGATTACATAATTATAATCATCTAGAGGGCAAGCCCTCTGGCTATAATTGAATATATAGTTAACTATAGGCTTCTCAAGGCTAATTTTGTAATGCGTAATCAACTATATAATTGGTTATAACTTTTAAGAAAGTAACTTTCAAGCAATAGTCAACTATATAATCTTTTTACAAATTTCCAACTTGAAAACAATATTCATCCATCGTTAATGCTAACCTAACTCATTTATTGAGCCATAACCTCCTTCCAAATTATTAATACATTCAAACTTCACCTTATTTCTTTCATTCTCATCATTAAACATAATTTAAACATTGCAAATTCACTCATGCTCCATACGATCATAAAATACCTAAAACCTAAACTTAATCAAGCAATTTTAACTAATTATTTAAAAATAAAGTTAGAATGTTCACTCACCTATTGTGAAAGAGTTAGCATAAGGCTAAGAATGTTGTTTCTTAACACTAATCATCCAAAACCTCAAGATTTCAAATTAGGGTTCAAAATTCCCATAAACCAAAATCTTTCAATTATCATATTTAAAAAAAAGAGACAAGAGAGCACTTAAGGAAGATTAGTATTCAAGAACTTTTACCTTAATTATATATTAACTTGAAGAAGATTGGCTTCCTTGTGGGTTAATTTGAGAAAAAAGATGAAGAAGAGGAAGAAATTGAGTGGAAAAAGAGGATAAAAGTGATATAGGGATTAATTTTAGGAAAAAATGGAATGAGGGTTGATTAGAAAAGGATAAAATGAGGAATAATGTAAGGGCATTTTTAGAAATATGCCTTAAATCTCCTTCATACTTATTGCTCACTCCTAATTGCTTATAACCTTTAATTATTTTGCTTTATATGTTTTTCCTCATTTATTTCATAAAAGATCCTAATTACAAATCTTACTTAATTAGTTAAGTTTATTTTACCAAATATTTTATTCACATTTTCAAATCCCAATTTGTCTATTCCTTATCAAACTTCTATTTAATTATTATTGTTATTATCATCATCATTATCATTATTAACTAATTGCCCTATTTATATATTAAAATTTTAAAATTCTAAAGAAGATGTAATACTATGTTTTAACCTTCAATCTTTGATTGTCTTAGTCAGTGAACTTCTTAAATATCAATCTTCGATTAACATAATGAATCAAGAACTGAAGAGCTTATCTTAAAGAAAAATATAAAAGGAAGAAAATAAAATGGAAAAAGAAACCACATGTCCAAGAAAAGAAACATTAAAGTCTTTTACCTTCACTAATGAAGCATTAAACAGAATGGGTTATCAACAATATTGAAAGGAAAAAAATGATCTATAATGACCATGGGTAGAACATTTGATGACATTAAAAGTTCTTTAATTAATTATATAATAATAGTTAACTCTAATGATAAAGAACCTCTAATTGAAGAAGAAACTCTCCCACCATTATTGGAGGAAGGTGTCTGTGCTATCATTGATGAATAAAAGGAAATTAACCTTGGCATTGAAAACAATCCTTATCCAATTTTCTTAAACATAAATTTTATATTAGAAGAAGAGGAAGCATACATAAAATTGTTGCAAGAATTTAAAGATGTCTTTACTTAGTCATACAAGGAAATGCCTAGCTTAGACATAAAAATTATAGTTCATCACTTATTAAAGAGGCATGGTGTTCAAATTGTAAATTAGTCATAACATCATTTTCATCTTGAGCTTATCCCTTAAAATGAAAATAAAGTTAACAAGCTAATTAATATTAGCTACCTTCGAAAGGTTAATATACAACTTGGATCTTTGACATTATTCTTATAAGGAAGAAATGGATCGACACATTTTTGTTAACTTTCGAGACCTAAATAAGGCATGCACCTAATATGGCTTTCCTCTTCCAATTATTGAGCTCACCATTGATACCACTACTAGCCATGAGACTTTCTCAATCATAGATGGATTCCCTAATTACAACAAATCCTTTTAGCACTAATAAATCAAGAGTTAATATCTTTTTGCGCCCTAAAAGGAATATATTGCTATAAAGTTATGCCATTTAGATTGAAGAATGTAGAAGCCACTTATCAAAGAGCAATGCAAAAGATCTTTGACAATATGCTTCATAAAAATGTCGAATGATACATTGATGACATGGTGGTGAAATTAGAAAAAGGTCTCAACAAGTAGAAAATCTTAACATGGTGTTTAAATGCTATATTGACACCAATGGAAAATAAATCCATTTAAATGTGTATTTGTTATCTCATTTAGAAAGCTCCTAGGCTTTATCATGCGACATCATATGATTAAGATTAATGAATCGAAGATTAACATTACTATGAAGACGTCGAAACCAAGGAATAACCATAAGTAAAAAATTATTCATGGGAAACTTGTTTATATATACAAATTCATCTCAAATCTATAGGAAAATCTCAACCTTTTAGCCAAATCATGAAAAAGAATATTTTATTCAAATAAAATAAAGTTTACCAAAATGCTTTAGAAAGCATCACAGCTTATATGGTTAAGTCGTCAATCCTATAACCACTTGAGCTAAGTTGACTACTCAACCATTCTATTATTGCACGAGAATGCTCTCTTGGAGTCTTACTTACTTAAGAAAATGATCAGGGAAAGGAAAAAATCTTGTAATATCTTGTAGGACTTTAAATAAAGCTAGGTTGAATTATACACTGATAGAAAAGACATGTTTAGCTTTGATATTTACCATCCAAAAGCTCAGGTATTATCTATAAGCTTACACAATTAAGTTAATTTATTAAGTTCAATCTTTGAAGTATATCATGTCTTAACCTATCTTATTTAGAAAGTTAGTTAAGTGGATGCTCCTTCTTCATGAATTTGCCATTGCATATGTTTTTCAAATTAAAGGCCAAGCATTACGAAAATTTTTAGATGATCATCCCATCTTTAATGATTAGGAGTTATTTAATAAATTCCCAGATAAAGATATAATGCTTATTAAGCTTCCACCTTTATAGAAAATATTTTTTAATGGCTTAACAAGAATTGAAAAGGCTGGTGCTAAGGTTATTTTTATAAGTTTAGAAAGAGATGTTTTACCATATGCTTTTAACTTGACTAAATGCTATTCAAACAATGTGGTTGAATGCCAATCTTTAATTCTAAGAATTGAGATGGCTCAACAGATGAAGATTTCAATGATAAAAGTGTTTAGAAGTTAATAATTAACTAACTTTTATTTATTTATAAAGTAAAAAAGTTTGATCTATTTCCTTACTACAACTATGCCATGCAACTCCTTAAATGATCTAATCATAAGGAAGTAACTCATGTACCATAAATAGAAAATAAGTTAGTTAATGCCATACCTTATTTGGCCTTAATGTTAGCGCATATGAATGATAATGTAAAAGTGCTTATGTGTTAAAAATGGGTAGTCATTCTTACTTTTAAGAATAATGTTGAGGATTATGAAGAAAATGTAGATCGTGTCTTTATCTTTGAAATCAAGAAGGAATATTGGTGCAAGCCTTTGATCAATTACTTTAAACATGGTAAGTTACCAAATAACCCTTTATATAGAACTAAAATTCAATACTGAGCCTTTAGTTTATATTATGCAAAAGTATTCTTTATTAATGATCTTTCCAAGGAACATTACTATGGTGTCTTGGAGAAGAAGATGTGAAAAATGCTTTGAAAGAAGCTCATCTTGAAGTCTATAGTTCTTATTAGTTTAGGCCAAAGTTGCACCTTCAAATAAAAAATAGGTTACTACTAGCCCACTATGGTGAAGGATTACATCAACTTCATTAAGAAGTATGAAGCTTATTAATTTCATGTGAATTTCATACATCAACCATCTAAATTGTTGCACCCTAGTTACTTTATGGCTTTTATGCATAAGATTTCTATATAGCTAGTCCAATCACATCGAAATCTTTTAGCAATCATTCATATATTCTAGCTATAATTATTTACATCTTGAAATAGGTTCAAGTTGAAACTTCAAAAAAGTTAAGAAAAAAGTAATTGTATTTAAAAGAACATCATATTCTAATTTAGTGTGTCAAGGCACATTATCATTAAAATGAGAATGAATTCTATAATAAATAGATAGATAAACTTTACAAGACATTTAGCTTTGAGTAGTATAATTTATTAATATATAATGTAACTATTAATGGTCTAGCTGAAGGTCTCATTAAAACTCTCTATAATCTTATGAAGAAAGTTTTTAATAGATTAAGAAAAGATTGGCATGAAAAAAATTAAGGAGACTTTGTAGGCATACTAGATTATATATCAAACACTTACCCAAGCAATGCTTTATTCACTTGTCTATGATGCTAAAGTAGTATTACTGCTTCAGAGGCAAACCTCATCACTAAGAATAACAATTCAAAAAACCTTTCAAGTGAAGTGAATACATGCTTGAGGCTTGAAAAGTTAGAAACACCTAATAAGAAATTCCAAGTTATTCAATAAAAAGGTAAAACCATGCTCTTTTCAAATCAATAACTTAATGTTAGTTATTAGAAGACCTATTATTACCACTCATAGAATTAGTAACAAATTTCTCTTGAATTGGGTTAGCTTATATGTAATTCAAGATGTTAACATCAATGATGCATATAAGATGGCCAATGGAGATGGATTAAGAATTAGTCAATCAATGCAAAGTTCCTAACACACACTTATGTGTAAAAGCAACTACATCACTTTTCTAATTGTATAAGGTTAAATTGCATGATACTCTTAACTTGCCAGAGTATAAATTGTGCATTACTTAAAAAAAATGTCATGTACTACTCCTACCTTACAAGAGTAAAAAAAATGTCATGTGCTACTCCTACCTTACAAGAGTATAAGTTATGCACAACTTAAAAAAAATTCATGTTATACTCCTAGCCTGCATGAGTATAAATTATGAATGATTGAATCAAAGTAAAATGTATGTACTACTTTTGGTTTCCATGAGCATAGATTATAAACTACCAAATTAAATTAAAATAATAAAAAAAATTAAACTAAAACAAAATAATAATAAAAATTAAACTATGTCTAACTTGGTCCTTAATTAGGTACATAGGCAACTTAGTAAATTGCTAAGTGTAATCACATAAATAAATAAATAAATATGTCTTTATATAATAATAACTGAATATAAAATTGCAAATAAGATTTCATATTCAAATTTCAATACATTCATAAGTTTGATGTGTTACATGAAGTAAAGAAAGATTTATATTTTCTCTTTAACTTCTAAGATTCAATACACTCACTTATCATGAGGTTTTCCTTATGTCTGTAACATAAATGCATGTTCAAAAATGAAAACCTCTAAGTTGATGTTATGTATAACGACACTCTTGCTCAAATTCAATAAAGAATGTCAATTTCTTGCCAAAGGTCATGGTTTACAAAGTATGCAAGGGAGACATATGGATCCATGCTTCACTAAAAGAGCTATAACTGATGAATGCTTTTAGATGTGAAGTCTCAAAGCAAGGTCTTATGCATCTTCAAATTTGAGGTCTTAAATACCTTCAAAGGTAAAATTTTAAACATATTTATATGTAAGGTCTTAAAGTTTTTAGATATAAGGTTTTAGATACCTTTAAATGTAAGATTTTAAATGTAGTTAGATAAAAGGTTTAGAATGTCTTAAAATGTTAGGTCTTGAATGTCTTCAAAGGCTAGATTTTGAACATATTGAAATGCGAGGTTTTAAATGCCTTTAAATGTTAAGTTGTAAATGTCTTCTGATGAAAAGTCTTGTACATCTCTAAATGTGAGGCGTTCAAAATGGATACATGAACTTTTATTTACACTAAGTATAATATACTTTTGTATTACTAAGAGTGTGAACTTTTATTGGATGAATACCTTTGAATGTGAGGTTCTTATGGCATATGGATGAATATCTTCAAATGTAAGGCCTTCGCTACCTAACAATTAACTCTTATTTACACTAAGTATAAAACACTTATATATTATTAAAATTGTAAATTTTAATCCAATGAACATTGTCATATGTATAGACTATATGGTATATAAATCAACTTTTGCTTACATTAAGTATGAAATACATGTGCTTTGCTAAAAGTGTGATCCTTGAATTGATCAAACACCTTAGGAAGTCAGTTTTTCATTTTAAATGGCATTCATATCATAAATGTAGTCATGAAGTCTTTTTCAATTGACACAATTCCAAAAATTAGTCATGAATGGCATAATCCTAAATGATAACACAATCATGAAAGTCTATCTTAATTGACAAAATGATGAAAATGAATCATCAATAATGGTTGATGGTTAGCTTAGATTATAAAGCTTGATAAGTCATTTATAGGCACCACTATTAATATAGTTATCTTTATCACCTCAAAGAATTTTGATGGCATTAAGTCTCAAGATGGTAACACATGTCATAGATCTTATAGAGCTTGTAGGTCATCCTCTTCTACTAAGTTTGTATTTTCACCTCTTGAGTCAGCATCACCATCCAAAAGGCTTTACTCTAATCATCACTATCAATAAGAAAGTCATTGCCATTTAAGCCATTGCCACGTATCATGATCTTGAACATTAAATCTCAAACCTCATATCATTGGCTAAACTCAAATACCACTGAACACAAGACAAAAGTAATGGAAGCCATTTTTAATGGGTATAGTCACAAAAGTATATTATGATTAGCATAATGATGTAAGTCATTCTTGATAAGCAAATTAATGGAAGCTAACCTTAATAAGCATTGTCTGGAAAGTTTATCTTGATTGACAAAGTGATGGAAGTCAATCTTAAGGAGCAATAATTACTAAAGTGTCAACCTTTCAAGCACAAGCATGTCACATAGTCATTTTTAAGAACACAATTCCAAATTTTTCATAAAGCCTTCATTTCCTAAAACACAAATGTTACTAAGGTTGAAGTCTTCAAGGATTCATGCAACCTTCAAAGTAGTTGATATCATTGAAAGAATGAAGAAGTATCAAAGACAATCAACATCTTCAAGAGTAAATATTTGATAAAAGAACCCATGATGCTTCAAAATTAACATGTTAAAGTTGTGAAATAGCTTCACATTGATATACTAGCATTAAATCTAAAAAAATATTATCAATGGAGCTTTTTTATTAAATCCATAAAGGTCAATGATGAATTAATTAAGTGATAAAATTATTAATATGTGAATAAGGATTTGATGGTGAAAAAAGATGTTCAATAACAATCCTTTCCAATTGATAGGATCTGTACCTACTAAACAAAAATTATTACTACTAACCATATCAAAAAATAAAGGAATAAGGAATGCAAAGCTTCACTAAAGCCAAAAATAAAGAAAGAAAGATAATAATAAAAAATATTAAAAAATAAAATAGTAAAAACTAAGTAAATAAAAAATATAAAAAATTATAATGTTATAAAACTATTAAAAATATAAAAATAATATAAAATGTCAAGTTTAAATGA
Organism: Sindora glabra; assembly: GCA_020226215.1. Lineage (NCBI taxonomy): Eukaryota > Viridiplantae > Streptophyta > Magnoliopsida > Fabales > Fabaceae > Sindora > Sindora glabra. Next base: position 32,457,851 of record CM035229.1, read on the forward strand.
CTTAAAAAGTAATATATATAATTAAAAAAATAACCATAAAAAACAAGATGCTAATACAATTATAGATCTTCCTCTTCTACTAAGTTTGTAATTTCATGTCTTGAGTCAACATTGCCACCCAAAAAACTTTACTCCCATTATCATCGTCAATAGGAAGACTGTTACCATCTTTATCATTGCCATTTATCACATCTTGACCCTTCAATCTTAAACCTCATATTGTCAAACTAACTTTAATACCACTAAACATAGAATGAAAGTGATGGAAGTTAAGTTTTAATAGGGATAGTCACAGAAATCTATTATGATTAGCACAATGATGGAAGTCAATCTTGATAAGTAAAGTAATGGAAGTCAACCTCGATGAGCATTGTCAAGAAAATCTACCTCGATCAACAAAGTGATAAAAGCCAATCTCAGGAGTATAATTACTAAAATGTCAACCTTTAAGGAATAAGCACATCACACAATCATCTTCATGAACATAATTACAACATGTTCATAAAGACTTCATCTCCCAAAACATGAATGTCACTAAAGTTAACATCTTCATGGATTCATGCGACCTTTGTAGTAATTGATATTATTAAAGGAATGAAAAAGTGTTAAAAGGAATTAACACTATCAAGAGTAGATCTTTGATAAAAGATTCAATGGTGCTTTAGGATTAACATGTTGAAGTTATGAAATAAGTTCACATTGATAAACCAACATTGATTCTAAAGAAATATTGTTGAAATTTAAGGAAAAAATTGTTAATGCGTGAAGAAGGATCTGATGGTGAAAAAGATGTGTAATGACAATCCTTGCTAAATGATGAGATCATAACCTACTAAACAAAAATTATTGCTACTAGCCACCTTAAAAAATAAGGGAATCAAGGAATGCAAAGCTCCCTTAAGGCTAATGACAAAGAAAGAAAGATAATAAAAGAAAAATAAAATAATAAAGTAAAATAATGGAACTAAATAAATAGAAAATTACAAAAAAATCATAATGATAAAAAAACTAATAAAAATATTTAAAAAAATTAAAATGTCAAGTTAAGTGAATTTAAAAAAACTAATATATATAAATATGTAATTAAAAAAAGCTACCCTAAAAAATTAAAAAAAATACAAGACATTAATACACCTAACATAGTTTTAGAAAACTAAAAAAAATTAAGAAAAAAACACACATAACATAGAAAAAAATGTGAAAAAATTCAAAAATTAAAAACACACATGAAATAAAAAAATGAAGAATAAAAATAAAAAGGAAAAAAATAAAAAAATATAATAAGAATATTTTGTTTAGGAAATTAAAATAAAATAAAAAAGAAAATAATAAAAGTGTATAGTTTAAAATAGATAATAAAGAAAATTAAAGAATAATAATTATAAGAAAATAATGCAAAATAATGTTAAATAATTTTTAACGTAATTCAAACAAAACAAAAAAATAATAAAATAAAATTTTAAAAATAATAACAAATAATAGTAATAAAGAAAAATTAAAAAAAAGAGCCACAAGGGATTTAGTTGGACAACTCGCAAGGTAGTACAATCATCCTAAATGTAGAAAAAGTTATTGGCATTAATCTAATAATGGTCAAGGTTGTTGAGTATTTTTGTTTCAAATATATGGTGTGCAATTCTTCAAGTATATGCTAATTGTAATTTAAGTCTCATAGTATAAACTTTGGAGCTTCTTTTCCTAGATTCACTATAAAAAGAAAACATAAATTAAAGTAAGAAGATTGTAAGAACAATTGAAGACTTTCGAAAAAAATAATTCAAGATAGAAACTCTACCTTGAACATTTGGGACAAATTAAGAGGATTACTTGTGCATAAAAATATTTTGTGAAGTCTAGGATGATCTCATACATGATTTTTATGGGCATTTAATGATAATAAAGGTGATGGACATACACCAGATTGTTATTCATAAAGAAAAGGATTAATTGTGAAATGCTTTTTACCTTTATTTCATATTCATTACATGTAGAGTAAAAGTGATGATAAAAGAAAGACAACATTAAGAAACAAAAAATTAAATAAATAAATAGGAAGTAAGAAAGGATAAAAAATCAAAACTAACCTCAAATTGCAAGGCAATATACATTAAAAACTAAGATACTTATTTCTAATCAATCCTTAATAACTTTATAAATGACCGCAATCCCGCAAGTGCACGGGTTAAGTCAAGTTATAGTATAAAAGATTATTATTCTCCACAGGGATTGTAGGTTGAGTACTAATTAAATCTCAAGTAAAATTATCTAGGCGGATCAATTGATAGTGTGAATCAAGAGTGAATTGTAAAACAGAGAGTAACTATAAAAAATAAGGGTTGATTCAATAGAATAAAAGCGTACTCAGCTTAAGGATCCCTTGTACATTTCATTATGGAATGAATATAATTCTCTAACTTGGTTTACTATTAATTAAGATTGTTGGATTACTAAAATTAAGCTATACCTCATTGCAAGGCTACTAGCTACTAACTAAAAGATTAAGTGCCCAGAATTACTCTAGTAATCACTCATCTAGGTTGCATTAACTTGCTTAGAATCCATTCTTGGACATTTCATCCTGTGCAAAAGAATCCAATTAGCTTAATTCCTAAGTCTAATTGATATTCCCAATGATCATGCAAGATCCAATTAATTAATTGGTCATTTCAACCTAGAATCAATTAATCCATAACACAAATCCAATATTCCGGATATATTGGCTTGTTCCAGACAAAATAGCATAATCAAATCATAATTCAACAGTAAATCAAGCTAGATTATATAAAATTCAGTTCCATAAATCCATGAATAAGTTCACCCAAGCTGAGCACAAGGGTTTAGTGTGAAAACGTTATAAAATTAGAAGAAAATCAGAAAACAGAGAGGAAAGTCAAATAATTCATGAAGATCTACAAATTTCTTGCTTAAATCCACGTTAGAAGGTGCCCTTGGTGAGTTTGGGTCTCTCCTAGGGTTTCTCCCAGCAGCTCTCCTTGTTAATTCTTAGTTTTTCCTCCTCCCCTTTTCAAAATTTTGTGCAAAACTTATATTGGTGATGTACACGGGGTCCAACACGGCCCGTGTTGTACCCCGTGTTTCTCAGCAAAAGTTGAGCAGAATGATACACGGTGTGTGACACGTCCCGTGTTCTTCTCTGAAGTGTCAAGCAGTAATGTACACGAGGTTGTACATGGCCCATGTTTTACCCCGTGTTCTTCGACGAACCTCAAAACTGAAGGACAGTATGATACACGGGGTATGACATGTCCCGTGTTCACCCCTGTGTTCTTCTCTGAGCAGTCCAGTGAAGCCTCGAAGCAATCCAGAGGGAAACACGGCCCTAAACACGGGGTTCCCATACCCCGTGTTCTTTGTCAAGTGAACAAATTTGCTTCAATTCTTCACAATTTGAATGGTTTTTCTTCCGGATCCTTTTCTAATGCTCATATGTGTCATTTCAATACCTGAAAATAAAATATAGAGCATCTAAGTATCCTTTTCAATCAATTTGCATAAAATACTAAGTAAATAAGTGATGAAACATATAGAATTTAGGTGCATTTGTGCATTTATCAATAAATATAGATATTATTTGTGTTACTCAATATAACAAATTGTTAGAAGAAGAGATATGAAGCTCTAAAACTCTTTTAAGCCTCTATTGATAAAGATCAAAGCATTTGAAGTCTTTAGCTTTAATAAAAAAAAAATCCATTTTGAGGTAAAGACCTTAACAATGTTCAAGTTTTCAAATCTTTTCAAGCGTGAAGCCTCTATAAAGATTCAACCTTTCATTAGAGATTAAGCTTGTTCAAACCCTTCATTGAAATTAAGTGTTCAACCTCTAAGTTGAAATCAATCTTTTTGAAGTTTTTGCTTGAAGCCAAAATTCAACCATTCAATTTGAAATCTAACTTCTCGAAGCCCTTGATCAAAATCCATTGAAAATAAAAAATAAATGATTCATTTATTTATTTTCAAGAATTCAAAATTAAATATTACACTTGTATTATTCAAAAATTTATAAACTATTATTAGTTCTACAATTTTCTCTTATCATAAATTTTTATCAAAAAATTTTATATGTACATATACATCAAGTTATAATCATTTTTAAATGCTTATGCTATTTGCAAGGATTAGAATCAAGATTGTTTTCTAGGAAGTGTAGAACTTCACATATTTACCTAAGCAACCATGTCTAATTGTAGTATTGGATATAACCTTCCACTATCTTCACACTTTGTTCATTCAATTTGTGACATAAAATTGTTGAAATTAAGATTTTGTAGTGTTATAGAAAATATTAGTTTTTGTTTTGGTTAGATGTTTTGTAATACTATATAAAAAGTATAAGATGTACAAATGGATTAGGGGGAACATGGAATTTGGGTTAAAAGAGGGCAAATTATACCATATTAGTTATTTAACAAAATCAATGTGATATGTAAGACATTAAATATCAATTTTTAAACAAAATCAACATCTAACCTTATTTCCCATAATAATTCACAAAGAAACGATGTCAACTATTTTTGACATGGGAATTAATGTTATTTTTTTAATATCAGTTTTATGATCGATGTCAAAATATAATTAATAATGTCACTTACTTAGATGTCAATTGAAAACTAACGCAATTTCTATTAAATACCTTATATATATTTGCATTTCTATAGTAGTGGTTAATGAAATGATACATTTCATACTTTCCCACAACAACTTTCAAGAATGTATAGAATATTTTTTTTTTATCTTCAAGAATTGTTCTTAAAATTTGATTTTAGAAATTATTTTTTAATTTTTTTAAATTCAAGAAAAATAAAGAATAGAGAATGGTTTATGCAGCAAATAAGGAGATATTTCATTTAGTTACAAAATTACTAGCAAGAACAAAAGAATAAGTTAAGAAAACATCTAAAAATCATTTCAATTTTTTTGGTTACACATTTAGGATTACAATTTTTAAAAATAAATTATCAAAATAATTAACCAAACAAGAACCTTTGTATTTAGAAACATAGAAATAAAAACTATTGTAAAATTGTAAAACAATAGACCTTATGTTTTTTTTCCTTCCCACAATTTATCATTGTAGGAAACAAGTAAGTTTGAATTTCCCACAATTTATTATCATGGTGAATAAATACTTATTAACAATATGACTTGCCATTTATGTTTGATGGTGTTGCCCATAATTTCTCATGGTGTTGAAATTGTGAATAATGTTTCAATATAATTGTAATTTTCTAATAATGCAATTATAAAGCTTTAGCTCTCATACTTGTAAAAAGAGAAAATAAGAGTAATATTATTGAGAAAAAAGTAGGAAGTTAGGCATATGTTTTGCATATGAGATTCCTTTAATATATAAGGTAGTTAATTACACCATATGTATTGTGTTATGAATAATTATACACTTTTTAAATATTAAAAGTAAATAACACATCATACTTGATAGCGTTTTCATTATCTAGTCTTAATTAGAAGGCAAAAGATTTTACACTTAAAGAATCATCTAAAAAATAAAAGTGGAAAAGGAAGCCTATTTATAACTTAGTTCATGTCACCAAAAAATGTGATTATAAGGGCCTTAGTGGGATATCCTTGGCTTTTGCACATATCTAGTGTGATTTAGGACTAATAACACTTTGACATGTGTCCCTTAGCAATTATAGTGCTATAAAAGTAGTTTCAAATGTCAGTGTAGTTAGGAGCATCTTTTGTCCATGTAAACAATGCAACTTTTATTCATGTGGATGGAATGTCTTTTATTTATACAACTAACTATGGTAAGTGTCCATGGGTGCTTGGGGAGCCAATTATCTAGATAGGTATTGATAGTTTACTTAAAATATGTATACCATTTGCCCCTTCTCATAATTGTCATGTCACTTCATGTATCAAGTGCTTTATCATCACCTTTATTTTTTTCCCTTGTCATGATAGCTTCAATTTCTTAGGTCTATCTCATTGTTTTTTTTTTCCTTTTTTGGTTATTGATATCTTTTTGACACAGATTAGTGTTTTTTTATCCTAATAATGTTAGTTTCAAAATTTTTCATCATTTTTCTTATTATCTTTTATTGCACCTTCATCTAAACTCTTCTTTATTGTTTCACTTTACCTTCCTATATCTTCATAACATGTAGTAGAATAGATACTTCTACATCTTTTCCCTTTTAAATGATTCTACAACTCTTAATTTGTTATGGATGTTGGTTATTATAGCATTGCTTTGATTTTTCATGATTTCATGTCTTTCCCTATTTGCACAACTATTGGTTTATTCTTTAATATCATGTTGCATATTTGTAGATTGTTTCTACTAAAATTTAGGGGTTTTGTCATAATGGAGTTTAGGTTTTTCCATAGTTTCTTCCATCCTCCTTCTAGTCCTGATTTAGGAGTTCCATTTACCTCTTTGCTTTCCATAATATGCTTATCTAGGTTCTCTTATTTGTTCTAACATATCTTATAGTTGCTTTTGCATTCTTTTTTGAAGGTACATTGTTACTTCCATTAACTTTTCTTTTAATGTTCAAAGGTATTTTTTCTTTTATTAATTTGTTATTAGATTGAATAACAGTAACTCAATCTTTCAAGCTTTATGAATCTTAACGAAATCTATCTTTCCCTTCTTTTTGTTTGACCCCTTAAGGTAATCATAATAAATTACTCTCGAGGTAGGAATGACATTGGTCGTTTAGGCATAACATATGCTAACTATATTGAATTTAATTAGATAAATGATAAGGTATGGAATTAAATGGCCTTCTCCAAATGGAAAGATCGAACCTTTTTAAATGAGTTTCATGATACATATCATCCAAATGAGACAAATAGGCAGTTAATCCATTTTGTCACCTATCAAGATGATCAAAGGGCATGTAGTTACAACCCTATTTCTTTTACAATGTTTATAAGAGCTTTGTAATGCAATGAGTTTAGTTCATTTAGTCACACACTTCATCGATATGTCATTCATGGCCTCAAACTTTACCCTACTCAACAAACCTTCAACACTTAGTTGTTGATGATATGTTATAAGACAATAATATATCACTTAAAGTGCAAGCTGACCTTACATAATTTTCTATTTTTCTATGCTTTTTTTAGTAGCAAGCTAAGGGTTGGACATACATTATCTAGAGACCTAATTAATCCTTCCTCAAGAATTTAAAATCTAGCATTAAATATTAAAAAGACTTATTTTTTGCGGTTAGTGTGGCATAAGAAATCCATCTTTTTTGGTTAAATGATGAAGGATAGTATGCTTTCTCAATCTAATGAGAGCACCACATAAAGAATCTAAAAACTCACTCACTTAACACTTTCTTAATGGATGATACAAACTTGATACTCTGCAACTTAAGCTTGAAATATTTAGACATTTAAACAATGTTAAGTATATGTTTAATTATGTTTCATCTTTTTCTCCTCTCTCTTTTTTATATGAATGCTTATTCTTTTCCTTATACACATTTGGCTTGGAAAAGCAAAATCTAATAAGGAAATCCCGCATGTGAGCACAAGTAATTTCAAATGGATGAAGAAAAAGTTTCTAAAAAGAAAATTAGCTTTCAAAAGATTTAAGAGTTCATCCCATACTTCCCTAAATTTTATCCTTTCTTTAATTATAACAGGTTATTTAATGTCTTCCCTACATGTTTAGCTTTTTTTTAAAGTGTATTCTTGATGTGCACACTGTATTGCACTAAAATTAGTTAAGAATATTGGTTGTTAAAAAATAATGTAGATAGTGGCACAACCAGGTCGTACCCCTAGTGATCCTTTAATTTTATCCTTCCTAAATGATTTCCTAACAATATTTACATAATTGTTGAATTATTTATGTAATGAAAATATGAAGAACTAATACAAACAGAATGTAATGTAATAAAACACAATGTTGTGCAAAAATAGAATGAAAATTAGAATTAGAATGCAGAATGCAGTAATGTAATAATGTGTGTGTCAAGAAAAAAATTAGAATTAAGGGGTAAGTTGCATGAATTTAAACAATGTAATAAGCATAAATTTAAGTTGAAAACAAAAGTAAACTAGAAATAAAATAAAAGAAAATGGAATCCAAATAGTCGATTCAAGGAAATTAAGAGTCCTAAATTGGATTAATCATAAATCAATTAGGATTTGAATTTTTTTTAATTAATTCTTCAACCTTGAATTATCCTAAATCCCTGTAATAATTTATGAATTGTGTGCTAGACAATTGCCTAGGATTTGATCAATGAAGATTAGTTGAATTAAGCAATCACTATAATCCCTATACTAGATTGAAATTGATTTATGAATGGAATTCAATTAATTTGAGAAACTAAATTAGAAATCTTTAAATTAATCCCTTAGCCCTCTATCCTTATACATAAAACCATGATTTATTAACCCTAATTTCATAATAAAATAGCAAAGAAATACAAAATCATAAGGGTGAATATCAATTATATCAAATCAACATCCAACACAAGGAATTTCAAAACTTTTAGCATAAGTAAATAGAGAAAAAGGAAAATTAATTAAGAAAGATGAACATTACAATAATGATCTCATAATCAACTCCTTGAATTAACCACAAATTTAGGCTTCCATTGATGAAGAACAAAGAGAGTTTGAAGAAGAAGAGAAGCTGGCTGTTGAATTTCTATTTGTAATTTTGAATTATATTTCTCTCTTTAGCTCTCTTGCCTATTTATATAACCTAATTTTCCTAAAACCTAATTAGACTAGAATTAGATGACTCTTAGGATTACAATTTCTAAAAGAAAGCTTTCCTAATTTCTAGAAGTCTAGATAGACTTGTTTTACAAGTTAATTAACTCCATCAGATAAATTAGTGAATTCCTATAAGCTTGTCTTCCAAGTAGAATAAGTTTATGAAATCGATGAAATTTGGAAGATCCATAAACATGAAAGTTGTAGGCCTATGTCTTCTAAGAATTTGGACATTAGTTTTAGGTTATTTAGACCATTATAGCCCTAGATATGACCTAAATATAGAAATAGGTTCAACTGGGGCAAAAACACAGCTCTAGCTTGTCTGCTAAGTAAAGGATTGAAAGAGTCTAAACTGGGTTTTGACCAAAATATAAAAGTTATATATATTTCTTTTATATTTCCATCAATGTAAAGTTTGCCTTAATTTAACATCTGGAGCCTAATTTGTGATTGAAAAATAGAAATAATGTCAAAATCCAACATTTTCCAAATAAATTAAAAAGCTTGTAAAATCAATCCAAAATTATAAAACAAGGCCTATTCTATAAAATAAAGCACATGCAACACCTAAGAGACATAAAATAGAGGAAAATAAAATAGAAAATATTTTTCTCATCAATTCTCTCTATAAAGATAATTAACATTAAGGAATTGCTTGAGAGTTCAACCTCTATAGAGAAACCTAAGAAGCAGAAAGGCTTTCTAAGTAGGTTGATAAGGGTAAGGAGAAGCAGGTTAATGTGTTTTCTAAAATTATGAAGGGTGATAGATTTGCATACCCTTGTCCTTACCTTGAAAAGTTTCTATTTCGAGAATAGAAACTTATGGAACATTTGACAAGCATGGAGCTTAACATAAAGAATCTAAATAACTTTTGATATAGCAAAGTTGATTTGGCTCCATATGTTAATGAATGCATGTTGTTACTGCAAGACCATGAAGAAAACATAACAATGTAAAACCATGTTGAAAGCATAAATTTTAGGTGGATAGTTGTGAGTGACTTAGCTTGGGGGTTTTTTGAGCATATTTTTGCTTATCTTACTACTTGCCTTTTAGGAAAAAACATTAGCAGAATTCAAAAAGTTAATTCTAAAATAATAGCTAACTTGCAAAGCCATCTGAATAATATGCAAGGTAAAATTTGTGCTTGTTAATAAAAGTTAAATGATTTGAAAGATCATGGTAAGGCTGCTCAGTAAGAATTAAGCTCTTTTAGCTTAGCTAAATTAAAGTTTGAGAAAAAAGTACGATGAGGAGTGAAAAAAGATAAGAAGTGAGATTCATACGAAGGATGAAGAACTCCAAAGCTTCCATGAGAGTCATACCATTGAAAAAAATCTTTTATCCAAGGCCTAGGCCTTCTAAGCATCCATTTAAGTAAAATTGGATAAGGTAAGTGATGAGTCTTACATAATGTACCTTTAAAATTTTTTAAGGCCAAGGTGAACTATTGATTTTTCTCAGTTCTGTAATGAGAAAAAGCTTTACATGCTTTAAGCTTTTTTATGATAATCATGCTTACTTATTCTAGATATATTTTGGAAAGCCTACATGCTTTAAAGGCTTGTGTGCCTTGTAATTTCATTTTGAATAGTTTAAATTTTTAAAAGTAGCCTTTACGCCTTACTTCATGATAATGATCTTTAAAAGTTTTTACAATATATATTAATATTTTATATATGCATGCTTACTTCCTTTTATATTTATGTTTTGCTCTCTCTATGTCTTCTTTTTTTTCTTTTTCTTATATATCTTGATGTTTTTTCATGTTGCTTTTGGCCAAAGGATTAGTTTGGACTTAATAATAACTGAGGGATTTGCTTGAGCTTTATAATGGCTAAGAGATCTACATAGGCTTGATAATGATTGAGGAGTTTGCTTGGGTTTTTACAAGATAAATACTTACTATTAAAACATTATTCTTATTAGTGCTTATAATTATGCATAATATCACTTTATGTGAGATACATTCCATGTTTGAGGAATAATTTTTCCATGTAGTGTTTCTTGCTAGTAAGTTTTGTTCAACAACACTTCCTTAACTATATCTAGTCCTTCCTATATAAACACTAACTTCTCTTCTTAGGTGAATTAACTTTCTCCTTTTATTTTTCTCAGAATGAGGTCATTTTCTTTGAAAGTCCTTTCTGCAACATTTTTGTTAAAAAATTGTGCTAACTTATTTTCATACTTTTCAACTTTAACCTAAGGCTTTCTTATACTTCCTCCAGTAAATCTAGTTCTTCCTTTTTTTATTACATATTTTCTTCTTGACTATGCAATCCTCTTTTCTCGAATAATTCTCTAAACTTGACTAGTACCATAGTTTTAACACCATATATTAATCTAAATGGAATTTCTCAAGTAGCTATGTAGGATCATTTTATAAGAATAGCATACACTCGGTAATATTTTGTTAAGTTTCCTTTCCAACCATTTTTTAAGGTGTTAACTATAAATCAATTAACAGTTTGGCTTAGGTATTCATTTATAGGTGTTTAACTTAGAAAAATCTTTGCTTTATATCCATGCTATTTTACTTAAGACCAAAAGGGCTTTAGTATGCAAAGTAAGCAATCTTAGTCATCATGAAGAAGGAATTTTTACCTTTCACAAAAATTAGTGACCACTATTGGTGAATTGAATCCCATTATTAGTTACTATCATTTTTAGGAGACCAAACTTGCACATAATACATGTTAGTTTTATTTTATAGCAATTTTTTTCAAGTTTATGCAACCTTACCATTTCTTATAATGAATTTCCACATGAACTTTTTAATGTGTTAAGTTGTAATTGTCCCTAAATGCTCAGCTTCCATCCATTTAGTTAAATAATCTACCATTATTATAAAGAATTTTATCTAGCTAGATGCCTTTAGGAATAGACCCAAAAAATTGATCTCCTACTAAGTGAATAACCATGGTGCTATTATCGGGTCTTAGGCATTTACAAGTCACCTAGGCACATTCTCATTCTTCTAGAAGTTATAAGTTGAAGTGTATCACTTCACATTATTGGCTAGAAATACCTCAAGTGAATTATTTTTATTACAAAGGTTGACTTGCCTATATGGCTTTTACATATCCCTTCATAGTTCTCATAGCATGTAATCTAATTCAATCTATCCTAAGCATCTCAGCAAGGATAGGGAGAATTTTTTTTATCTCTATTATGCAAGAAAAAATGAGTCATTCTTTTTACTACTTTCCAAGCTACCTTTTTATCTTTTAGATTAATTCCTTTTATCAAATACTTGACTATTGGTGTCATTTATTTTTGTGATTCTTTTATAATCATTACTTCAGCCCTCCAAATGCTTAGGCTCTGAATTATTTCCTATATCATTATTTAATTATTAAATGTTACTTTTATGCTAGCTAACTTAGCAGGTGCATATGCCCAATTGATTTGTTCCCTTGGTATATGCTTCACTCAGTGGTTAAAATTCTACGGCAAGTACCTAGCCCTCTAGACGTATTATTTCAACATTGGCTCTTTTACTTCATAATCATCATTTATTTAGCTTCTAACTAGATAAAAGTCACTTAAAACTTGTATCCATTTCGCTCACATTTCCTTGGCCAAATGCATTTTAGCTAATAACTTTTTGTACTCCTCTTAATTATTTATGGTGCAAAAATCAAATTTGAGGGAATATTCAAAGGTTAACCTATCCGGTTCTACTAAGATTATCTTTGTTCTAGTTCACTTCCTATTTGAGGACCTATCCATGTATAATGTCCATCCTATTTTTAGGGCTTTCTACTTTGTTCAGGTTAACTCCACTAAAAAGTTTGCAAGTGACTGTGCCTTTATTATTTTTCTTGCTTCAAAGATGATTCTATACTCTGTTAATTCCATAGAACATGAAACTAGAGGATCAACCAAGTTAGGTTTTTGAATAGGTTGATCCATTTGTACAATAACTTAATATGCTTAGAAATACAATTTCAGCCTCTTTGAAGTTGTTAGGAGGGCAAAAGTAACATTTTTATCTTCTAGTATCTTTTTTTCCAATCCATGCAACACTTTATTAACAAAATAGATAGGTTTTTGCTCCCCACATTCTCTTATGATCATAGATGAATGATGTAAAAAATTTACTATATTATTTTCTCTTATTCCATTTCTCTTAATATGTTACTTTTGCTTAATTTCATAGAATTAGCCTTGTTTAATAATTTAGGGTTAATTTTACAATATTTTGAAATTATTCAGTTAATATTGAATTTTAACACTATTTCTATTTTTCAGCTATATCTTGAGCTCTAATTATTAGATTAGGGTAAGACTTAAAGAAATATATATAACTTTGATATTTTGGTCAAAACCCAATTTTAACTCCTTGAAAGTCTTATTTAGCTAAAAATCTGAAGCCTTATTTCTATCCATTCAAAGCCAACTTCAATTTTTAAGCCATATTTAGAGTTACAAAGGTCTAATTAATGTAAAACTAGCACCCAATTCTTCCTCGGATCTAGATCTATAACTTTTTCTTTTCTGGTTTATCAAAATTATATTATTTTAGTGGTATTATATTGGGTAGAAGTTAAACTTATGAGATTTCACTATTGTAACTCTTAGAGTTAATTACTTTATAAAAATAGGTTTTGGACTTCAAAGGCCCCATTCTTATAATCCTATGAGATATAGAATTTAGGTCTAATAGGGTTTTAGGGTGATTACGTCAAATATAATGGCAAGAACACATATTAGAGATTAAACACTAAATAGAATTTAGTAACATAGTTTTCTCTTTTCTTCTAGTTTTCTTGTTCTTCATCAATGGAAGACTAAACTTTGGACTTGATTCAAGGATTTTGAAGCTCTTTTCTACTAGATTATGAGATTTTAATTCATAATGTTAATTTCTTCTAATTATTTTTCATCTTTCTCTAATTCTTTATGTTGACTTCTTGAAATTGTATAAGTTGGATGTTGATTTAGTATAATTGATATTCATCTTTGTGATTTCTGATCTTTTATTATTTTGATGTTGTATTATGGTTGGTTAATCAAATTTTTACACATAAAGATAGAGGATTGAGAGATTAATTTAGATATTTCTAATTTAATTTCTTAATTTAATTAAAATTTATTTTTAAATCAATTTCGATCTAGCTTAGGGATTATAGCAGTTACTTAATTCAGCTAATCTTAATCAATTAAATCCTTAATGATTATCTAGTATAAGGTTCATGAAATATTACAAGGGTTTTGAATAATTTAAGATTGAATAATTAATTAGAAAAGTCAAATATTAAATGATTCATGATTAATTCACATAAAGAGCTATTAAATCCATGAATTGGCTATTTCATCATATTGATTTTCTTTATTGCTATTTTACTTTGATTTTTGCTTTATTTAACACATTGATTTCAATTTCAAATCACAAACCCCTCTAACTTTGGTTTTAAATTAATATTGTATTCGCCATTTTGCATTCTATTTTTTTGCATTATGTCATAGTTTATATGTATCCTATCTACATATTATGTTTAGTTTTATTTGCATTAGTTTCTTCTATTTTTAGTTCATAAATAAATTAAACAATTATATAATCATTGTTAGTAAGTAAAGTTAGAAAAAATAAATTAAGAGATCACTAGGAGTACAATCTGGTTTGACATCCTATATTATATTATTTTTCAATAAACTAGTATAATCTAATTTTAGTGTAGTGTGATCTGCACGTCAATGAACTCACTACTTCTTTAACTGTCACAAGGTAAACATATCGGGGCTTACCCTTCTAGAGTTTTAAAAGTATTAGTAGTTCTAACAATACTTTTTTAACTTACTAAACACCTCTTCATAAGAGCCATCCTAAACAAAATTTGCAAAATTCTTAAGTATTTATAGAGAGATAAGTGTTTATTACATGACTTGGACATAAATCAAGCCAATGCTACTAGACTTCCAACTAGCACTTGCACATCTCATATGCTTTTTGGACTTTTCATATCAATGATGGCCTAATACTTGGAAGAGTTTTCATTAATGCCTCACTCTGTCAATAAGAAATCCAAAAACTTTCTTATTCTTGCCTTTAAAAAGGCACTTTATTAGATTTAACCTCATCTTGTGTTTCTTTAGAACATTAAAAGCTTTTGTAGGTCTCATCAATGATGCTCAATGTCTTATGATTTTACAAGGACATCATTGATATATTCTTTAAGATTCCATTTGACCTGATGTGAAAAATATTTTATTCATTAGTCATTGATACATTACCTTTGCATTTTTAATTCAAATGGCATTAAATAGTAGCAATACACTCCTTAGTCTATTACAAATGTTATATTTTACTCATTAGCAAGGTGTATTTTTAATTGATTATTTTCTAAGAAAGCATCCTTAAAGCTCAATCTTTTGAATCCTATAATACTATCAAAAAGCTAAAAAATGTTTAGCAATGGGAAAGATTATTTTAGATGTGCTTTTTTTAAATATGAAAAATTAACACATATTCACCACTATGCATTCCATTTTTTCACTAGCACTTCACTAGCTAAATAGATAGTATGTTTTACTTCTTTGATGAAACTAACATCAAGTAGCTTCTTTACTTCTTTATCAATTTCCTACCTTCATTCAACCCTTGTATTCCTTTTTTTCTACTGAATTAGCCTTGCACTAAAGTTAATGGTAAGCAACTTCAATGCCTATACTTGGCATGTATAAAGGCTTCCAAGTGAAAACCTCCACATGTTTCTTTAGGAGGTATGTTGGCATGGCTTTCTTATTAATTATTGAATCAATAACTATCTTTACTATTCTTTCATCCTATCATCCAAATAATACACATCCTCCAATTTAGATATCAATTTTAGCCTTTTTGGTTTTAGTTCTTTAGTATTACGTATTGCTAGATCTATCATCAGATAACCTTATATTTTTGGGGATTAAATAATGAACAACTTCATACCACTAGTAATTGTTCACCACTAATCAAACTCAAGATGAGCCATAGCTCTAAATAGTAACTTGTTCCTCTCAAACTTATCCAACTCCATTAGGTATGGGAAATTTCATCAGTAAATGTGGAGTTAACACTATCACTCTAGCTTAATTCAATGAATAATGCCCCAAAATTGTACTATATGCCTAATTTGGGATTTTAACTACTAAGAAATTAACCTCTAAGTTTTTGGTTCTTGGTAAGGTTCCTAAAGTCACTTGTAATGTCATTGTGCCCTTCATAGATACTTACCTTCCTGAAAAACCAATCAACATGCCATTGTAAGGTATTATCATACTTTTATATAGGTTTAATTTGTTCACAATATGATAGTACAATAAATTAGTAGAACTCCCCTGATCTATAAGTATTCTTCATTAAAAAGTTATGTATAATAATAGAAATTATCATAGGATTATCGTGATCCTAATCAATGCCACCAATGTCCCTTTCAAATGAATTTTTTTCTTAATTAGATCAAACTTTGTAACTTTAATTTAAGCATATATAAAAGAAAAATAAGTTCATATATGTGATTTTGTATTTGTTTTATGTCTCTTTTTAATAGGTTAATTGTTAAAATTAATCTATCTTAACTATTATTAAATTATTTTATAATGTGCAGAGTATATATTATCATATTAATCTTAATTCTAATAGTTTTTATGGTGCTTGATACAAGAAAATCAAATCGAAATAAAAAAATAAAGTACTCAAAATTAAAAAGGAGTACTTTTCCTTCCAATTAGAACAAAGTTAGTAAAGTATACAAATGGGTGTTTTTTTAAATAAAATTATTACATTTAAAACAAAATATTGAATTAATCCTAAAATCTCTATAAATTATACTAGATTTTTAAAAGATATTTTATCTTGTATAAGTATATAACTATTTAATTTCTATATTAAATATATTCTTAAAAATAATTGTTATATTAGATTTCATTTAAAAATTATAATTAGCTGATATGAAATAAAATTTAAAAAAAAATAATTTAATTACAATTTTCTAGGTAATGATTTAATTTCCATATTTTAAAGATCACATTTTGTTGTTAATGTTATTTTTTGTATTTTTTTTCAATAAATGAGTTAAAACATTTAATAAATTAGTTGATATAATATGATACAATTATTATTCGAATTGGGTTCAAGTTAAGCACATCTAGGTTGTCAATGCTTTTTGACATGATATGAATATGAATTGTCACCCCTAGGTCTTACTTTCAATTGTTACATTTGATCTTTGATTAATGTGTGATACATGAAAATGCAATGGCTCACATATTTAAATGGCTAGATACAATTGTAACTATAGTTATTACATTAGATCCAAACTCGTAACTAGTTTGATACTAAAAAATTATTTCAATACCCTAATATAGTATATTTCATGTATATAAGAATATTTTGTCATTTGTATAACTTAATTGAAAATTTATAATACTAACATGATAATTAATGAAAATATATAACTTTTTTTTTGAAATAAAAGATATTATTTTTATCATATTTTTCATATTTAACATTACATAAATAATATATTTTATTATTTTAATATTTTATATTCACAAAATTACATATATCAGCTTAATCTTTTTTTTTTCATTTTTGTTTAAATTAAAGTCATTAGTTCTCATCTCATGAAGTTAAAATAATTCATTGAAATTTGCATGATCTTAGTAATAAATAAAGATCATAATATAATGATACACTCACTCACAAAATAGAGTAGCTTGTAAAGGAAAAAATTGTTTACATTTAAGTTAAGAGGACATTTTTATCTTTTTAAGAAACTTCCATTGAAGTAGCATTTTAGTTCTATGGAAAAATCATTTACCCAAATCTATTACAAGGCTAAAAAGGAATTCCACCTACTGGAAGTCCTCACTAACATGGCATGGAATGGTTAAACCATTTTCCTGCCTAAATATTTTTTGAATGATACATAATGCTTGGATAATGCTTAGATGGTTGGATGGCATATATCTATTTTAGTAAGCTAACAAATTGGATATGAGTACATAGCATCTACATTAAAAAATAGGTTAAATCATAATTCCATCCCTTAAGGTAAGGCCTAAATATGCTCCCTTTCCTTTATTTTTCAAAATTGGTTTCAACCTCTCTTATTAGTAACTCTATTTGCATATGTTAGTGGAAAATTTTCTCAAACGATTATGCCCCTATTGATGTGAGGTTTAGAAAGAGACATTACTTCTACATTGGATACGAATACATAGCATCTACATTGGATAATGCTTGGATGGTAAGATGCCATATATCTATTTTAGTAAGCTGACAAAATTAGATACGAGTACAAAGCATCTACATTAAAAAATAGGTTAAATTATATTCCCTCCTTAAGGTGAGGCCTAAATATGCTCCCTTTCCCTTATTTTTCAAAATTGGTTCCAACCTCTCTTATAGGTAACTCTATTTGCATATGTTAGTGGAAAATTTGCTCAGACGATTATGCCCCTATTGATGTGAGGTTTAAAAAGAGACATTACTTCTCTCTAAAGACACATAACACTAAACACTAAAAAAACTTCCATTTTTCTTTGATATTCATCTCATTCTCTTGCGATTAGTGAAGATGATGGCTTTCCTTTGAAAAGTTTTTTTTTTGGATTTTTCTAAGGCATTTTTAGGTGTTAATTAAGAGCTTGCCTTACTTGCATTAAAATGTAAGGTTTTTCTTCATTAATTTTCAATTTATTTTTATTCAAGTTATACTACGATTGTGATGATTTTTTATTTTTGATTTAATATTTTGTATTTTTTTTTAAGTTTGTAAAATGTGTTGAGGTAAATATTTGTGGGTTTCATTTGAATTTCTTTTTCCAAATTTTTGTTTGAATATTATGGCTTTGTTTTTCTAACCCCTTTCTATTTTTTGGCCATTTGAAATTGCTTATTTTTTATGGCTTTGTTTTAGTACAATAGCTATCCATTTCTTCAATTTTTTTAAAATGCTTTTATGCTCTGAATATTTGTAGGGTTTTTGACATGAGCCTACAAGTGCACGGGTTTAGTCAAGTTATAGTATAAAAGATATCGTCTCCACAGGGATTGAGTGTTGAATACTAACTGAATTTCAAGGTAAATTATCTAGGTGTACTAATTGTGATTGTGAATTAAGAGTAAAATGCAAAAAAAAGTTTAGTTATAAAAAAGGAAGCAAATGGAACTAGTATGAATTAAGTAAAGATTTAATTCAAGTGGAGTGGAAGTGTACTCAGTTTTAGGGTTTCCTTATGCTATTCATTATGAAATGAAGATAATCTTTTGGCCTGGTTTACTGTTAATTTAGATTGCTGAATTACCGAAAATAAGCTATACCTCATTGCAATGCTACTAGCTACTAACTAATAAATAAAGTGCCTAGAATTTCTCTAGCAATCACTCACCTAGTTTGCATTAACAGTGCTTTGAGAATCTAATTTTAGATAATTCATCTTGTGCAAAAGAATCCAATTAGCTTAATTCCTAAGTCTAATAGAGATTCCCAATGATTATGCAAGGTCTGATTAATTAATTAGTCATTCCAACCTAGAATCAACTAATCCTTTACACAAATCCAATATTCCGGAAGTATTGGATTATTGAATTACAAAATAGCATAATCAAATCATAAATCAACAATAAATCAAGCTAGATTATATTAAAATTAAATCCATAAATCCATGAACAAGTCTACCCCAACTGAACATTGAGGTTTAGTGTGAGTTCATTACAAAACCAGCAGAAAACCAGAAAATAGAGAGGGGAATCAAACTAGTCATGAAGCTCTACAAATTCCTTGCTTGAATCTTTAATCCTTTGCTTGAATCCAATCCTCCAAGGCTAGCAGTCACCCTTGGTGTTTTTAGGTCTCTCTAAAGGTTTCTACTGACGGCTCTCTTTTTAATTTTCAGTTCTCCTCTCCTTTTTTAGTAAATTCTCCGCATAAAACTTATATGGGTAAAGTACACGGGATATGACACGGCCCGTGTTGTGACCCGTGTTCTTATATGAAGGGTCAGGCAGTATGGTACATGGGGTTTGACACTCCTTGTGTCGACCCCCGTGTTCTTTTACGAGCAGCTCAACGAGGCTTCAAAACACATAGAAAGATACACGACTATCCACACGGGGTTCCCATACCCCGTGTTCTTTGTCAAATGAGTTAATTTGCTTTGATTCTCCACAATTTTGCATAGTTTTGGCTCCGGATCCTTTTCTAATGCTCTAATGAGTCATTTCAAAACCTGAGAACAAAATATCAAACATTTAAGTATCCTTTTTCAATTAATTTGCACAAAATACTAAATAAATAAGTGATGAAACATATAAAATATAAGTGCAAATATGCATTTATCAATTCCCCCATACTTGAATCTTGCTCATCCTCGAGTAAGGAAGTAAGAGAACAAAAATTTACTCCACTTTTCTATTAATATCATCGGGCAATCATTCAGTGAATCAAAAATTAGGATCAAGTCATGCAAGGCAACTAAATGAAAACAAAGCAACAAAATAAGTTAATCCTTAGCATAAAAGCAAAAGAGAAGAGCCTCACAGGTAAAGTGTTTGCTCAAACTCTCAAGATAAGGCTTGTGTATACTTTCAAATCAATCAGCTCAGGACTTAATATTACCATATGCTTGCAAAAACTCTAGTCTCCACTACTATATTGTAAAATGCATGCAAATCAGAGGACTTTATTAGGGAAAATGATGAGGATAGAGGAAAGGAAGATTAAGGGATGAAAAGTGATAGAGTCAGATAAGGGAAAAGACACAGTAGCCTTAAGTTCAACCACTGTCGAGTTCCATTGCTTAACTTAGCATATTGCCTTGCTTCTACTCTTTGCCTCAACTTTTTCTATGACAGCAAACAAAACTTTTCTTTCCTTCTTATTTTCCAACAAGCTTTTCTTCTTCTTCTTCCCAAATTATTTATTTAACACTATTTTTTTAAAATTAATAATAAATCAACTTACCCAACTGAGCAGCTTTATGTAAGAACCTTTAAGTGATAGCTAAACTCATTTAATGTGTCTAAGTTCCCTTAAACTTGAAGTTCAAGTTCACTTAGGTAGTGGCTTTGAATGCACATAGGATGGGCTAAGCTTGAAATGAAGGTTTAAGGCCTAAGGTGGCTGACTAGGGGCAAAGCTAAAAATAGTTTACGGTAAATCAAAGAAGGGATTCAAATAAGCAAAACAAATAAAAAGGGTGAAGAAACATGGTCACATCATTTTTGAAATTCAAAATACATAAAATGTAGCCTCAAAAAGAGCAAATGCAAGTTCTAGAGCAAAAAGTCAAGAGTGAGACATAATCCCTCAAGAAAATAAAAATGAGCCTTAAATTCTAATGTGAAAAGTTGCTCAATAGGCTTAAGTCTCATGAGGATCAATTATGCTCATTACTCTCAGCTTCAAGCTTTAAATTTTCCTTATTAAGTTACTAGTTAATAATTAAAAGAGCAAGGCATGAACAAATCCACTTTAGTCAAAAGATTGCCCTAAAAAAAGTTTAAAAATTTTTACACATCATTGTATTTAGAGTAAATTCCAGCACTCTAAATCAATCAAGCAGATTCAAGTGTAATACATTCTAAAAGCTGCTCTCCCACACTTAAAATTGGACATTGTCCTCAATGTACAAAAAAAAAGGTAAATGGAAAAGAGACAGAGAAGAGATGGGGGACTGAAACTTCCCTGACAAGTGGAGCGTTGTTGTCAATTACAGAACATGGCTTCTGGGGGATCCACAAGTAAAGAAAGATTATAGACAAAGAGGAGACTACTAATTCAAAAGAAAGGAGATGCATTACTGGGATAAAATATGCCATTAGTTAGTTATTACAGATATAAATAGTAAGAGTGCAAGAAAATAAAAGAGAAAGAGTTAACATAATAAAAACTAAATGAAAGTGCATCACCAATATAAGTACAAACCAAGATAAATGAGAATAGAAAAGAGGAACAAGTAAAAGGGAGAATATATAAGTAAAAGGAAAAAGTAATCTGAGCTACTGAGTAGGAGGATCTAGATCAGTTGGGGAAGAGGGGTGGAAAAGCTTGAAAAGGGGCTCAACCATGCTTTTAATATGTCTAGATCTCCTGTCCAAGTCATCATAGAAGCCCTCAATCCTCGATTGACACTCAGATATGCACTGAAGCTTAGCTAGAATCTGCTACTAACCAGACAAGATATCTTGAAAATAAGCCTCAAATGAAACTCTTCCGCCCGCAGAAGATGATGGACCCATATCAGGAGCTGCATTAGCATCGCCATCATCTGCAAGAAAATCATGCTCATCCTCAGGGGGTGGCTACTGCACAAGATGGATCCCCATAGCTAGAAGAATTCCCCTACGAAGGGGGGGTCATGTAGGATGCTACAGAAAGGGATCCATAAAGTGGATCAAAAAGTCCCAACCGCTTAGCTAGTTTGGTAATGTATGGACCGGCAGCAATACTCCTAGCTTGTCTATCTGATGCCTGAGCTGAAAAGAAATGTGCAAATGCAGCTCCAATGTGGATGGGAACTCTCTGTATCATGCTGTATAGGAAGAGGATATCAGCTGTGCTCACTACTCCGTGACTATGCCCCCGACCACTCAAAGTATGACTGAAAATAGAGTGGATGACTTGCCATGTGACTCTCCAGAGGCTAGATGCCTTGCTCTTTGTCAGATCATAAGTGCTCCCAGTAGCAATATTGGACCATACTTGCCACTATTGGGTCCCATGTGGCAGTCTTATTAGAATATCCTGATACTCAAGGGTGATTACAAAGTCTTTAGAGTAAATTTCCATGTGTACTGATAGCTGGGTCACACTCATAGAATATGTGACTTTCCCGAGGTGGAATTGCACTATATCAATAAAATCAACAGTGCCGAAGTATCTCTACAGATAGAAGGTGCTGAGAAACTCCAAGGTAAGTTCTCTATAAGTAGGCTCTATGATATGAAAGAATGTCTCCTAAGCACCTACACTGATGAGCTCTCTGATCTTGTCCTCAAGGCCAAACTCCCTCAAAATCGTTCAATCTATTTATCGACCTTCCACAAATAATCAGTCTTTGTGTCTATTAAATGCCTGGATATGGGCATCATCTATGAATTCTAGGAGTTGGGAGGTAGCTGGTCCTCTAGAGGAGGTCCCTCTAGAAGTACTACCTTTAGAGGTCCTCTTAACAACCATCTTCTATCTTTTTGACATGATCTGCAAGGGAAAATTAGAATGTGAGAGAGAATTTTGAGAGCTTCACTATAAATTAGACAGTTCCAAGTTCAAATAGTGTTAATCAGCAGAATTCAAGGCTAGAAATTCAACAAGCAATTCTAATATCTATCCAACGTTAAAGGAAGTGCAATTCAAAGCTTGATATCATCAATGCAAGTAAGTAAGCAAATCAAATGAGGTAAATCATGTAATCAAGTTCCCCAGGTAAACATTAAACTCTAAAGGATTTAACTTCAATCAGTAAGATCTAGCTAAAGAAAAATTCTGAGGATATAAACATTCCTATAAGTCCTACCATTCATTGAAGCTCAATAAACACAAGTAATTGTAAATATCTTCAAAGAATTCAAGGGAAAGGCTCTTACCTCGTGAATTTCAAAGAAAACCCTAAGTTATTAGTTGAAGCCCAAGAGGAACTCAAGTCTTGCAATTGGATCGATTAAATCAAAGATTAAATAGTAAAATTACTTCAAATAACCAAGTAAAACACTTTAATTAGTGTATTTTGGGAAAAGAATGGCCGAAAATGAGTGTAGAAAAAATAGGTCACAGTGGGTGCTGAAGAAGATGAAGGAAAATGAAAGAATTTCGGCCATTAAAAGCTCGTCCGCCTAGAAACACGGGGTATGACATAACCTGTGTTATACCTTATGTTTTTCTGCGAATGGGTTTTCTGAAAAACAAGTATACAAAGGGGTTTTTGCAAAAATATACGGGGTCTGACATGCCACATGTTTCTCGCTGGAAGGCTCTTTGAAGACTTTGCAATAGTACATAGGGTTTGACACGGCCCGTGTCAACTCCCATGTTCTTCTCTGGAAGGCTCTTATGTTTAAAAATTCTTATCATTGGTTCAGTCAGTAAGGTATATGGTATTCGACACACCCCATGTTCTACACCATGTATTTCACTGGAATGTATTTTGAGCCTTCTATGCACGAAAATGAACAACAAAAATGCATATATGCCTAATTTACCTAAAAACAAAGACTAAGTGATCAATAATCAATAACTTATATGCCTTAAACTAGTTAGAAACTCAGAGAAAAAATGGGAAAAATGAAGATTAAAAGCAATAAAAATAGAAAAATTTACTTGGGTTGCCTCCCAAGAAGCGCTTGTTTAAGGTCATAAGCTCGACCCCTATTTCAATCAGTCTGGAGTTGCCATTATCAGTGGCCTGACAATATAGTGTTTCAATCTCTAGCCATTAACCTTGAAATTGCCAGTGCTCTCACTATAAATTTCTATAGCTCTAAATGGATACACTTTTTTCACATGAAATGGTCCAGTCCAACTTATTTTGAGCTTCCCTGGAAAGAGCTTAAACCTGGAACTAAATAACAGCACCAAGTCTCCTTCATGGAATTTCCTTCTGAGAATGCGCTTGTCATGCCAAATCTTTGTTCTTTCTTTGTATATCTTGGCATTGTCATAAGTATCATTTCTTAGTTCTTTAAGTTCAAGAAGTTGAAGCTTTCTTTTCTTCCTAACAGATTGCAAATCAAAGTTTAGCAACTTTATTGTCCAATATGCCTTGTGTTCAATCTCTACCGGCAAATGACAATGCTTCCCATAAATAAGCCTAAATGGTGCCATTCTAATGGGAGTCTTGAAAGCAGTCCTGTAGGCCCATAAGATATCATCCAACTTGAGGGTTCAATTTTTCCTTGATCTAGACACAATCTTCTCTAATATGCTCTTGATTTCTCTATTTGAAAGCTCCACTTACCCACTTGTTTATGGGTGATATGGAGTAAAGATCTTATGAGTTACACTAGACCTTTTCAAGAGGGATTGAAATTGATTAGCAATGAAGTGAGACCCTCCATCATTGATGACTGAAGAATCTAACTATAAGTTTTGCATCACATGTCTGAGTGGCAATTGCCTTCACCCATTTGGAAACACAATCAACCGCCATAAGTATATATTTGTTACTACAAGAAGGTGGGAATGGTTGTTGGTGTGTGTCCTAGAACCAATCATATAAGATGATTAGAGTTATACACAATGTATTATATTTTATTTTAGGCAATTTAATTATTATATTTTATTTTTATTATTATTATGCGCAATTTATAACTTAATATAATAATTATCCTTGGAATAGCTTTGCTATTCCTAAAATGCCCCTAGTCAAGTATTATTATGAAAAAGAATAGTAATAATACATCGAGACTAGCATGTATAGTGACTGATGATTACGAATCATGGATATGTGATATCAAGTCAATACATGAGTACATTGCTAGTGAACAATGTACTGGACTGACCCACTATGAGAATATTACATGGATAAACGTGTCATAAGTTATTCTCATATAATCATAACTACGTATAAACCTTTGACCTGAAGTCACTACGGTTCCCTACATGAGGAATTACTCACTTTAATATTGTCCTATGTCACCTTTAATCAGGTGACAAGTAGGGCATTGATTGGGTGTGTCATAAATCATGCAGAGGGAAGTGAGTGATGTAAATGGGATTTTGTTACTCTTGTATAAAAGAGAAATATCCTTGGGCCCCTTGATTGAGTGAGACTTAGAAATGCATGGCCATGCTCAGTTGAATTAATATATGATATTAATTATTTATTTTAAGTCTACTCAGTATCAAGAAATATAAATTGAACATTGACGAGGATGACACATTCCATGCCTCCAGTTTAATTTGGATATTATTACAAAAGGGTTATGATGTAAAACGTTGATCATGTATTAGGTGGATGTCGAATCACAGACATTCTTACTACTTGAGTGGCAGTGATGTATTGCTAGATACCGCTCGCTGTCTATGGCCCAATAATAAGTCATTGTCAATGTAGTAAGAACCTACAGGGTCACACAAAAGGAGTAGACAGGGTCACACAAAAGGAGTAGGAATAAGACAATAATTAATTGGACTTTAATTATATTAATATCCAATTAATTGGACTTATTTTCGTGCATATATATATTATTAAGAATAATAAATTCACGTTTTATATATATATATTATGTGATATTATTTGATATTAAAGTAATATTAAGTAATTATCTTATCAGATATTAGATAAATATATTATGAGATAATATTATTTTGATATTTGATAACTATATGCAATTATCAATATTAAGATATTTATATTATGAGATAATATCATTATCTAATATTAGATAATTAATAGATAAGTCTTATCTCTTCCCATTATCTCTAGGATAAGGATAAGATGAGTTGTTAAGTGTGATTAGGATTTTGGAAGCATTATCCTAGTAGGACTAGGATTATGGCTTGCCTAAGTTCTATAAAAAGGGACTTGAGGGCAGCACTTAATAATCACGTTTTAAGCTTCCATATAAACCCTAAATCACTCAGAAAACATCCAATCCTAATTCTTAGAGAGAAAAACGCATCCTAGCAGACGCGTGGAGGGTGAGAGGTCGTTGTTCACTCCGTGTGGATACCGTAGAGACGCTGTACCTTCCGGCCGGCGCTTGATTCATCCGCTCTCAAGTTTTGATCAGTAGAAACACGAATGCCCAATAGGTAAAACCCTAATCATTAACTTATGCTTTTTGCATGGATCCTAGGTAGAATTCGGATCAAAATTTAAAATTCCGCTGCATGTGATAATCTGAATTCCCAACAATGGTCCTATGAAATTAATTCCCCAAACATCGAATATTTTGACTTCTAAAATGTTGTTCAAAGGTATCTCGTGCCTTTTTGATATACTACCAACTCTCTGACACTGGTCACATGAAGTCACATAGTGATGAATATCCTTGAATAGAGTTGGCCAATAGAAACCTGCCTAGGCAATCTTTGCAGTTGTTCTTGAGGTGTCGAAGTGTCCTCTATAGGGGGAGGAGTGATAATGGAACAGAATACTAGCAATTTCTTCCTGAGGCACACACCTTCTAAACAAGCCATCGGCACATCTTCTATAGAGAAGAGGATCATCCTAAAAATAATGTTTCACCTCTGCTAAGAACTTCTTTTTCTACTGATATCCTGCATTCGAAGGCAAAATACCACTCACAATGTAATTAACATAGTCGGCAAACTATAGGATAGCTGAAGAAGAGACAACCAACAGATAATCATCTAGAAGGGAATCATTTATTGGCATCTCTTTGTCTATCTCATCTTCTAACTCCTACTTCAACCTTGAAAGGTGATCAGCCACAACATTCTTGGTACCCTTTTTATCTCAAATTTCCAGATCGAATTCTTGTAACAAAAGAATCCATCTGATTAGGTGAGGATTAGCTTTTTTCTTGCTCAAAAGGTATCTAATTGCTGCATGATCCGTAAAGACTATCACTTTAGAATCCACTAAATAGGATCGAAACTTGTCAACTGCATAAATTATTGTAAGAAGTTCCTTCTCAAGTGTAGCATAATTCAGCTGAGCCTTATCCAAAGTCTTGCTGGCATAGTATATGGCATAAACCTTCCTATCCTTCCTCTGTCCAAGTACCGCTCCTACTGCATAGTCGCCAGCATCACACATCACCTTAAATGGTAAATTCTAGTTCGGTGCTTGCATGATTAGGGTAGAAATCAAGGCTTTCTTTAACCTGTAAAATGCATCCAAACAATCTTGATTAAAATCAAAGGCAACATCTTTTGCAAGCAGGTTAGTTAAAGGTTTGGCAATTTTAGAGAAATCCTTGATAAAGTGTCGGTAGAAATCGACATGTCCCAGAAAACTCCTCACTCCCTTTACAAAAGTTGGGGGAGATAATTTCTCTTTAATTTCCACCTTAGCCTTGTCTACCTCAATACCATGCTCTAATATTTGATGATCAAGGACAATCCCTTCTCTTACCATAAAATGGCATTTCTCCCAGTTGAGTACTAAATTTACCTCTTCACATCTCTGCAACACTTGAGATAAATTAGTCAAATAATTATCAAAGGAAGCACCATATACAGAAAAATCATCCATAAAGACCTCCATGATGTTTTCAATAAAATCAGAGAAAATAGCCATCATACAATGTTAAAATGTAGCAAAAGCATTACACAAACTAAAAGGCATTCTCCTATATGCAAAAGTGCCATAAGGACATGTAAATGTGGTCTTTTCTTGATCATTTGGATGTATAGGAATTTGGAAGAAACCAGAATAACCATCCAAGTAACAGAAATGTGAATGCTTAGCTAACCTTTCTAAAGTTTGATCAATAAAGGGAAGAAGGAAATGGTCTTTTCGGGTTGCTTTGTTCAATTTTCTATAATCTATACACATCCTCCAACCCATGACAGTCCGAGTGGAAATTAGCTCATTATTGTCATTTTTTACTACAGTTAATCCCCCTTTCTTAGGAGCAACATGTACCAAACTAACCCACTGACTGTCTGAAATTAGGTAAATTACCCCAGCATCCAGCAACTTCACTACTTCCTTTTTTACAACTTCTTTCATATTTAGATTTAGCCTTCTCTAATGTTCAATGGAGGGCTTACTATCTTCCTTCATTAATATCCTATGCATGCATATTGAAGGACTAATCCCTTTCAAGTCAGAAATTGTGTACCCCAAAGCTTTTCTATGTGATCTAAGCTGCCTAAGTAATTTTTCTATTTCAAGGGAATTTAGATTTACATTTACTATCACAGGATAAGTGGAGTGGGGTCCTAGAAATTCATACCGAGGGTAGATGGGAGAGGTTTCAATTCTACCTTAGGTGGTGTCTCGTCCTCAATGGAAGGATTTTTAGACTTCACTTCCAATGATTCAATTACTTCAGGGAGGGAAAGTGGTGGGCTTGCCTCCAAAAATTCTGCATATGCAGCAATTTCTTCATTTTCAGCAACTTCATCTATTACTAGACATGCTTCAAGTGGATCTTGAAGGCAACCCATGAGAAGGTTTTCTTTCATAACCTTGTCTAGCACATAAATCCTGAATATTGAATCTTCATAAACAGGTAATTTAATTGATTCATTCAAATTAAACTCAACTTTTTCATCTCCCACAGATAATGAAAGCTTTCCATTTTTAACATCAATCAAAGCATCCGTAGTGGCAAAAAAAAAGTCTATCTAAAATGATAGGGATTTGTGTATCCTCTTCCATTTCAAGTACAACAAAATCAACAGGAATGAAAAACTTACTAACCTTGATAGGTATATCCTCAAGTATACCTATTGGGTATTTCACAGAACAGTCTACTAATTGAAGTGAAACTGTTGTGGGCTTCATTTCTTCTATGTTCAGTCTCTTTGCAACTGACAGTGGCATGAGGCTCACAGTTGCTCCTAAATCACACAATGTCTGGTCAATAGGAACATTTTCAATCACACAAGGAATGGAGAAGCCACCTGGGTCCTTGAGTTTAGGAGGTAGTTTATTCTAGATGATGACACTACACTCCTCCGTTAGGGCTATAGTCTCATGCTCCTCTAGCTTCCTTTTATTTAAGAGGATATCTTTCAAGAACTTTGCATATGACAACATTTGTGAAAGAGCATCAGTGAAGGGGATATTGATATACAATTTCTTCAATACTTCTAAGAACTTCCTAAATTGCTTGTCAAGTTTAGCCTTTGCTAGTCTTTGAGGATGAGGGATAGACAATTTGTATGGTTCTAGAGGGACATACTTTGGCTTTTCAGGTAATTCCCCTTCTTTCACTTTAGCATTATCAGGATTTGAAGCCTTTTTGCCTTCTTTCTGCACTTCTCCCTCAACTATCTCTTCTCCACCTTCTTGAGTAGCATTTAGAACCTTCAATAGCCTCCCACTCCTAAAAGTGATTGCCTTACAATGCTCCCTGGGATTTGATTCAGGTTGAACAGGGAGTTAACCAAAAGCTCTAGAAGAAGCAGAAGCTTGTTGAGCTATTTGGGTCTCCAACATTTTTCCATGTGTGGCTAATGAGTTAACTTAGAAGGACAATTGCCTAATGGAGTCCTCCATGACTCTACCATGCTACTTAAACTCTTCATTAATTTTCTCTTGGGAAATGAAAAATTTCTCTAAGAGGTTTCTAATTTAGAAGTAGAAGAGGGTTTAAGCTGGTGGGTTGTAGGGTCTTTGGTTTTGAAAATCGGGTGGTGGTGGTCTATTGTGAGTGTTTTGAGTGTTGTATAGCTAGTTAGGCTTGTAGGATAGATTTGGGTAGTTCCTCCATGATGGGTTGTAGGTGTTTCCAAAGGGTTCATTCAGATTCTTCTGTCCATACCTACTGTTGTGCACATAATTCACTTGCTCAGTGAAATCCTGCCCTAATTTACACTCAATTGCCATGTGACTTGTCATACCACAAATCTCATAAGGAAGGTCAGTAGCACCTGTAGCATTTACACTATTAACTTGAAATTTATCAAATTTAGCCATAAGTGCATCTATTTTGCTACCTAGACTTCCCAGTGCATCTACCTTAGCCGACAAATGATTAAAAGCATCTAATTCATACTTATCTGGAGCTTTCCTTGAAGATCCTCTCTCATTTGACCATTAGTAGTGGTTCAAAGCCATGTCCTCAATCAATTCATATGCTTCATCTAACCTTTTGTTCATCAAAGCACCTCCAGCAGCAGCATCCATAGTAAGCTTGGTATTGTAGCTCAAACCATTGTAGAAAGTGTGAAGAACTAGCCATTTCTCTAGCCCATGATGTGGGCACAACTTTAAAAGTTCTTTATATCTATCCCAAGCATCAAATAGAGATTCACCTTCTCTTTGAGAGAATGTGGTGATTTCATTCCTCAATTAAGCAGTCTTGCTTGGAGGGAAATATCATGACAAAAAAGCCCTCAGTAGCTCTTCCCATGTGGTAATAGATCCTGCTGGTAAAGAATGTAACCAAGCCCTTGCTCTATCCCTTAAGGAGAATGGGAAAAGTCTAAGCTTGATGGCATCCGCTGCCACACCATTTATCTTGATTGTGTCACAATATTCTAAGAAAATCTGAATGTAGAGGTTGGGATCCTCCATTGGTCCTCCACCAAATTGGTTTTGCTGCACCATAGACAAAAGAGCTAGCTTTAATTCGAAGTTGTTAGCCTCAATAGTAGGCCTCCTTATACTAGATTAAAGCCTAGTTGCGTCAGGTGTTGCAAATTCTCTAAGGGGCCTGTTATCTATGCCTTCAATCACTGTTTCAATGTTAATTGGCTCTTGGATATGTACTGGTTTTTGCTCTCTCCTTCTCCTAAGCAGAGTTCTTTCAATCTCCAGATCTAAGTCAAGAATTCCTTCAAGACTTCTCCTTCGCATATACAAAATTTTCTGCAAAAAGAGTAGGTAATACTCGAACAGAACAAAATAAGAAAGATATTCTATATAAAAATAAGAAAATCAGAACAAGATGAATTAAGAACTAAAAAAAAATGAATCGCCTAGTCTAATTCACTCAAAAGTTTCTATTAATATCAACTAGTTTCAATCCCTGGCAACGGTGCCAAAAACTTGACGTGAGCCCACAAGTGCACGGGTTTAGTCGAGTTATAGTATAAAAGATATCATCTCCACAAGGATTAAGTGTTGAATACTAGTTGAATTTCAAGATAAATTATCTAGGTGTACTAATTGTGATTGTGAATTAAGAGTAAAATGCGAAACAAAGTTTAGTTATAAAAAAGGATGCAAATGGAACTAGTATGAATTAAGTAAAGATTTAATTCAAGTGGGGTGGAAATGTACTCAGCTTTAGGGTTTCCTTGTGCTATTCATTATAGAATGAAGATAATCTTCTGACCCGATTTATTGTTAATTTAGATTGCTGGATTATAAAAAATAAGCTATACCTCATTGCAAGGCTACTAGCCACTAACCAATAAATAAAGTGCCCAGAATTTCTCTAGTAATCACTCACCTAGGTTACATTAATAGTGCTTTGAGAATCCAATTTTAGACAATTTATCTTGTGCAAAAGAATCCAATTAGCTTAATTCCTAAGTCTAATAAAGATTCCTAATGATTATGCAAGGTCTGATTAATTAATTAGTCATTCCAACCTAGAATCAACTAATCCTTTACACAAATCCAATATTTCGGAAGTATTGGGTTGTTGAATTATAAAACAGCATAATCAAATCATAAATCAACAATAAATCAGGCTAGATTATATTAAAATCAAATTCATAAATCCATAAACAAGTCTATCCTAGCTGAGCACTGAGGTTTAGTGTGAGTTCATTACAAAACTAGTAGAAAACCAGAAAATAGAGAGGGGAATCAAACTAGTCATGAAGCTCTACAAATTCCTTGCTTGAATCTTCAATCCTTTGCTTGAATCCAATCCTCCAAGGCTAGCAGTCACCCTCGATGTCTTTAGGTCTCTCTAAGGGTTTCTACTGACAACTTTCTTTTTAATTTTCAGCTCTCCTCTCATTTTTTAGCAAATTCTCCGCATAAAACTTATATGGATAAAGTACATGGGGTATGACACAGCCCATGTTGTGACCTGTGTTCTTATACGAAGTGTCAGGCAATATGGTACACGGGGTTTGACACTCCCCGTATGGACCCTCGTGTTCTTTTGCGAGCAGCTCAGCGAGACTTCGAAACACACAGAAAGATACATGGCCATCCTCACGGGGTTCCTATACCTCGTGTTCTTTGTCAGATGAGCAAATTTGCTTTGATTCTCCACAATTTGCATGGTTTTAGCTCCGGATCCTTTTCTTATGCTCTAATGAGTCACTTCAAAATCTGAGAACAAAATATCAAGCATTTAAGTACCCTTTTCTAATTAATTTGCATAAAATACTAAATAAATAAGTGATGAAACACATAAAATATAAGTGCAAATGTGCATTTATTAGTTTTCATTTTATTTTTCTTGATTTTCTTGTGAATATTGTAATGCTAGTATATATTGATCCTTCTAATTAGCTATGATGCTAGTTTTGTGGATTTATGAAGTAATAGTAATTAATTATGGTATTTAAGGAATAGGTCATAGTTAAAAAGAAAAGGTGAAGATGAAAGCAAAGCTTTAAATTTCCTTAACAAGTGATAATTTAAATTTATAGAAGCAAATAGGTTGTATGACAAGAATATTCTAACTCTTTGATCATAACCAAATTATTGCATTTAGTTTTTACAAGGTTAAAAAATAGAGATATTTTACATTAAAAATGTTATGGGCTTGCCTTCTTACTAAATTCTGAGGCATTAATATGTTAGTAATTACCAAATTTAAATGCTAATTTGTATAGTTAATGGCATTGTCATGATTTAATTTACTACCTTTTATATAAAATGAAACATAAAAAGTTAAGAATTTTTTAAATTTACTATCTTAGAATCAATTTCAAGATTATCTTAAGCCTGGACTAACTTTTACACGTGATTATTAGTTTTGACCATTTTCTTTTTGTGACAAATTAAAGTTGTGCCTCTTCTTCATATGTCATGTTTGTCTACTGATACAAGACTTAATTGATAAATCTGCCTTATCAGTTTAGACAAAGGTTGCTAGCATTTTGTAGTGTTGTACAACTTCAAGTGGAAGAGGATGGCAAAGAATAAAGAGAATATGAGTGCAAAAATTTGGTAATAAAAGAAAGCCTTAGAAGAAAATACAGTAGTTATGGTAATTGCAAGGTAAAACAACTGACCTTTAAAAATAAATCCAAAAAGGTAAATTTATCCATGCATTTTGGAGGAAAACAATTTGATAGGTTAGGGCCCTACATTGACTGGTTTATGTGGTCAACCTTTAGTAATACTAATTGTCCATTAATGGTAAGGGTAGGGAGTGTAAACATTTTTTAAACTATAGGGAGGTTGGAACCAATTTTGAAAAATTAAGGGGAAGGAGTGTATTTAGGTCATATTTCAAATAAAGGGACTATAATTCACCCTAAAAAATATTATTTAGGCCACTCAGATAACTCATTATGTCTCAATTGGATGAGTTATAAATAATGTTATTCATATTTACTCTTCATTTCAATATAAGAGCATTATTTTGTTTCATTTTCTATTCACTTTAACTCGAGAGCATTTTTTTTTTATTTCAATCCATGTTCTTTATTGTTCTAAATTAATGTATGTAAGCACTGCCTCCATAGCTTTGAAATTTCATAATGTTGATGATATTTCTCTCATAAAATAGTCATGAAAGATAAAGATTAGGATTATTTAGTTATAGAATATGCTTACCTATACAAACAAGAATGTAATGAGCAACATTAAAGTTGTTTTTCTAGATAAGAAGGTAAAATAACTATATTGATTATTTTTACTTTTAGTGTTTTATGTATATGTTTTCACTAACATAGTGTTGTTTATTAGGATGGTCAAATTCAAGTAAGTGTGAAGAAGTCATTGTTGAGTAAATTTAAATATGTATTTAAAAAGGGTACTACTTATGTCATATCTCAATTTGCTATTGGAAACAACATTGGTTATTTTAAAACCACTCATCATCCTTATAAAATAGTTTTCAGTATTATTAATGTTAGATTGTTAATTCTAATACTCATATGTGTAGGTTCTCTATTGTTCAATTTTGGGAAATAATTTCAAAGGTTATAGATTACAAGTATCTTATAGGTACTTGAAGTTTTTAATTTATTTCTTATACTTCTTTTTTTGAAGAATATTAGTTATAATGTAATCTTTTCATTATTATTATAGATGTCATTAGTAAGATAACTGGTGTTAGTGAGTTTGAAGACATTTGCAAGGATTTTATTATGACAAAGAGGGTTTCATTACCATTAAAGGATTCAAAGTAATTTTTTCTTTTTATTTTATTTCTTTTATGGTTAATGTTTATGATCTTAACCTTTATAAATATTAAGGTTCATTGGTTATGATTTTTTTATTATAAGAAATAATAATCTTCCATGCACTTTGTGTGAAACTTTTTCTATTCAATTTAACAAGTACTTGGTAAGGAGCATAAATGCTACTCCCTTTATGATATTGTAGTTAAAGAAATTAAAAGACTTGAGAGGTTTTGTTTAATTTTTGTCATTACTTCATTGTCATTTCACACAACATTGTTTGTTTCTATAAAAGATTTTTTTTTTCACATATTAAGATGTGTGACTGTATCTAAATCATTGTACAAGACTAGGATGTTAATTGATCCAAAGCTACTTAAGTTTATTGCATTTAAAGAGAAGTAAGTTAATATAAGTAACTAATATATCTTTCATGTGAACAATATTCTATTAATATTTTCTCTTATATTTAGGTCCCTTAGGAGGTGATGATACTTAATTGGCTCAATTTTACATTAATTTGAGACTAATTGCATTAATTTAGGCTTAATTGAATTTCGAGCTTAATGTTGGATTTTTTATACTATTTCAGTATTTTAATCATAACTTGAGCTTCGGATATCGGATTTAGACAATCTATACACCATTGGAAAGCTAAGAAAAAGAGCTACAATTTTCATATTGACAAGAGAACCTAGTTCTTCTATATTGGAGGTTAAAGATTAGCTTAAATTCGAAGAAGAATTGTTGTGCAAGCCCAGACCCAACCCAGTTGCAATGAATAATTCATATCTTGAGCTCCAAGTGTCTAATTGATGCAAGGCCAAGTACAATTATTCCTTAAAATCCATATCTAATCATTAATGAAGCCCTTTTGAAAAAACTAAGTCATTTTGAAGTCCAAAGAAGATAGATTGATGGCTTATTACTTCAACTCAGACTGGATTGAACTCTTTGTAGTATTTTAGCTCTAACTTGAGCTAGGAGTGTCTCATTGAGCTAAAATTTTGTGGGTAGCTTCCTAAGATATTAGGATACAAGTTTTTAACAATCCTAATTATGCTTCTAGTGTTGTAAATAAATAAAGGGTAGAATCAGAATGTGAAAGAGAAGACAATTCACAACACACAGAGTTCAACAGAGTTCTTCTTTTCTTTTCTTTTCTTATTTTCAAGCCATGGAAGGTTAAAAACTCTTAGTTGATTCATGGATTTTGAAACTCTTCTTCAAGGATTATGAGATTTTAATTAGTAATGTTGATTTCTTCTTATTAATTTTTCTCTTTCTTAATTGTTTATGCTAAATTATTGAGATTGTTTGTGTTAAGTGCTGATTTGATATAACTAGTGCTCAATCTTATGATTTCTACTATTTTTCTATTTTAATGTGAAATTATGGTTGATTAATCATGATTTTACGTGTTAGCGCAGAGGGTTAGGGGGTTCCTTCAATGATATTTGATTTAATTTCCTAAATCAACCGAATTCTATTTATAAGTCAATTTCGATCTAATTTTAGGATTATCGCGATTGCTTAATTCATCTTCTAATCTTAATTGACTAAAGTCTAAATGATTGTCTAGCATAGGATTCATGGATTATTGTGAGGATTCCGAATAATTCAAAGTTGAAAAATCAATTGTTTAGTGATCTAGGATTAATCCACAATAAGAGCTATCATATCCTTGAATCAACTGCTTCTGTATATTGAATTCCTTCTATTTTATTTTTATTTTTGCTTGATTATTTCATTGCTTCTAATTTAATTTCATGCAACTAAACCCCCCAATTCTTCATAATTTTCATTTTGCATTCTGTTTCATATAGCATTTAGTACATTGAATTCTATTTCTGCACAACATTCTATTTTATTGCATTATCATTTTGTTTGCATTAATTTTCTTTGTTTTTATTGCATAAATAATTCAATATTTGTGTATATATTGTTAGGAAATCATTTGGGAAGGATAAAATTAAAGGATCACTAGGGGTACAACCTGGTTGTGCCACTATATAATATTATATTTTTAGCACACTAGTTTTAATACAATTTTAGTGCATTGCGGCGTGCACATCAATCTTCTTATATCTTTTATTTTTATTTTGTATGATATTTTAATTGTATGGTTTTAAATAGGTTTGGTGAAAGTACTTCAACTACTATATACTCTCTAAGTCAGTTGTCTACTTAAATAACATATTTTCTTGAAGAAGATTTATTGCAACTTACTAATAGGATAACTTGTAATGAATTAAGAGCATCATTTGTTGGATTTTCTATTTTCCATTTTCTTGCTTTAATTATGAGTAAGTAGTTTTAAACTTTTATGTAAATTCTTTATTTTTAATAAGTTTCTTCTTTGTAAACATGTCTTTGTGTTGTTCTCACTTTGATGTTGGTTGTGAAAGATGAATAGAGTTAGCTTTATAACAACCATAAGAGATGTTCTAATAAGATTGATCCTAATGGTGTTAGTTTTTTTTTCTTTTGAATGATAAGTGTGAAGAAATTACCAGAAATGCTATTCCTAATTTTTGTATTCTCATAATTTTGTACTAAATTTATAGTATGTCTTTAATAACCATTATTTCATTAATGTTATGGATAATTTCAGGTGTAATGTTCATATTAAGGTTGTAGATGATAGTGATTTTACGTTATTGCTCCTATTTGATAGAGAAGCTTTGGAATTTATTAATGTAAAGTCTTTTGTTCTTTAGGAAAAAATGGTGAATGGGTGAAACTATTTTTAAAAAAACTAAATGTTAATCCTTATTGCAAGATTTTTAATGGTTTTCACTTCCAATGAAAATTTATAGGCCGGTGATGAAAGTCTGCATCCTATGAAGTTAGATGAGTTAATTGGTAAGCACTTTCTTTTTAGGGTTCAACTTAAAGAATCTAATATATCTTAAATGAAATAAGTATATACTATTGTTTGAATTTGTGAGGATAGCAAGATTATTTTTGTATTCATAAGATCTTTAAAAGCCTCCCATTTGAACTATAATTGCACAAACCATTATTCGGAGAATGATAATATGAATAAAGATAATGAGAAAGTTCATTTCTATATATGCAAGTGTAAATTTTTTATGCATAAAATTCTTTGACTATTATTATTTACTTGATTTATTAATTACACATCTTTCTTCTTCTGAAGCTTGTGCAAATCTTAATGATAATACCAAGTCCCCTAAATGTACACCTACTAAACATGGCATTAATGATGAAAGAAGTAATGGTGGTTTAGATATTTCATTTACTAATTTTTCCACTAATAAGAAAAAAGGTTATGAAGGAAAAGAATGTTCAGTAGTAGGATTTAAGCACAATGTAATAAACTATTGTGTTTTCATTGTTTTATTTAAGCTTGATTGTGAAACTTATTTAATAATGGCAATATGTCTTGGCATCTAATTTCATTTAGTTTGATAAACATTACTGATAATTTATAATAGAAAAAAATGCAAGTTACCCCCTCTAACTATAGAGTAATTAGATTTCACTTGCACTTTCTTTATTAACTTGAAATTAACACTCATGAAGATTTTGACTATTAGATTTGACCCACACCATCTAAGAACTAACATGTCAATAGTCACATGCTGCTTACATGGTTGTTTATTCTAATTGGTGAAATTGTTAGTGTATATGCCCTAAAACCAATCATATTGGTGATTGTAATTTTGAATCATGTTATTTTAATGGCAATTTCAATTATTATATTTATATATATTATCTGCGTAATATATTCAATTATGATAATAACCTTAGAATAATTGTATTCTTAAATGTCCCTAGTCGTATATCATTGTGGATTAGGTTGCTTTGATATGTTAAGACTAGCATGTGTGAAGACTTATATGGGATATTAAGTTTACACATGAGTACAAGTTAGAGAACTTGTATATTGGACCGACCCATATTAAGAACACTACATGGATCGTTATATGAGTGTCATAAGTGGTTCTTAATGATCATTATTAATATGGTCCTTTGACCTGAGATCACCAAGGTTCCCTACATGTGAGTTTCATATTTTGATACTATTCTATGTCACTAATGGTTAAGTGAATGCAAGGGTAGATATTGGATATGTCACATATCATGCGGAGGGGTTTGTGTGATCAAGATGGGATTTGTCCCTCCTATATAATAGGAGTAACATCTATGGGCCTCTTGATTAAGTAAAGCTGAGAAAATGCATGGCCATGCTCAGATGAATTAACATGAGATGTCGATTACATTTGTTTCAGTCAGCTTACTTAGGAATCAAGAAACCTTAAGATTGGGCTATACGGGACTGACACGGTCCATGTCTCGTGCTCAGTCTAAATGTATAGGACAAAAGAACATAAGTGATGATCACGAGTAAAGGTTTAGTCAAATCATCGACTTTGACATTACTTGGGTAACAATGATGTGTTGCTAGACACCAATCATTATTTATGATCATTAATATGATTAATGATCATTGCCAACGTAATGAGAGCCTGTAGGGTCGTACACTTAGAGTCTAGTGAATTTGGAATTAATGGACCAAATTGTTTGGGCTTAATATTTGGAAATTCATGTTATAATTATAAGGCCCAATAGTAGGCCTATAATTATACATGGAATAAAGCCCAAATAGGTTAGGTTTTTCTATGCACCTATTTAAATAGGCTTATTGGGTAATAATAGGATTGCTATTCATTATTCACGCACCCCAAAAAGAAGGCATAGTAAACCCTAATCCCTAATCTATGGCATTCTAAATTCGCATGGATCCTTGGTGGAAATCGTGCAAAATTTTATTCCGCTGTGCATGTATGATGCGCAATTTCCAGCAGTGGTATCAAAGCCGCTTGCGAATCCATAGATTAGTTTTCTGTGTTATGCGTTTAAATCTGGATAATTTGTGTTTAATCAGATCTTGCATGATGCAATTAGGGTTCTGGATTAATGTAATTCTGTATGTTGATGAATCAATTTTTGATTAGATTAAAATTAGATTGAAACATACATAATTAATGATTCAGTTTTAATGAGATTAAAAATTGGAAACGTAGCTGATGAAGGTTTTATTTTAATGAGATTAAAATTCGAACAGAAACATGTCTGATCTTATACATATGATGTATGCATTCTGTTTCATTTAATGAGATTAAATTAAACAAAAACATGGACTAATGTTTGAGTTAATATGGCGGAACATCAAGAATAGGATTCTGGAATAGTTCTGGAATTAGGGTTCTTGATAAATTCTTATTTTGGCCGATTGTTTTCATGGTTAATACAGAAACTGTAACATTCAAAATTTTTTGGATTTTGCCCGAAAGTCTTCAAAATTTTGAATGTAAGATGTATAAAAATTTTAGGGAAGGGGGCTCCGCCCCCTCACCCCCGCGAGGGGCGGCCCCCCCTCGAACCCCGCCCGCTAACCGGCTAGTGGGACCGCCGTGCTAACTCTGCGTAGCGCAATAATTGATAGCCTAAATCTAAGCTGCGTTTTAAAATCAATCTTTTCACAACCTTCTAATTTTAAACAAGTTAAAATTGGAAACAAGATCAATTTCAATGAATACCTATGGTTGTTTGTATGCTTACATGTGATGTTTGCTGCATGATGCATAGTTATGGCCCTTACACCATAATGTATGGTCATCTTTCATTTATTGGTTTTGTTTTTATTGTAATTAAATATGGCCTGCGTGTCGTGCATTTCTCTATAAATTCTAGTTGTACATTCTTTCTCTCACCTTACTCCCCTTGAATATAACTCGAGTTTTCTCCTTCATTATGTATTGTAAAGCTAGAATAGTTTTCTTTCAAATGTATGACATGTTTAAGCTTGGAGCTTGCTGCCATGGAGACAAGGAGCCAAAATCAATATGAGGACAACCGTGGAAGATGCTTAAAGAAGATATCTTTACCCTAAGTTGACCTTTTGGTTTTCTCATTGGCTTGGGAAAATCAATGTAGTTGGGCCATAACTATGCACATTTATTTTATGCTTTATTGCATGCTTTATATTAATGTATATGATATGTTAGATATAGGCATGTATGGATGACAAATAATGGTGAGATCTAAAATAGACATTTAAATCCCTCAATGCAAATATTAAGTCAGTAATAAAAGTGATGCCTTCCAATGAATGGCACTTGTCAAGGCCTTGATCAACATAAGGTAGGTTTGCCAAATCAAAGTGCCTAGTTTATCTTGGTGAGACACGATAGGACAATAGTGATGTCCAAATGCCAATAATTGGGTTTTTGACTTAACTAGGCCATCTCAATAGGATTGGGGGCCTAGAGGCATGGAGTTAGGCTTAAGTCCATGAGATGGATTTGAACAAGTGTTGTTCACCTAACTATCCAAGAGTTACATAAGATGTAATTGGCAAGGAGTTGCCTACCTAAATAGCCAAAACTTGAGTGATCAGCTAAAGCTGACTTAAGTCTAGGTGAAATATGGATCTTGGCCCAATAGAAAATCTCAAACGCTACGATTTTTTGAAATAATAGTGAGGGCTATTATTTTAAGAAAAAAAATAGTGGGAGTATTATTTAATAAAAGACCTTATTAAATAAATAAAATACATGATTCTCATTTTGCATATTTTTCTATTGTAGATAACCATGACATCAAATGCATCAAACTTATCACTGTGATCTATCCTTGAGAAGGATAAACTAAATGGGATGAATTTTCTCGATTGGTATCGAAACTTGAGGATTGTCCTCAAACATGAGAAAAAGCAGTATGTCCTAGAGCAACCTACTCCAGATGAGCCTGTTGCTAATGCTCCTCGAGTAGAAAAGGATGCTTATAAGAAGCATATAGAAGATGCTCTGGATGTCAGTTGTCTCATGCTTGCTACCATGAACTCTAAGCTTCAGAAGCAACATGAGAATATGGAGGCGTTCAATATGATTGATCACCTTAAACTGCTCTACCAAGAGCAAGCAAGACATGAGAGATATGATGTTTCTAAAGCATTGTTTTAGTGTAAGATGGCTGAAGGAACACCCATTGCTACACATGTGTGATAAGTGCACAAATACAGCTAAATTCTATGTGTTTCATCACTTATTTACTTAGTATTTTGTGTAAATTGATTGAAAAGGATACTTAGATGCTCTATATTTTGTTTTCAGGTCTTGAAATGACACATATGAGCATTAGAAAAGGATCTGGG
Organism: Sindora glabra; assembly: GCA_020226215.1. Classification (NCBI taxonomy): domain Eukaryota; kingdom Viridiplantae; phylum Streptophyta; class Magnoliopsida; order Fabales; family Fabaceae; genus Sindora; species Sindora glabra. Next base: position 32,499,671 of record CM035229.1, read on the forward strand.
AGCAAAACTATTCAAATTGTGAAGAATTGAAGCAAATTTGTTCACTTGACAAAGAACACGGGGTATGGAGACCCCGTGTTCATGGCCGTGTTTCTTTCTGGATTGCTTCGAGGCTTCACTGAGCTACTCAGAGAAGAACACGGGGATGAACACGGGACGTGTCATACCCCGTGTATTTTACTGCCATTCGCTTCTGAGGTAAACACGGGGAGTGTCACACCCCGTGTAACGTGCTGATCAGTTCTCGTTAAAGAACACGGGGTAGAACATGGGCCGTGTACTACCCCGTGTACATTATTGCTTGACACTTCATTGAAGAACACGGGGCGTGTCGCACAACATGTTTCGTGCTGCTCAAATCTTGCTGAGAAACACGAGGTACAACACGGGTCGTGTTGGACCCCGTGTACATCATAAATATAAGTTTTGCACGAAGTTTTGAAAAAGGGGGAGGAGAGACTGAGAATTAACAAAAAGGAGCTGCTGGAAGAAGCCCTAGGAGAGATCCAAACTCACCAAAGGCGCCTTCTAACACGGATTCAAGCAAGGAATTGAAGAATCAAGCAAGAAATTTGTAGATCTTCATGAATTGTTTGACTTCCCTCTCTGTTTTCTAGTTTTCTTCTGATCTTGTAATGTTTGCACACTAAACCCTTGTGCTCAGCTTGGGTGAACTTGTTCATGGATTTATGGAACTGAATTTTATATAATCTAGCTTGATTTACTATTGAATTATGATTTGATTATGCTGCTTTGTCTGGAACAAGTCAATATATCCGGAATATTGGGTTTGTGTTATGGATTAATTGATTCTAGGTTGAAATGACCAATTAATTAATCGGATCTTGCATGATCATTGGGAATATCAATTAGACTTAGGAATTAAGCTGATTGGATTCTCTTGCACAGGATGAAATGTCCAAGAGTGGATTCTAAGCAAAGTTAATGCAACCTAGATTAGTGATTACTAGAGTAATTCTGGGCACTTAATCTCTTGGTTAGTAGCTAGTAGCCTTGCAATGAGGTATAGCTTAATTTTGGTAATCCAACAATCATAATTAACAGTAAACCAAGTTAGAGAATTGTATTCATTCCATAATGAAATGTACAAGGGATCCTTAAGCTGAGTACGCTTTTATTCCATTGAATCAAACCTTATTTGTCATAGTTAAACTCTGTTTTACAATTCACTCTCGATTCAAACTATCAATTGATCTGCCTAGATAATTTTACTTGAGATTTAGTTAGTACTCAACCTACAATCCTTATGGAGAACGATAATCTTTTATACTATAACTAGACTTAACCCGTGCACTTGTGGGATAGCGGTCAATGTGCTTAAAATGATTGGGTACATCAATAGCCTTGAAAGATTGGGTTTTCCTTTGCAGCAAGAATTGGCCACTGATATAGTTCTGCAATCGTTGCCTAAGAACTATAGTCAATTCGTCATGAATTACAACATGAACGAAATTGATAAGACTTTGCCTAAACTGCTTAACATGTTGAGAATTGCTGAGCAAAACTTGAAAAAGTCCAAGCCCAATTCCATTATGATGGTTCAAAAGGGCAAAGGAAAGGGCAAGTCTAAGGCCAAGAATAAAAAGAAAAAGGACAAGATTGATGGAAAGTCCAAGTCAAGTTCCTCTACACTGAAGCCCAAAGGTGGCATGGCCAAGGAAGGACAATGCTTCCATTGTAAAGAACCAAGACATTGGAAGCGAAATTGCAAGATTTACCTGGAAGAGCTTAAGAAGCAAAAGGAAAGTGGGACTTCCAACTCAGGTATTTATGTTATAGAGGTTAATTTATCTACTTCTACATCTTGGGTATTAGATACTGGATGTGGTACTCACATTTGTGTAAATGTGCAGGATCTTAAAGAAAATAGATCGTTAGCCAAAGGTGAAGTGGACCTGTGCATTGAAAATGGAGCAAGAGTTGCTGCATTAGCTGTAGGGACTTATTATTTATCTTTACCTAGTGGATTAGTTTTAGAATTGGACAATTGTTATTTTGTGCCTACTGTTAGTAGAAATTTGATTTCTGTTTCTTGTTTAGACAAGAAAGGTTTTTCATTTATAATGAAGGACAAATGTTGCTCTATTTATTTAAATGAAATGTTTTATGGCAGTGCACAATTAATGAATGGTCTTTATGTTCTGGACCTTGAAAATCCAATCTATAACATAAACATGAAGAAGGTCAAAACTAATGATTCAAATCCAACCTATCTTTGGCATTGTCGTTTAGGCCATATAAATTGTTAGTGTATATGCCCTAAAACCAATCATATTGGTGATTGTTGTTGGTGTATGTCCTAGAGCCAATCATATTGATGATTGAAGTTATATACAATGTATTATGTTTTAGGCAATTTAATTATTATATTTTGTTTTTATTATTATTATGCGCAATTTATAACTTAATATAATAATTATCCTTGGAATAGCTTTGCTATTCCTAAAATGCCCCTAGTCAAGTATTATTATGAAAAGGATAGTAATAATACATCGAGACTAGCATGTATAGTGACTGATGATTACGAATCATGGATATGTGATATCAAGTCAATACATGAGTACATTGCTAGTGAACAATGTACTGGACTGACCCACTATGAGAATATTGCATGGATAAACGTGTCATAAGTTATTCTCATATGATCACAACTACACATAAACCTTTGACCTGAAGTCACTACGGTTCCCTACATGAGAAATTACTCACTTTAATATTGTCCTATGTCACCTTTAATCAGGTGACAAGTAGGGCATTGATTGGGTGTGTCATAAATCATGCAGAGGGAAGTGAGTGATGTAAATGGGATTTTGTTACTCTTGTATAAAAGAGAAATATCCTTGGGCCTCTTGATTGAGTGAGACTTAGAAATGCATGGCCATGCTCAGTTGAATTAATATGTGATATTAATTATTTATTTTAAGTCTACTCAGTATCAAGAAATATAAATTGAACATTGACGAGGATGACACATTCCATGCCTCCAGTTCAATTTGGATATTATTACAAAAGGGTCATGATGTAAAACGTTGATCATGTATTAGGTGGATGTCGAATCACAGACATTCTTACTACTTGAGTGGCAGTGATGTATTGCTAGATACCGCTCGCTGTCTATGGCTCAATAATAAGTCATTGTCAACGTAGTAAGAACCTACAGGGTCACACAAAAGGAGTAGGAATAAGACAATAATTAAATTGGACTTTAATTATATTAATATCCAATTAATTGGACTTATTTTCGTGCATATATATTATTAAGAATAATAAATTCACGTTTTATATATATATATATATATATATATATTATGTGATATTATTTGATATTAAAGTAATATCAAGTAATTATCTTATCAGATATTAGATAAATATTTATGAGATAATATTATTTTGATATTTGATAACTATATGCAATTATCTAATATTAAGATATTTATATTATGAGATAATATCATTATCTAATATTAGATAATTAATAAATAAGTCTTATCTCTTCCCATTATCTCTAGGATAAGGATAAGATGAGTTGTTAAGTGTGATTAGGATTTTGGAAGCATTATCCTAGTAGGACTAGGATTATGGCTTGCCTAAGTTCTATAAAAGGGGACTTGAGGGCAGCACTTAATAATCACGTTTTAAGCTTCCATATAAACCCTAAATCACTCCGAAAACATCCAATCCTAATTCTTAGAGAGAAAAACGCATCCTAGCAGACGCGTGGAGGGTGAGAGGTCGTTGTTCACTCCGTGTGGATACCGTAGAGACGCTGTACCTTCCGGCCGGCGTTTGATTCATCCGCTCTCAAGTTTTGATCAGTAGAAACACGAGTGCCCAATAGGTAAAACCCTAATCATTGACTCATGCTTTTTGCATGGATCCTAGGTAGAATTCGGATCAAAATTTAAAATTCCGCTGCATGTGATAATCCGAATTCCCAACAGTGATTTTGAATCATGTTATTTTAATGGCAATTTCAATTATTATATTTATATATATTATCTGCGTAATATATTCAATTATGATAATAACCTTAGAATAATTGTATTCTTAAATGTCCCTAGTCGTATATCATTGTGGATTAGGTTGCTTTGATATGTTAAGACTAGCATGTGTGAAGACTTATATGGGATATTAAATTTACACATGAGTACAAGTTAGAGAACTTGTATATTGGACCGACCCATATTAAGAACACTACATGGATCGTTATATGAGTGTCATAAGTGGTTCTTAATGATCATTATTAATATGGTCCTTTGACCTGAGATCACCAAGGTTCCCTACATGTGAGTTTCATATTTTGATACTATTCTATGTCACTAATGGTTAAGTGAATGCAAGGGTAGATATTGGATATGTCACATATCATGCGGAGGGGTTTGTGTGATCAAGATGGGATTTGTCCCTCCTATATAATAGGAGTAACATCTATGAGCCCCTTGATTAAGTAAAGCTGAGAAAATGCATGGCCATGCTCAGATGAATTGACATGAGATGTCGATTACATTTGTTTCAGTCAGCTTACTTAGGAATCAAGAAACCTTAAGATTGGGCTATACAGGAATGACACGGTCCATGTCTCGTGCTCAGTCTAGATGTATAGGACAAAAGGACATAAGTGATGATCACGAGTAAAGGTTTAGTCAAATCACCGACTTTCACATTACTTGGGTAACAATGATGTGTTGCTAGACACCAATCATTGTTTATGATCATTAATATGATTAATGGTCATTGCCAACGTAATGAGAGCCTGTAAGGTCGCACACTTAGAGCCCAGTGAATTTGGAATTAATGGACCAAATTGTTTGGGCTTAATATTTGGGAATTCATGTTATAATTATAAGGCCCAATAGTAGGCCTATAATTATACATGGAATAAAGCTCAAATAGGTTAGGTTTTTCTATGCACCTATTTAAATAGGCTTATTGGGTAATAATAGGATTGCTATTCATTATTCACGCACCCCAAAAAGAAAGCATAGAAAACCCTAGCACCTCTCCTTGACCAAAACTTCTGAAGAGGCGCAGCTAGCACTAGGAGGTGTAAGGAGATCAATTCCAACTGGTGTGTGTAGCGGACATTCATCGGTGATTCACGAGTTCGTGTGGATACCACAGAGGTGCAGCCGCATAAACGTTGTACTGGTGATCTAATTTTCTGGCTTCTATTCTGGTTCGTGATTTGGAAGCAAATCAGACTTGCTGTAGCGGTCAGAAAATTTTTGGCCAAAAAGTATAAACCCTAATCCCTAATCTATGGCGTTCTAAATTCGCATGGATCCTTGGTGGAAATCGTGCAAAATTTTATTCCGCTGTGCATGTATGATGTGCGATTTCCAGCAGAAATGTGATTGGATCTTGATGCCAAAAGATTTTGGTGTGATTGGACTAACTACATAGAGACCCTATGCATTAAAAGGTCATGAAGCGACTAGGGTACAACGGTTTAGGTGGTTGATGTATGAAATTCACATGAAATTAATAAGCTTCGTACCTTTTTGGTGAAGTCAATGTAATCCTTTACCATGGTAGGCTAGTAATAACCCATTTTTTCATTTGAAAATGCAACTTTGGCTTAAACTAATAAGCACCATAGTCTTCAAAAAGAGCTTTTCCAAAGCACTTTTCACATCTTTTCGAAGGCACCATAAGAATATGCCTTGGAAAGATTATTAATAAAAAGTACTTTTGAATTATATAAACTAAAAAGCTTAATGGTGAATTTTAGTTCTATATTAAGGGTTATTTAGCAACTTACCATGTTTAAGATAATTGATCAAAGGCTTGCACCAATATTTCTTCCTAATTTTAAAAATAAAGACATGATCCACATTTTCCTCATAATCCTCAGCATTATTCTTAAAAGTAAGAATGACTAACTATCTTCAGCATATAAGCACTTTTACATTATCATTCATATATACTAGCATTAAGGCTAAATAAGGTATGACATTAGCTAACTTATTTTCTATTTGTGGTACATGCGCTACTTCCTTATAATTAAATTATTTAAAGAGTTGCATGGCATATTTATAGTAAGGAAAATATATAAAAGTTAGTAAATTATCAACTTCCAAACACTTTTATCCTTGAAGTTTTCATTTGTTGAGCCATCTTGGGTCCTAGAATTAAAGATTGGTATTTGACCATATTGTTTGAGTAGAATTTAGTCAAGTTAAAAACATATGGTAGAACATTTCCTTCTAGGCTTATAAAAACAACTTCGGCACCAGCCCTTTTAATTCTTATTGAGCCATTAAAGAACATTTTTCTATAAAGGTGGAAGCTTAATAAGCATTACATCTTTCTTTGGGAGTTTATTAGATAAGTCCCAATCATTAGGGATAGGATGATTAGCTAAAAATTTTAGTAATACTTTTCATTTGAGAAATATATGCAATGTCAAATTCATGAAAAACTAGCATCCATTTAGCCAATCTTCTAGATAATATAGGTCAAGACATGATATACTTCAAAAGATCAACTTGATAAATTAACCTAATTATGTAAGTTTATAGATAATGTCTAAGATTTTAGATGGTAAACATCAAAGCCAAACATCTTTTTTCTATTGGTGTATAATTCAACCTAGCTCCATTTAAAGTCTTACTAAGATATTACAAGATGTTTTCCTTTCCTTGGTCATATTTTCCTACAAATTTAAGATAAATTTGCATATGTGAACAAGTATCCTATGAAGGATTTTTAACTTATATATATTCTTTGGTTTTGAAATCATCATAATAGTGCTAATATTTGATTCATCAATCTTAATCCTATGATGTCACATGATAAAGCCTAGTAACTTTCTAAATAAGGCAATAAGTGTATATTTAAGTGGATTTACTTTCAATTCGCATCAATACAAGCACTCAAACACCATTTTAAGACTTTTTACTTGTTAAGAATTTTTTTTAATTTCACTACCAAGTCATCAATGTATTATATAACATTTTTGTGAAACATATTATCAAAGATCTTTTGCATTGCTTTTTTATAAGTGGCTTCTACATTGTTCAATCTAAATCACATAACTTTATAGCAATATATTCCCTTTAAGGGTGCAAAAAGATATGAACTTTTGACTTATTAATGCTATAAGGATTTGATTATAATTGGGAATCCATCAGTGATTGTTATAGTCTCATGGCTAACAGTGTTATCAATGGTGAGCTCAATTGGAAGAGGAAAGCCATCTTTAGGTCATGCCTTATTCAAGTCTCAAAAGTCAACAAAAATGTGTTTGTCTATTTTTCTTCCTTATAGGAACAATGTTAAAGATCCAAATTGGATATTAACCTTTCAAAGGAAGTTGATATTAATTAGCTTGTTGACTTCATTTTCATTCCAAGGGATGAGTTCAAGATGAAAATGATGTTATGACTGATTTACAAGTTAAAAACCACGCCTCTTTAATAAGTGATGAATTGCAATTTTTAGGTCTAGGCTAGGCATTTCCTTGTATGACCAAGCAAAGACATCTTTGAATTCTTGCAACAATTTTATGTATGCTTCCTCTCCTTCTAGTGTAAGATTTATGTTCAAGAAAATTGGGTAAGGATTATTTTTAGTGCTAAGGTTAAGTTCCTTCTATTCATTGATGGTAACTCAAACCCCTTTCTCTACCAATGGTGGGAAAGTTTCTTCGTTAATTAGAGGTTTTTCATCATTTGAGTCAATTATTATTATATAATTAATGAAAGAACTTTTAATCTACTTATGGTTATTATAAATAATTTCTTCCTTTCAATACTTCTAATAACCTATTCTATTTAATGCTTCATTCACAAAGGTCAAAGACTTTGATGTTTCTTTTCCTGGACAAGTGGTTTCCTTTTCTATTTTATTTTCTTCCCTTTACATTTTTCTTTGAGATAATCTTTTTAGTTCTTGATTCACTAAGCCTATCGAAGATTGATATTTAAGAAGTTCACTTAACAAGACAATCAAATATTGAAGGGTAAAGCATAGTGTTACACCTTTTTTAGAATTTTAAAATTTCAATGTGTGAATGGGGTAATTAGTTAATGATGATAATTAGAAAAAACTTCTATGACGAATGGACAAATTAGGATTTGAAAATGTGAATAAGGTATTAGGTAAAATAAATTTAATTAATTAAGATTTCTGATAAGAATCTTTTATGACATAGATGAAGAAAAGCATATAAAGCGAAATAATTAAAGGCTGTAAGCATTACAAGTGACTAGGTAAGCATGGAGGAGATTTAGGACATACTTCTAAAAATGCCCCTACACTATTCCCCATTTAAACCCCTTTTAACTAGCTCTCATCCTATTTTTCCCTAAAAATAATTCCTTTGTCACTTTTATCCTTCTTTTTCACTTAACTTTTTCCTCTTTTTTTATCTTTTTCCTTAAATTAACCCATAAGGAAGCCAATTTTTTTCAAGCTAACATACAATCAAGGTAAGATTTCTTGAATACTAATCTTCCTTAAGTGTTCTTTCATTTTTTTTTAAATTTGATAATTGAAAGGTTTTGGTTTGTAGAAGATTTTAAACCTTAACTTGAAATCTTTGGGTTTTGGATGATTAAGGCTAAGAAACAACATTCCTAGCCTTTTACCAACTCCTTCATAATAGGTAAGTTAACATTCTAAATCTATTTTGCTTAATTGAGTTTAGTTTATAAGTATTTTATGATTGTATGGAACATGAGTGAATTTGTGATGTTTAAATCATGTTTGATGATGAGAATGAAAGAAATAAGGTGAGGTTTGAATGTATTAATAATTTTAAGGGAGGTTATGACTTAATAAATAGTTGGATTAACATTAATGGTGGATGAATAGTATTTTCAAGTTAGAAACATGTAAAAAATCATATGATAATTGATTATATAGTTAATTATTGCTTGAAAGTTACTTTTTTAGGAGTTATAGTTGACCATATAGTTAATTACACCTTATAAAATTTGCCTTGAGAGGCCTATAGTCAACTACATATTCAATTATAGCTAAAGGGCTTACCCTTTAGATGACTTTAATTAAGTATGTAGTTAACTACCTAATTGGATCTCATTCTCTAGAGGTCTATAGTTAAGTATGATCTTTATGTAGAGGGTTAATAGTTGACTACCTCGTACTACAATTCTAGGTAAATCTCTTCATAATTAACTATGATCTTTTTCCTACTTTGCATTATTAACTACATAATCAACTACCCTTTGTGAATTTCAAGTGTTATGCTATAAAAAAGGGACTTGGAAAACTAAGTGTTATATGACATTGTGTATAATTTTATATAATGTAGAATGTTGAAAATTAGATGTGTGGTCATGTAAAAAGGAATAAGATAATTATAAATTGAATCATGTGTTCTAGATAAAAATGAACATATTAAAATCATAAGACATGTGATAAGGTGATATGATATTTGAACACCAAATTTAGAAACACTAATAAAGGGAAAGATTGACTATAAGGCGTATGGATGGGCTTATAAAAGATAAGGCTAGATAGGAGTCATCAGAAGATTTAGTTTCTTTCTTTATGTATTATTCTTGTACATAGATTGATGTGATTATGATATGGATGTATATATATTTGAGTGATAACATGGATGATCTTATAAAACTATTAAGGAATGTGTTAATACTAATAAGTATTATATTATAAATTGTGCAGCCTGAGTGTTTAGGTATATATAAGGGTAAATCCAGTTAGTAAGCTATAACTACTATCTATATTTGATTATGTTAGAATGTTTGCTCTTCAAGCTCTAAATGTATCCTTCCATGTTTTTACTTTGTAAACTTATTGATTGAACCACCTTTACAACCACTTCAAAGTTAAACTCTAAGAGACTATCTGGTATGGCTTGGGCAACATATAATATATGAATATAATTAGATATTTTCAAAACTTGTTTTGTATAGGTCAAAGATAGGAGACTAGAATCCTATTTGTTTTAGAGCTAGTTAAGCTTGCCTATCCTTTAGTTCAAATAAGTTATAAGTAAGCTTAACTTTTATTGTAATTAATACATATTTGCTAAATGAAATATCCATCCATTTCTCTTAATGCATGAAAACTAATCCCTACTTTCCATATATATGTAGAATGTTAGCACAAAATTGTAAGTTAGGCTCGTGAAAATTGAGTAACAAGTTCCATACCAATTATGACTAGGATTAGGTCATGATACAGAGTTAAATTAAGGTAGTTCTCATTATCTTCAATAAAGATATGTTAACTTTTCACTTTCTTTATTGAAATGTATAATGGACTTAGTTTCCTGAAACCTAATCTAACTCCCAAGTTGTTCATAGCATAGCTTTGTTTCTTTAAGTTCTTTTAAGCATTTATGAAGCTTTCATTTTCCATCATCCCTAGAGGAAGTTTTCCTAATACATTTAGATCTCAATTATTATGGCTTACTTTAGTAATTAACTTGTAAGCATTTAGATTAAATCCTTCTTGGTTTTCTTTGCTAGCAATATTGCATGTTCAATAATGGAGCCTTGTTTTGGCCTTAAGAGTCCTTATGTAGAGGTTTAGTTGTATAGAGAGTTTCAAAATTTTAAACTGAAATAGTTAAATCTTTCAACTCATTTAAGTAAATGGTTTCATTTTTCATGAAAGTAGATTAACCCTTATTTCTTCTTAAGAGAGGGACATAACAAAGTATTATAACACATTTTATCTTCTTTTCACAATCTTTATAAAAACTTGCAGCCTTTTTCCTTTTCCTAATTGGCATTTTATCAATCAAATCTTTCTTGCTAATTTTTGCGAAAAAAGAAGTTTGGGGTGTAAGAGAATGGTTTTTGTTTAATTCATTATTCCTTTAGTAGAATTTGACATTGGCAAAGTAGGACTTAACTTAAGTGAAAGGTTTATCATCAATGGTTACCATGCATGCCTTTCTATAATGATAATGTTAGATACACTAGTGATTTGTAGAAGGAACAACTCCATGTTCATGTAGCTATAATTTTTTGAGTAACAATTTGTAAGTTATTTTAGTATCGATGACATAACACAAAGCACTTAACTTCATTTCATTCATTCAAAGGCTAAGTCATATTTTTCTAATTGGTTATTGTTCACCATAATCAAAACCTTAAATCATTTGTTAATTATAAGATAATTCATTTATAAGGATCTCCTTCCATAAAAAAAAGGTTATTGAATTAGGGTGTAAATCTTTATATTTAGCATTACCATGGCTATTTGTAAGGTCAAAAGAACTTTTAGAATTTCTTACAAGGACTTATATCCACATCTTGGAATGAACTCTAAAAGATACTTGGATTTTCTTAATAGTATAGGTAATATTAATACTACAATGTAGAATTTTCATCTTATAAGTTTTCTCTATTAATGGATTCCATAAACTAGTCTTTTTAGAAGTTTTTGGAATTAGTATAAGTTCTATCTTAGCACTTATATCTATAATTCAACCATGAACACAAGAATTCTAAAAAGCAATTGCAAGGACTTCAGACAAGAATCCTTCTAAATTCTTTGTAGAATATATATGTTCATTGTTGAAGTGCAGATTCAAGTTCTTTAATTAAAGGAACTTTTAGAGATTTTAGTTACTTCTTAATATTGAATGCTATAATCTACATCCTTTATCTTAATTTTAAAAGTTATCTCTCATAACCATAGGAATCATATCAAATCATGATTATCTTCTATACATAAATAAATAGTCATGAGCATATTTCTGATTTAATGCTATTGCCATGATTTTAAGATTTGAAACATTTCTAATTATATAGCATTGATGGCATATGTTATCCTTTAATTGATGTTGAGATGCTTAATTTCTTCATTTGCTATGAACCTTTCAAGCTTCTTGTGTTTCAATGTGAAAATTGACATGTTTTTACTATATATGTTATTTCAATTTTTGATACACATAGAGTAAGAAGCATGCCTATTTTTTAAATAAAAACATAGGAACCTTAGAATGCAGCATATAAAATAATTAAACACTTCAAGGTTAATAGATACAAAATTGATTGAATTAAATACTTTAGAAGCCATCAAATAATATAGAGGAATTATGAGCAAATAAAACAATTGAACACTTCAAGGTTAACAAATATAAAATTGATTGAATTAGTTTTTTGAATTTTTTTGCAAGGATATCATGTATATTTATTGTAAAGGTGAAGTTTATTGTTCGCTATGAATAATATTTTTTGTTGTATATATTTATTTATTGATATAGAAATATATAAAATAGAAGAATAAATGTTTGTAATATATTATCTCTTTTCTTATTTTTTATTTCATTCATATTCAATCTATTGTTGCTTTTTTTAATTCTATAATAACAAGAAAAGAAACTTGGTTTTTTTGAAAAAGACATTTATCTATTATGGCATCAATTTTTCTATTATAACCAATGTTAAACATCACTTAATATAATGACATTACTGTATTAAAAATGATGGTGGTTTTTCACAATCGATGTGTAACATAAATTTTAGATGTTGGTTACTATGTAGTAATTAACTTGGAATTTTCAACCATGGGCATAAATTGAAAATGGAAAGGATAAAGTATGAAGTGAGTTAAAAATAAAAACAGTGAAGCATGACGCCATTTATAAATTTCATCTTGAAACTGTTCTAACCTTGAAATGATTTTCTATCTAACGAAATATACTCTTATTCTAACATTTAGATGATTCTTTTTTGTTGTATTTTTACTTACTAATTATTTTGTATGATTGAAAGCTTAATTAACCTATGGCTAAATATATAAGGTTTAACACTTCCTAAAAAAGTATAGAATATAAATATAAGGATTTTTTTAATTTCTTGTCTTTGTTCTTGCAATTTAGTTTTTGATTTGTTAATTGATCCTATTTTTTTGCCTATCATTTCGATGCAACTTTTATAGATTTGCACTAGTAAGAAATTTAATCTCATTCATCTTTATTGGCATTCTTTTGTATTATCTACTATTTATTCATACAAAAAAGTGTAATACACTAATTTTTCATCATTACTCATTAAATCTATAAGTAATATGTTTAAAAAGCTTTGCTGAGGAATGCAAACCTCATATATTGAGCAATAGGTATTAAGATAGATTTGGCAAAGACTAATTTCTGATTGTAGTATTATTTACAAAATTTTATTATTTTCATTCTTTTGTTATTTAATTTTTTTCTTTAAAATTGTTTGAATTGGAATTCTCTAGAGTAATATGAAATGTTGGCTTTCTATATTTGATTAGAAATATAAAGGAAATAAGGAGGATGAATGAGTGAGGAATATAGGGATAGAGCTAAAGTGGGACAAAGAAGTGAGGAATTAAAGGTTAGGGCATAAGGATAAGGTTAGGGTTTAAGATGAAGGAGTAAGGAATTGGAAGCCGAGGTTAAGACATACAATGTCAATTATTTAAAATATAAATGGTGTCAATTCTTTTAGAATAAAAACAAACCTTATTTTTATATTTTATGACACTTTACTAACCAATGTTAAAGCTACATATACTATGGCATTCAATTGCACGTGGGTCATTTTTTGATTTGTAATCCCCTTAAATACCTAATGTTCATTAGTTATTTTGTAGTAGTTCTTATTTCATGAATATTTCAATAGTCCTTCCTCATTAGCAAAGTTTCTAGCTCTCTAGACAAATGCTTGTGCATCATTCCAATACTCATCAAATAATTGATCCTATAATGTTAAATAACTTTTATTGATAGACATCTCATCACTGATCAATAACATAGTACATTAAATAAGATTCAAGCATGATTATATATTTGGTATGGTAATTGCATGTTTGATATGGTAATTATATATTTAGTATGGTAATGTGTCATTAATATATGTCCTAAATCCACCTTATTTCACCAACACTAAAGGGTAACACCTTATCCTATTCGAAATCTTTCTATAATTGTTATGTATAATGTTATCCATATTATCATTTTAAAGCGTAGAAATTTTAGCAACATCTTTCTATAATTCTTCTAAATGTGCAAAATATATTAGAATATAGTCCATACTCAGAAAACAAGAAAAAATATGAAATTCCTACAACATGAAACGATAAATGGGTCAATTGAAAACAATAACTTCAATATCGATTCTAAACTGTAAAAAAATGAGACAATTCAAGGGTTAATTAGTATTTAATGGCTAACTAACCCCTAAATGGGTCTAAGGTTATAATGCTAGTGCAATTAAATTAAAATTACTATAAATTAATAGTTACAGTAATTTTAACTATTAAATCATTTATTTATTTATTATCTTAATATATTTGTAAATTTTTATAAAATTTATTTATTGTCTTAATATTTTAATCTTTTAATAATTATTTAATGAGTAATAATTTAACATTTCAACTTATCCAATCTTAATATTTTAATAAATTTTATATACAAAAATGTTTAAATATTCATTATTTTTCCTCAATTTAGCTTATTGTTTTCTTGATAACCCTTACACATATATTCAACTATAATAAATTTAACTATTTTCATTTATATTTTTTATTGTTTTCTTCTGTAATCATTTTTATTATTTCTTTCTATATTAATTGCAATTATTGTTTGAAGAGTTATTTAATTTTTTAATAATTAAATAAATTTAATAATTTTAATAAATAACAACAAATCATTTTATCAATACTATACATTTTAATTATTTTTAGTTATTAACAATGATGGTTTTTATGCATGTTTTAGATTATTATAAATTTCAAATTTTAACTTATCCTATCCAAATATTTTAACAAATTTTATATACATAATTTTTAAATATTTATTATTTCCCTAAAATTATAAAATATTAATCTTGATAACTCTTATACATATATTTAACTTTAATAAATTTAACTCCAATTACTTCTAATTTTTTATTAGTTTTTCCTATATTAATTAATATTTTAAACTATTTATTTACTTACAATGAACTATATATAATTAATAATTGAGAAGTTCATAATTTTTCAATATTTATATTCTTTCTTTCTTGTACTTTTTAATCATGCATGATACTTCTCATGCATATATTAAACTATTATGAATTTAATTTTTTAACATGCAATTACGTAATATTTTATTTTTTATTCAAATTACTAAATTTTTATTTTTTTATTCTTTTTTTACAATCTTGAAACTACTTCTAAGCCAATACTCCTATCTTAATTCTTCACTATATCAACTTTACAAATCCTATACTCTGTCTAAATAAAAAATAAATATATCAAAAGGTTTGCAACATCAATATAACACTTATTCTTATAAATTTATATAAGCATGGCAAACAAAATAATAAAAATGAGAGCAAGTTATATGTCAAATCAAGTCAATTATATATCCCAAATCTAACCAATTACATGTTTAGGATCCAAAATATTAAATGAGTACAAATGAGAGAAATTGACATCAACAAACAGAGCAAAACAACCCTCAAAATTGTAAATTATTTTTATATCCTAAATTATATTAACTAATTATTTGGAATCTAAAATTCTTCCTCAAAAATTAACAATAGCTAGCAAACTTACAAGTATAGCTACCATTACACTTGTACAAAAACAATATATTGTAATGAAGATAGACTCAACTTAAGGGCAAAACTAGGATAAGAATTGTAGAGGGGTTAAAAGATAATTTATTAAGGACTTTAAAGAAAAAACGTATAAAATTTTGAAGAACTACATATAAATTTGTCCTTTAAAATTTTAAAATTGTAAGGATATTATTATAAGTTACCCTAACTTTAAGGTGGTTAAAGCCATCCTAAAGCTATGTGATGCCTTGTCCTTGACTTGTCTCAAATCGCTACTGGTACAATCAAATCTCTAAAATATAAACAAGGAAACTAGAAAAAGATACAAATAAGAGTGAGATAGAGAGGAAAGGTAACAACATTGAGAGATTTAACTAAAAAGTGAGAAAAAATACCTTAGTTCACTAAGGAAGAGGAAAGCCAGAGAAATAAAGGAAATCAAGAAGGAAAAGTGCGAAGGGAATCGCATTGCAACTAATATATTTGGACTCTAAAGTGATGAAATTTTGAATGTCATCACTTTAAAATTAAATGAAATTATCATTTTATTTTTTAGCATGTTAGTGATAAGAAAAATATTTACTATATTATTTTCTCCTATTTCATGTCTCTTAGTAAGTTACATATACTTAATTTTATAGAATTGGCTTTGTTTTATAATTTTGGGTTAGTTTTACAATATTCTCAATTTATTCAATTAATGCTAGATTTTAACACTATTTCTATTTTTCAATTATATCTTAAGCTCTGAATGTTAGATCAAGATGATCTTTATACCATTGGAAAACTTAATGAAAGTTCTACAACTTTTGTGTTTTGATCAAAGCCTAGTTTAGACTTCTTCAAGCATTTATTTAGCTGAGAAATTGAAGCAATATCTCTATCCTAATTGAGCTAGCCTTAAATTTTAGACCATAACTGGAGTTACAAAGGTCCAATTAACATAAAACTAGTGCCAAAATTTTGATATGACTTAGGTCTACAATTTTAATGTTTATGAATTACCTAAATCACCTTTTGTTTGAGTTAATTGTCTTGTTAAAAATAAGTCTAAGCTTTTAAAAATTAAGAAAGCCCTATTATTATAATCCTAAGAGATATACAATCTAAGTCCAGTAAGATTTCAAGTTAATTAGTTTAAATAAAAGGAGAAAACTCATTATGCTTTGAAGATTTTTACACATTCAATAGATAACTTTTCTTTCTTTTCTTCTTCCTTATGTTCTCTAGCCATGGAAGGTTAACTTTTGAAGTTGATTCAAGGAGGTTAAGGCTTTGCTCTATTGAATTATGAGATTATAATTTGTAATGTTAACTTTCTTTAATTAATTTTCTTTTTTTCCTATTTAGTTGTGCTGATTTCTTAAAATTACTTATGTTGGATGTTGATTTGATATAATTGATGCTCACCCTTGTGATTTCTAATTCTTTGCTATTTTGATATCAAATTGTAGTTATAAATCATAGTTTTACATATAGAGGCAAGGGGCTAAGGGATTAATTTAAAATTTTCTAATTTAATTTCTCAATTCAATCAAATTCTATCATTAAATTAATTTCAATCTAGTTCAGGGATTATAGCGATTGCTTAATTCAACTAATCTTAGTTAATTAAATCCAAGATGATCATCTAGCATAGGATTGATGAATTATTGTAGGGATTTTAGGTAATTCAAAGTTAAAGAATTAATTAGAAAAGTCAAATCCTAATTGATCAATGATTAATCCAAACTAGAACTCTCAATTTCTTGAACCGGTTGTTTTATTACATTGGTTTTCCTTTTTACTATTTGCTTTGTTTAATACATTTAATTTAATTTAGGTTTACAAACCCCTCATTTTGTGTTTTGCATTCTATTATTACATAATTCTACATACAATATGCAACATTTTGCATATTTTATCAACATAGTGTGTCCATTCTATTTGCATTTGTTGTATTCTATTTGTATACTTGTTTTTACATTCTGTTGTGTATTTTGTTTTTGCATGCTATTAGTAATTCATAGTAAAAGATAATATCAAGGGATTATTAGGGGAATGACCTAGTTGTGCTACTATACTGCATTATTTTATAGCAAATTAGTTTTTAATCTAATTTTGGTGCTTTATAATGTGCTTATCAGCTAGCACACTTTATTTTTTATCACTTTAAAGCAATAAGATTTTTAACTTATAGTAATGACAATATCATCGCTTTAAAGGAAACTAGTCAACTCCTTTCTCCTTATAAATTGAAAACAATATAGTGACAATAATGTCATCATTTTAAGGTTATTGGCATAGAAAAAGCTGCCATTGGTTCCTTATAACATTAATTTGAGCACAAGCAATGGCAATTGTCATCACATTAAAGTTCATATTTTTTTGAAATATAAAATGATGACATACGTTATTGCTTTATTTTCAAAACTTATAAGGATGGAAGAATGGTGTATTTTTTTAGTGCATAACTTTCATCATTTTTAGCCAATAAAGCAATGACATACGTGTCATTTCTTTAAAGTATATTTCTTGTATCCCTTATTTGGCATACATAAAAATAAAATTTTATTATTTCATTTCTAAATAATTTTTTTAAAATGATGTTTAGTTTTAAGTAAAAAAGGAATTCATTTATTTTATTTTCAATTCCTATTTTAATTATATTTATGTCATTATGAAATCTATCAAATTTAATAAGGATTTCATTAAAATTCATTTATTTTGACTTAAAACATATATTATATTAAAAATTTACTCCTTTTCTAATAAGGGTGCTTAATAGGTTTAAGGCCTTCAAGTTTGGCGGATCAGTCTGCAGGCTATTTGTGAACTAGACTTGTAAAACATAGGCTAACAAAAAAGCAGGCCTAAATAAGCTTGGCTCGCTTAGACTGGATCCACGTTGCCCTTGGCCTGATTGCTATTTTAAGGCAAAACTCATAATGCCTGTGAGCTTTTATGCAAACCAAATTGGTCAAAATAGGCCTACTTAAAATGTAGGCTTTATTCTAAATAAAAGAATTTATTTATAACTAAATTAAAATCATTATTTTCCACAAAGTTTTTAAATAATAAATTTCATTTGTAAATGAATTGAAATTATTTTTATTGAAATGAAATGAAATCAATGCTAGAAAATTTAAATGCTAAATGAATTGGTGTGTTTTTTTTATTACACTTTTCATATTTAATATTAAACAAATGGAATATTTCCTGCTACCTTAATATTTTATAATTATTTTTTTAGGGAAGATATTTTCCATCAAAATTAATAGACTTCTAAAGAATTTGCCAACTCTACTACCGCACACCCCACCCCCCCCCCCCAAAAAAAAAAGAAAAAAAGTAAAGAATGTAGTGAAAAGCAAGATTCTTCCTCCAACTTACATAATTTCTTTTAATCATTAGGTTGAAATTATACTTTAACAAGTATGGAAATTATCAAGGAAACATACCAAGATCCCTCAATTTATACTATTTTTATTATCCTAATTGTGTAATTGTTGAATGTATTCTTCCTATTAATTACAGGATTGCTATTCCTGACACACGTGCGCATGTGCACACACAATTATAGGATTGCTATCCCCGACACACTTACACACACACACACACATACATATAATAAATACTACATATATTTGTAAATAATTTGGTGATGAAATATGTGGGTTTCATAATATTTTCATACTATTTTTAAAAATTATTTTCTAAATTCTAGCATCCTAAAAATATTTTCATAAATAGTATGAAAGTCTTTAATATAAATATATAAGGGAGTAAAAATTTTATGACAAAACAAATTTGCTAATTACTTTTGTTTTTGGTGGTTTTTCAACAATATGTGTTCATATAAACCCATCCTAAACTGGTTTGAATTTTCATTAAGCGTATCAAGACACCACCGGTGCTTGTAGGTAGCTAATTCCAGGAATTAAAGATCCCCCTCAAATACAAGCTAGAGTAAAAAAAAACCACCAACTCCTAATCTTGAGTTTTCAGAACATTATAATAATATAAGGCCCGTAATTGCTCCCTAGGCAAATGTACAAAGCAATAGGAAAAAAAAAAGTGTTGAAACACAGGATGTAAATTAAAAAAAAAATAAAACAAAGCAATTAACTTGCTTAATTAAATAATTCCTCATCCTATCACAAAACGTGATTAGGTTTCTCTACAAATATAGTCCAGCTTTCCTCAAATTCTTATTCACTCCCGATCCATAAATTAAAAAAAGAAAAAATTATATTTTACTTATCTATGGCTCTGCTAATTTTTATTTTACTCATATATATTTTTAAGTGTTATAATTTATTTATGTGTACTTTTTAATATTAATATTTTATCTATAATTTTTTTTCATTCCATTTTTAACGAAATATTTTATAAAAAACTGAGTTAAATGAACTTTAAGAAAATCACAAGAAAGTAAATTATAATTTTTTCATATTTTATGTGAATTGATATTTAGTATTTTTAATTGGAAATAAAAAAAAATTAAGCCTGTCTTGTTAATTTAAATCTATAAATTATATGACATTATTATATATTTTACAAAATTAATATATTTGAGTTTTTATTGAAATTTTTTAACATCAAATTATATCAATACTGCGATGTTTATGGTGCAATTAGTGAAATATAGTGCACCAAAACTTGGGGCACATGGTGGAAGCATATTGGTCCACTTATGCAATATGTGAGGTCCACAACTTATTGAATTGGCCATATAATATTTCGTTATTACAAAATGGCCCCTAAAATTTTAATCCACTATTAGTTGGATTTATTACTAGGATTTGCTTTGCCGAGTCATCATCATCCAACCATGCATGAATAAGTGAAGGCTTCCATATCCCTAGCTGAAGGGTCATTGTGCCGAACTGCGGCCAACGACCTTCCGCCAGAGATCTGTTTAAGTGATTTTGTAATAACATTATTAGAGTTAGCTCCACATCATTATGAACTTAGAACTAGTGTTATAATATTATAACAAACACAAATTTTTATGAATTAATATTACTATCTTTATTAATAATTTAGCAATTCAATTTTAAGTTGTTATTAATATTAAAACTTTTTTAATGATATATTATCTTTTTCACTTCTAATGGATTAATTATAAATGATAATCCTAATAACTAATATTTTTAATTATATTTATTAATAATTAAATCATATATGTAAATAAATAACTTTTATTTGAAAGTAAAGTTTGCTAGATATTATTTTATCATTGAAAAATATTCCATATAAATCACTTAGGATTAAATGTGTTATTTTATTTTATATTTTTTTTATTAAAACAAAATTAATATTTTTTACTAGTTGAAATATTATTGAAAATTAAATTATTAATAATTAATATTAATCAATAACTGTAACATTTAATTACAAAAATAACTATTTATTAAATTTATTAATAATTATATGTTAATTATTATAGTGGGAGTTGTAAAATTACAATTCAAATTATTAGGTATTGTACTTAAATTAAGTTAAATAATAAAATAATCATGATTATTGGATCTTGACATCATTTTAGAAGTTATAAATATATAATAATAAATATAAATAAATAAAATATATATGTAATTAAGTAATAAAATTTAATTTAATTTTTAAAATTTTAAAATATTTTTCTAAAGAAAATAAATTATATCATAATATATTTATTCTATTCAGTTAATGTTAGCATTTCATTTGTAAATAATAGAAGTAAATATAAAAAAAATTTGTTTGCTGAAGGTATATTCATAATTTTAGAAAAAAGACCTATTTTTCCCAATTTCCCCAATCCCATGTATGACCCTCCACAAATCTACGGTTCCCTTTTTGCAGCAACTCATCGATGAACCTTTATTCGCCACATAACCCATTGCACCACAGCATGTATTCCAACCCGATGCATGATAAAAATGACCAATACTTCATTTAACAATTGCAAATAGGGGTGGGAATCGGTCGGTTTGGGTCGGTTAACAAACCCAATTCCAACTGACGGCCACTAATCGTTTGTAGTCAAATTTCATCCACACCTGACCGCTTTGAATTCCTAATCTGACCAAAACCGATCAGATCGGATTGTAGCAGTTCTAAGTGAGTTCAGGCGGTTTAATCCTACATATTTTTGCCATGGCAAAAAGCAATTTTTGCTTTCTTATTCCATTAGTTGAGGCCAAATTTTAGCCAAAAAACACTACCAAAACCTATTCATAACTCACATTGATTCTACATACATTCTACCTCACATTCATGCCAACAAAAATAATATTAAGAATACTCTTAACAGCATAGAAAATACACAAAATCAATCAATTAATTTCATTGAAAGGCTAATACAAAGGAGAACCTTAGAAGAGTTTCAAGTTGTTAGTTTAAGTCACTCAAAATAACTACTAACTTGGTTTAAGTCACTCAAAATAACTATCAACTTGGCCATTACACTTAAGTATTGAACCCAAAGCCAATTGTGCTATGTACCACCAAGGATAGGCCACTCTCCCTGTACAAGTGGCTGTGTGTGCTAATATGTACCATAATTTTCTAATTAGGCCAACAACACTCCAAAAACATAATGCTAGCCCTAAGCACTAATATTCAGAAAAGTCTAAGGTACCATCTATCAAAAAATTAAAGCTGTTAGTGCCTCAAGTCATCAATAAAAGAAGGCACCTCTGGTTTCATGAAACCTGCACAATTTGAAAAAAAATGAGTAAGATAAGGAAAAATAATTTAACTTGTGCAAGAATATGTAAAGATAACTTTAGAGACCAATGGGATGATGCACGTTGGGATGCAATCATCAAAGGTGCATCTATTTTTAGCAGTATTTGTGTTCTTTTGTTCAGTCTTTTACTTTAATGGAAATAATGTCATTAGAATTTGGTGCGTAGGATGCAAGCAATGTAGTATGTTTTATTATATTTGCTAAAGTTTGTAATTATTCTTTTGCTCCTAGGAATTGGAAAAGAAGAGAAAGGAGAAACACAATTGGTCTGTGAGAGGAAGAAGCAACTAATCAAATTGAGGTCAAAGGCTGAGAAGATTACTAATGAGAAGCTTGGTTCTTAGCTAGAAATCCTTGCCTCGGTTAAGTATTAAGTTTTGTTAGTTAGATACTATTTTATTCTTATTTAGAGGTATACAAAAATTGAACTACCCATCAATTTTGTTTGTTATTATTATATTTTTTTTAGGACCCTCCAATTTGAAGATCTTGGAAGCTATTTTATCTATACTATTTAGTGTTGTTTCTCATTTTTGTTTTGTTTTCAAACTGAGTTGCTTGCATTTTTGCTGTTGCATATTGAATCCATATTGAATTCCTTTCCAAATCAGATTTTTTTTGAACTAATAATTTTAATTTTAATAAAGAAAAATATATAATTGTTTTAGCTATTTCTGAATTTTAAGGATAAATGGTCAGTAACATCAAAATACAAACAAAGTAGTTTAAGCATTGATTAATGTTGTTGGTGGTTATCAGTCATGCATACAGAACAAGTTAATCTATTTGAAAAGAGTTATTATAAGTTAAGCATGAAATCAACAATAGATACATGTGTTCCATGTGTTAAAGTGCCAAGTATGGATTTATTTAAGGCATGATGTAGGGTGGTTCTAAGTAGTTATTTTAGAAAAATTGCTTAATTTTAAGCACGGATTTAGCAAAGCATAAGAGACCCTTAGCCATGCAACTTAATCAGACATGTATTTTGTGACTACTTAGTGTTATCTAGCCAGCCAACTCAACAACTTAAGATTCCTTTGTTTGCAATCTCTATCTCTTCTATATACTACTAAGAAAGAAGAGTTTTTAGGCAGTTTAAACCTTATTTTTTTAGACAGATGCTAGCACTTGAATAAAATCTTCCTGCTAGTTTATAATAACTAATATGTAAAAACCTACTCATTATTATGTTTTATATGATAAGATTGGCTTCTTAGCAGATTTTTTTAATGACATTATGCATTAAATTTTTTAATGAAAATTTCCTAAGTACATCTAATATTACTTTTTAAAATTTCATTTCTGTGCTATATAGAAGGAAAGTCCAAAATTCTATTGCAACCTACTGCAAATGCACCACTATTATCATTTAGTGATCTAGCCTACATTCTTATTGCTACCTATGATAGGTCTAAACATCTAGCATAAAAATCTCAATTTCTAAACAAAACAAAACTCAAACTGGAAATATCTTACATGTGTCACATTAAACAAACTAAACAAAACATAAACTGGAAATACCTTGCAAAATTCTAGTCCACAGCCATAAGTTATAGTTCTTGCTTGTTGTCTTCACCTCCTCCTGCACCACTTGTTTCAGGGCCACTGTTGCTGTAGCCACATTTAAGAGAAGCTGCCACTTCTAAAACATCAATGGGAAATAATTAGTAATTGTAAAAACATGGAGGAAACATATTAAAAGTCAGTATTGGTAAATATATTGAAAGTTTAATTATTAATTACCCTTCTCCATATCTTCAAATGCATTATCAACAAACTCAAAGTCTTGAAGTTGGAATTTAAAGGGTTTCAACCAGTTTTGAGCATAAATGAGAGCTTGTGCTGTCTTTAGGTGAAGGGAACTTCTAAACACATCAAGTACATGCCTACCCGTGCTAAATGCAAATTCTGAAGCAACTGTTGAAACTGAGATAGCCAAGATATCCTTTGCCATCTTAGAAAGCACTTCAAACCTTGATGCATTCAATTTCCACCAACCCAACACATCATAATGCTCACCTTTATCATCAATACATGACTTATGAAGATATGTTTCCAATTCATTCCTTGCCTCCATGGTGTCTTTCTTCTTTAAGTGTGATCTAAATGCAGCTATTTTTGCTTTATGAGCGTGACTTTGAATTAATGGCTCCCTTTGGCTTGAAGAATCACTTTCTAACACCCCTTTTTCATTGCCACTTGTAATGGACTTTCCACAGTCATTTGCATACCATTCATACATCCTATTCAAGATTGCTTTAACCTTGGACACCATACTTTCAGCAAGTGTTTGTCCATAGACCTCCTCAAATAACCATGAAATGTAGGCCAATTTAAACCTTGGATCAAGTATATTTCCAATAAAGGTGATGGGATTCACGGATTCAATCAAACGCCAATATTTATCAAACTTTATTTTCATCTCAATTGCCATAAAATACAACACAGAATCTACATTCTTAATAGAGGTCCATTCATTTAACTCACTTTGCACAACAGATATATGTGTCTAAAGAGAGTTAGAAGTTACATGCAATGAAGTAGACAAAGCTAAGGCGATATCATAAAAAACCTTTAAGAATTTGGTGAATGCCCTAGCATTATCGTAATCACTATTATTTGGTGGATTCTTTCTCCTTTCAGAATCTCTAAAGTACAACAAGTAATCACTATCATCCTCTTCTAACCTATCAAATGCCTTTTGGAACTTTTCAGTTAATTCAAGCATTGTGTAGGTTAAATTCCATCTAGTGGGGACATCTAGGCACACCAAGGCATTGGAATCTATATTTTCTACTTTAACAACTTCCCTAAACTTGGCTAACCTAGAAGGAGATGATCTAACATACCGGACAACATTTCTTATGGCAGCAATGGATTTGTGATAATCTTTCAACCCCTCATTCACCACTAGGTTGAGAATATGAGCACAACACTGCATGTGCATCATATCCCCATTCAACACCAAACCATTCCAATTCTTAAGTTTCTTTTTCAAGTATGTTAGAGCAGTTTCATTAGAACTAGCATTATTAACTATAATAGTGAACACTTGCTTCAAACCCAATTCATTTAGACAAGTTTTAATGGTTTTTTCAATTGTTTCCCTTTTGATTTGGAACTAAATAAAAGTTAAGAATCCTCTTTTGATAGTTCCATTCATTATCAATAAAATGAGTAGTTAAAGATAAATAATTCAGATTTTGAATTAAGGTCTAGCAATCTGTGGTCAAACACATTCTTATACAATCAATCTTTAACAATCCCTTAAGCCTATCTTTCTCTTCCATATAAATCTTATAGCAATCACTTACTATGGTCTCTCTAGTAGGCACATCCAACCTAGGACATAGCCTCTTACACATGTACCTAAACCCAAACCCTTTAATAACTTTAAATGGTTGCTCATCACAAATCACAAAGAAAGCTATACCCTTCTTACATTCCCTAGGGTTAAATGCATTTGATATAGATCCAGCCAAATGTTTACCACTAGACATATTTGCAAAGTCTAGTATATTTTGTTTAGGATTAGTGTCAAGTGTGTGTGCATATTTTGGACACTTCTTTATGTGAGCCAATAGGTTTGATGTGCCATGTTCCTTACTACCAACTAAAAACCTATGCCCACAATGAATACATTCTGCAATGGGTTCACTTACCTTCTCCTCTGGCACTTTTACAAAGTAATCCTATGATATAGATCTTTTCTTTGTTTATATCCCAGCTACTTTGTTTGCATCTGGCTTTCTTGATGTAGTCTTCCTTTTCTTGCCACTAGGGGTAGGGGGTTTTGCTTTGGAATTTTTGGTGGATGAGGCAAGAGCCTTGCCTTTATCACTTGCCTTATCAAGACCTTTGCCTTTATGAGTTAGACTAGCAGAAGCTTTGTCAGATGAACCAAGATGGGGCTTTGCACTTGAAGAGGAAGAATTGATTAGATGTTGATGGGATGTTGGAGTTGCTGCCCCACCAGGTGATGGAGGCTTGGGCTCCATTTGGAGGGAAAAAACCTATAAATTTGAGGAAAAGGGATACATACTGTGAGTTTTAAATTTTTTTTGTTTTGGGATTCTATCGAAGTCAGTCATTAAATCCTCTACTTCTGGCAATAAGTTTATATCATTGAACTGATGGATCGTAGGATTTGGGAAGCTGGAGAAGGGAAGGAAAGGTGGAAAGATAAATATAATACTATTTACTTCCCAAGTCATGACAATTAAGTGAATAGGATGGTTTTTAAGAAGAAGATATTTTCTGATCAATCATTTTCGTTGTAATAACATTTAAAAGAGTGTAAATTATATTGATATTCATAAATTATACAGAGCATAGCTACTGTAATTTAAGAATCCATCTCAAATATCACTCTTTTACTCTTATCGCAAGCAACTTTCATACCTAGAAATAAAACCTAAAGCTCTGCCTCAAATATCACTCATCTACTCTTATTTTCTTAATTTGTTCATTTTGACTTATCTCCTAGAGTGGTTCAGTTTTCTTGCAAATAAAACTAGTTCCATTCATTCTAACCTATTATGACTAGACTAATTGAAAAGGTTTAGTTGGTTTATGATTTATTTTATCATCAAATTGGTGTTATTAGAGTCCAGATCACGTTCCCAAATTGTTAATCCTTAGGCACAAACTAATCTGGTGGACTTGGGAAGTGGGATCAAAGTCAACCTATTTTTAATAGAAAATAGTATTAGGAAAAGGTTGCAAGATTTAATTGGTCCTATACATAAACTAGGACCAATCATCACACTTAGCAAACTTAATAGTTAGTTTAGTTTTCTTTAATAACTGATTAAACTGATTAATATAACGGTTTAATAGGACATTTGCTAATTTCTCAAGAAAATGTCCTATTTTTATAAAGAACAAGATACAAAATAATTTCTCAAATGCATCAAAACAGAGCAAAACCAACTGGTTAGGATAACCCAAAACTACTCTTGTTAGTTTGATCCTTTTCTGTTTAATGTGAAGAACCAAAAAACAAGCATTAGTACACTAGTGGCAGTTAAATATCTTTTTAGCTTAAGTTTCTCCATTAGAAAATTAAAATGTACTTTAACTATTTATGCTAATCATGTAGTTATAACTATTTATTAATTAAATTTCTTAAAAGAACATCTTTAATAAAAAATATTCAATGCCAGTTAGTTATTCTCACAGATTGAGCATCAGCATTAAGCCATGAATCATATGAAGGGTTTTAAGTCTTTTGTTTATTTTATTTGTTTCTGTGAATGAGACAAATAAAATAAATAGTTAGCCTAGGCAAGGGAAGAAAGAATATGCAACTAAGATGAAGGTTATTAGCCAAAAATATTGGACAATCCTTTCATCAGGCAATTTGTTAGTCTTTTTCTTTTCATAGAGTTTTACCGTGAAAGGTTCATGAATACTTTAATTGTTGATAGAATAATATTAATAAAAAATTTGCTTTTATTTTTTTATTATGATAATATTATACAAATTTATTATATTTTATAGATTTAGATGAAAGCATATATTCATGGACCACTAATAGAAAAGATATATCAATGTATTATTTTAAATTTTATATACAACTTATAAATGTTTATCTGACTGACTTCTAAATGTCTATTAATTCTGAGCAAATTAGTTTATGATAAATCTTGAATAATTTAGTTACTTTGTTCAATAAAATTTTCCATAAAAATGACAACCTACACAAACAAATTGAAGTGTAAAATTGACAAGTCAAAGCAGATTGAGTTATAAAGGAAATAATTTTCCTTCTAAACCATAACTAAGTACACCAATTTAACAGACTTTGAAGTTATTGACAAAGGCCAAAAGAAGTTAAGTTCACTAATTTATTGGACTCCTAATTCTAAAGGAAAGAATTTTCCTTCTAAACCATAACTTGAGAGAACTCATTCCTAAGAATGGAAGCTTCTATCAGCACTTTTGACCTACAAGGATCTTCAAGGGATAACTTTTGTAATATAAAAACACATTGGCCTCAGGAAAACAAAATCTGATCGAAAATAAACCCTAACACCTAAAACAACCCTATCCATGCCATCTAATTGAAAACAAAATCTGACACCAAAAACTACTCTTATCCAAAGCCAATCAAACACATGAAGTAGTCAATTCAAGCAGAACAATCATCTCAAGAGTTCATGGAAAAAAAATTACAAAAGATGTGTGGCTTACCTCAAGCAAGGATTCTTCACTGCAAATCCTTCACACTCGGTGGTGCAAAATCCTTTATGTTTGCTAATAAATGGACAAACTTAAAAGAATCTGTTGGTGGGGCAGGATGACGAACGATCGGACTTGCTAGTTGAGAGTCACTCTACTGTTGCCAGGGCATGGGTCAATTAGGGAAAGTGAGTCTTTGGAAGGTGGGAATGGCTAAAGCTGTGTTTGTGGACTTTCTAAGCCAAACGACATCATTTTCATCATGCACTGGTCAGGCTTGATCACAATTAGGTAGTGTATTGTTGATCCAAGTTCGATCGCAAGCCATTTCTTTGGCTTTTTTGTGATTCGGACCTGCCCGAGCCTACATTCTCATTCGAACCTGCCTGTAATTTTTTGGATCGGATCGGTCGGGTTGAATTGGGTCGATTTTTTTTCCCACCCCTAACTACAAATGCGAGATATAAGATTTTGTAGGAAAATAAGAAAGAACAACGGGAGCTGATGATCCTCTTGGCTTTGATTATAATTTTGATTCGATTCTTGGTTCCTCTGAAAAAGGAGAATTAGGTGATGATTTCTATTCAGAAGCTCTTTCTTCCTGTTGTTGATGGAGATCAGAAACGCGAGCAGATGATGATAGTGAAGAAGAAGAAAAACCAAACAACTGAAGAACAAAGTTATCATTATATAATCTACACTGATGCAGTGATGCAAAAGATCAAGGCTTGCAAAATTTGGAAGGTTAAAATACCGTAATACGGACAATTTATAAACTTTTTTCCATTTTATTGTTGTTTCAAAATAATTTACCAAAATACGCAGGGCGCCAGGTTGGTTGGTGTCACTGGGCACAGAAGGCGCCTTTCAACATGGTGCCTCTACGCAAATTTCAAATTTTGAAACATGCTGGAGGGCGCCATGTTGACTGGTGCCTCCAAGCAAGTTTCAAATTTGAAACATGCTGGAGGGCGCCAGTCAACATGGCGCCTCCAAGCAAGTTTCAAATTTGAAACATGCTGGAAGGCACCATGTTGACTGGAGCCTCCAAGCATGTTTCAAAATTTGAAATTTGCGCAGAGGCCTTTAAATACCCGAACCCTCATTGCGCAGCATCAAACCCTCATTCTTCTTTAGCGCAGCGTAGCCACTCTCCCCCCTCAAACCCAATCCTGATTCATAACCTCTTCGCACGCTGTTTGTTGAATTTTTTCTGCAAGCATTCTTCTTGTTGACAATATTTTTCAGCAACATTTTATTCTTTGGAGCAGATTTGGTCCTCTTTCCTTGCTGTTCTCCGTGGTTAGTATTTTTATAATTTTTATATTTATACTGATAGAAAAATTTATGTTGTTTGTTAATTATTATGATTTATGATATGAAAAAATGATATAAGGCATTGGAAAAGTTTGCTAAACTTTATATTATCTGTAATTAGTATGTGATTTGTACTAGTTAAATTTTTTATAATTTTCATATATATAGGGTAATTTTTATTAGTTATTATGAGAATATATTTTACAGTAGGAGATGATTTTTTTTGTTAATTATTATTATTTATATTTTAAAATTATGACTTAGGATTCAGAAAAAATTTGTTGTGTTTTATATAATCTGTGATAGTTGATGATTTTTACTAGTTAATATTTCTATAATTTGTGTATTTATATTCTAATGTTTATTAGTTATTACAAGAATAGATTTCACAATGAAAAAAATTATTTATTTTATATTTATTATTATGATTAATGCTGTGAAATTATGATATAGAATTTAGGAAAAAAATTGAACAAATTTGTATGATTTGTGATGGTTTGTGATTTTAAAAGAAGAACAAGGGGGATAAAAGAAAGTATCTTAAAATAAAATTTACAATGTAAGTAAAAATTATATTTAGATATTTCTAAAGTATGAAATATTTTAGGATATAGGATATGATAGAAATAAGAATTTTTTTTATTATATGTTAATTATTACGAGGATATATTACCCTATTAATCAATATTGTTGGGATAATTTTAGAGTAATATATGTCAAAATAAGTAACTATCAACTAAGGATATTTTGTAAAGATTCTATTTTTTAACAGTAAGATATATGGCTTTTTTTATTATAGATGTATTTTATATAAATTATGTAATTAATTTAATTAATTAATTAATTAATTTATTATACAGTAAATTTTTTATTATTTTATACCGTACGTATTGTTTTCTTGTTATTTACTCTATTGTATTATTTTTTATATCCACCCATATTATTTATGATTTAAAACATCGACATCATAAATTAACATAAATATAATAAGTTATGTATTTTTAGCTTATTATAATATTTTAAATAGATTAAAGCTTTAATATGCATTTTATTGTTAAAAATAAAAAATATTATATTAAATGTAAGAAAAAATACTTAGTAATTAAATTAAATTTTATTTATATACATCTTATAATATTTTTGGTGATAATAAAATTCAATCACTATATTTAAAATTAAATATACATTAATTAAATTTTTTTATTGATTATTATATTTGTTCCTTTTATATATAGTCTTGTAGAGTATATTTATTTTAGTGTATTTTTTGCATAATTTTTTATTGATATAATAATATGTAACAATTTTTACTTAGAGATAAAAGTTATTAAAATATCTAACAAATTTTTCGTTCATGCAGAGGCTTTTTTTCTGTTTGCCTTTCCTAATACTTACTGGTTAGTATATTTATAAATTTTGTGCTTATATTATAATTTTTATTAGTCATCATGAAAATATCTTTGATAATGGTACAGAAATTTGTTTAAAATATTATGATGTAAATAATATGAGTTTTTAATTTTATATTGATTGTTATGGTCTAGGGTGTGAAAGTATAATTTAAGATGTGAAATCATAATTTATAAAAGATTCGTAAAAATTTATATGTACTATGCTTATAATACTTTCTGTTTATTTCTACGGTTAATTTCAAATAGTAGTTCATTCATTCATAAGAATAGAAATTGTATATGGTAATATTTGTCAGTTGTGAGGGTACAGTGTACTTTTTGCAGTTAAAAGTAACGAGATGAAGAAAAGTTTAATTGCTTTTATATATTCGAATGGTACAATGATTGAGGGATCGATGGGCGTAATGTACGATGGACCCCCCCAAAGGCATTGAAATTGAGAGGATGCAACACTATGGATGTTTTGCGCGAGAGAATTCATGCCCGACTGAAGCTTTGTCAAGATCAAGCCGTGGGAAAAATTATTTACCGGTTTCCACAGTATCAAACAGAGGCACAGTATATGGCGTACAAATTGGATGACGATGAAGACTTGGCATGTGCCATAGCCAGCTACGAACAACATCCAACGATGACAACAATGGAGTTGTACACGGAGGTGATCACATCCGAACTGCACGCTGCCAACCTGGGTTCATAAGAAAGAGTTCCAACTGCTAGATCACCTATCGTTCCAACGGCTAATGTCAGTACTAGTTGCTCGATGGTGCGGGAAGGCCTTCCTTACACGGGTGGAATCGAGTTCCACATTTTTGATAGTTATACTCCTATGTTGGACTTGTCTGTTGCCGGTGTTTTCTCAAGAAATATATCACATACCATGATGGATTCAACAAGTGTCTTGCCAGTCGTAGAGGAAGAATCCACTGATCCTGTGTTCATGGATGCCCACCTTGAGTCTGGTTTTGAGGACGATGAGGTGTCTTGTAGTAGCGATGATGATCGTGACACCGATGACGAAGAACGGGCAACTACACACGGAGACAGTGCTGCAACCCGGCGAGGGAGGAGTGACAATGCTGCACAGACATCATGTGGTGTCCCTCAGGCTGCTGTCTTCTCTCACATTGATTGGGATGCCATAAGGAATCCTAATGAATTTCTAGAAATAATGAAACCAAGTTATGATTATGACATGGATGACTTACAGGTTGGACAGGAGTTTGATTGCAAGGAGGCATTAATTGCTGCAATCAAGCATTACCATATCAGAAGGCACCACAATTATTACGTAGAAGAGTCAGATACCAGAAGATTGAGCGTGAAGTGTGATAATTACGAGGACGAATGCAGATTCCGTCTTAGGGCAAGCACTCTGAAGAATTGTAACAGTTGGACAATAACTAGATTTTCAGGGCCTCACACATGTATTAATGTCAGTTTAACACAGGATCACAAGTCTCTTAACTCCGAGTATATCAGTTCCTTGATACTGGAGATGGTTAAAGTGAAGCAAGATGTTCCAGTGTCGCTTGTACAAGAGAGGGTGGAAGGCATGTACGGGTATAAAATTTCGTACAGAAAAGCATGGAAGGCAAAACAAAAAGCAATTGTCAAGGTGTATGGTGATTGGGATAAATCGTATAAAGTGCTGCCCAAATGGTTGGACATCTTAGGGTACTGTGACCAAGCTCTGTTCAAGTTAGAGTCAGGAGAATTTGTTACTGTTGACAACCGTGTTGATCCGTAAAAACATGTTTTCAATTGAGTTTTATGGGCTTTCAAGCCATGTATTGCCACGTTTCCCTACTGCAAGCAATTCATACAAGTTGATGGAACGCACTTGTACGGCAAGTACAGAGGTGTGCTACTGATTGCTGCGACCCAGGACGGTAACAAATGTCCCGTTCCTCTTGCCTTTGCCATTGTTGACAAGGAGAACTACGAAAACTGGAGTTGGTTTTTGGCATTACTATGGGTGAATGTTACGAACCAGCAAGGAATATGCCTGATATCAGACCGGCATCGAGCTATAAAAGATGTTGTAGCCAACGAAGCCCTCGGATGGCAGCCTCCTCATGCATTTCACCGATACTGTATCAGACATATTGCCAGCAACATTCGCAAGAAGTGTAGGGATGATAATGTCAAGAAAGCTGTCCTTAAGATTGGTAAATATTATAGCACAACTTCTTTGTTGATCCTTTTCATATGTAAATTTGTGTATCTAGTAATTCAACCCGATTAACCTATTTGTCTCCTTCTGTTCAGCATATGAGCCCAGTTGGGAAAAGGCCATGGAGAGATTGGAGAACCTTGGCAAAGTCAATGAGGAGATCCACAAGAAGTTAACGGCTATTTCGATGGAGAAGTGGACGCTTGCTTATGACGAAGGCAGAAGATATGGTCATATGACGACTAACATAGTAGAGTGCATCAATGGCCTCTTCAAAGGACTAAGGAAGCTACCAATCACAGGCCTTGTTTAATAAACATACTATAGATGTGTCATGTACTTTGTGGAAAAGGCAAAAGAAGCACATGCTGAACTACAACAAGGTCACATATATGCAAGCAGATTTAGACAGGAGCTTGCGACTATCCAGTCACGTGCTTCTTCTTACCACGTTTGTGCTTATAATAGACAAGGAACTAGGTTTGAGGTGGTGGAGGGCCCTGATATGGCCAGGGGATCATGTGGAAAGGTCGTTCAAGTGTTATTAGATAAAAGGCAATGTGAATGTGGACAGTTCCAAGCATATAAGTATCCTTGCGCTCATATTATTGCTGCTTGTGCATCAGTCAACATATCGTGGGAACCATATGTTGACCTTGTATACAGACTTGACACACTACTCAATTGCTATAAATTTGAGTGGTGGCCGATCGGGGATTGGTCGCAATGAAATAACTTACCACCATTTTCGGTCCTGGTTCCAAATTATGGAAGATTGCGTGCAAAGGGACGACCGAAGTCGACCCGGATCAGAAATGAGATGGATTGGCCTCAGGAGAGTGGTGTGAAGCAAAAATGTGGTCTTTGTAAGGCGAAAGGTCATAATCGTAGCCGCTGCCCATTGCTACATGGAGAGCACAGCCCACCTTGACATCGGTCTTGGTTTTTACTTATGCAGACGTACGTTATGAAATATATTATGCAATGTCGTAAATGTCACAGCCGCATGGTGTGTTTTGTTTGATTGTTGTAAAATTGCAAGCCATTATGTGTATATACGTGACCCCATTACTAGTAATGTTAACAAGATACTTAAAAATATTAAGTGTTATATACTCTTATGTGTATCTTTGAGCTATAATTTGCACATGTAAGTTATAGTAGTGTATGTTTAGATTCTATCCTAATGCACATGTATCTTTTGTCATGGCAGATGGCATCCACATCGCGACGTGTTGATCCTGGTCCACAAGATCATTCACTGCTGACAGCCCAGGCCTCGCATATATCCCAGTCCATTTGGGCAAGCCATGTATGGAAATAGTTAGAACTTAATAAAGTTGGTTGAACAGTTACTGAATTATCAGACCCCATTACTAATAATTTTTTTTCCTTTTGCAGCCGGACCATGTGCTTAGGATCCGACGGGCTCATCACTACCATCACCAGCAGCCGCCGGAGTTGATTGTCCCCTTTTTACGAGAGGCAGGTTTTTACGGCCTGGCGATGTGCGAGTATGTACCGATCGACCATCAGTTGATTAGTGCCCTGGTAGAGAGATGGAGGCCGGAGACACACACCTTTCACATGCCGCAGGGAGAGACGACTATTACACTGCAGGATGTTGCTTTTTAGTTTGGCCTACCCATTGACGGTCGAGCTGTGACGGGACCCACTGTCTGGGGATGGGGAGCCCTAATAGAGGAGTATTTGGGACTCCAGTTATTGGAAGACGAGAATATCCTCAGAGGGGGGCGACTGAGGATGAGTTGGTTGGAGAGGCATTTCACTCATCTTCCAGATGATGCGGATGAGGTGACAGTGCAGAGATTCACCCGGGCGTACATTTTGCGTCTCATTGGTGGGACATTATTTCCGGACCACTTCGGCATATATGTCCACCTCATGCACTTACCCTTGATCGGACACTTGCATGAGGCTGGGAGGTACAGTTGGGGATCTGCTTGCCTGGCCTATCTTTACAAAGAGCTCTACAAGGCCACTGCTCCAGATTACAGGGAGATAGGAGGGTGTTGTCTACTGCTGCATCTGTGGGCATGGGATAGATTTCCTACCATCGCCCCCGCGATCATTGTCCCAGACATACCGAGGGGGATGTAGGGATTGGCCCCCTAGCCCGCAAGTTAGAAAATTTCTCTACTTGCACTTGTAATTAAGTTGACTTTGAAGTTGTTTAACTTAGTTATTGTACTTGGTAGGTGGCACTTTCAGAAGACATTCTAGGATAGTCCGGCACACAGCCTTCCCTATTACAAATATGCGCTGGACCGTCTTCGACTCAACGAGGTATGTAGGGGATAATGCATATTTTTATTTCAGGGTTTTGTCCATTTCATTGTGTCATTTAATTGATAAAATAAATGTATAATTTCAGATCACCTGAATCCCGTACACTGAGGAGGTGACCGCATCACTGCCTCAGTACTGCTTTGACGGAAGTGACATGTGGACAGTAGTGGTGCCACTCATTCACTTCTAGATTGTCGAGTGGCACCAGCCGGATAGGGTTTTACCACAGTTCGGACTACGCTAGGCTATTCTTGAGCCACCGAAGCAGGTTGCGGAGGTCCATTGCCTTCACTTGTCCGGTCGGCATGATGAGGAGTGGCACATCCGCCATCAGCCATATATTGCACAGTGGGATATCTGGCGAGACTTGTGCGCTATCGCCTAGCCGACCACACGACTAGTTCTAGGCCCACGATCCGATTACATGATATGGTACAGATGGGTTACCAGGCGATGTATTACACCCATTGGGGGAGCGCTAGACCTTGTGATAATACTGCATGCTAGTTTTCTGTATCTGATTTTCTTTAAATGCATTAGTATTGTAGCTAACTTTAATGTTAATAATTTGCATAGGTAGATGAGGTGTCCACGCTACAGGACTACACTACACCTGAGGGGTAGGCTAGGTTTACCTTCGATGCGCTTAGATCAGCGACGGGGTCCATCCTTCACGCCATTCAGGAGGTTGATCATGTGATTATTGACTCACATGCGGAGCCAGCACCCCATGCCCATCATATCCCAGATCCTGCAGAGGGTGACCATGACCAGCCTCGCTCTCGTCGACGACGTCGCACTGCTCCACGACATACGTCGCAAGCTGATGTTCCGTCCGCTTCGACAGTGCAGCAGATTCCACCATCGACTGCCCAGGAGACCATGATGACGATGCTTGATATTACTGCTTCATCTCATATGTACCCTACTGCACCTGATGATCCTTCATCCTCCCTCATGTTCCCGGCTGTACTATATGGACCGCCATCATCCCAGATGTACCCGTTTACTTCTGGTGTTCCATCCTCATTCCAGGCATTTCCACATATACCAGGAGTTTCATCTTCATTCCGTGCCTTTCCTTCCGGTGATGTTGGTCCATCACAGCCGTATCGTCCTGCGTTTGATTTTCAGACTCAGGATCAGGGATCAGCACTTGCTGGCATGATGGCAGATGACTCAAAGCTTGTAGATAGAGGTGGAGGTAGAGGTGGAGGCAGAGTGGGATCCAGGGGCAGAGGCAGAGTGGGAGCTAGAGGTAGAGGAGACACACACACCGGGGATGTGACTCCCGAGCCTGCGCAGAGGGTCAGTAGATATGGCCGCCACATTACCGATCCTGGATGTGGGACTGGACATCACTTACGTAGACATTATCTTTCTTTTCCATGTTTATTGTACATTTATGTACATCTATCTTACTACTTTATTGCCAAACATTAACATTTAGGATGATTTTAATTATTACGACATTTTTATTTGCTTGCATAGGTACTTATATCTTTAATAATAAACTTTAAAATCATTACAATATTTAATTGTTTTTAAAAAAATGATGATGATGACATCTTCGAAATATAATAACTAACATTATTAATTTTTTACTTTCACAATTCTTATAATTATCTACTCTTTTATTTATTTACTGTATTAAAATAAATAAACCCCATTAAAATAAATTATTAAATTTTTTCTTCATAATATAAAATATATATTTTTTAAATTAAATTTTTTTCTCATTTTTTATTTTAATATCATTAGTGAAGAAAGGAATAAATAGTTATAATAAATATTAAAAAATTAATAATATTAATTATAATATTTGAAGGATAAATAATCATCATTCTTGTAAATGACACTAAATGCTGTGTTTATTCAATACGTTATGAGTCGAGTCCACCAAACATTTAAGAATAAAAATACATAGCACCATTATCAATGTAGATGGGGATGCTGGCCATATACAATACCAAAATTCAAGTCTTCTGGATTCACAATAGACACGGTCAGCGGCTAATTAACTTAGAAATGAGGAGCGAGCTGCCGTAAGCCAAAGGTGCTATATCGCCTGGCATCTCTCCCCTTGCGCACCAACGACGCCATTCCAACTGGCATCCCTTCCCTTAAGCACGACGCCATTTCGTCTGGCATCCGTTCCCTTGAGCGCCAGCGACGCCATTTCATCTTGTGTCTCTCCACCGTTGTCCGTAACTTCTGTGCGTATTTTGAAAAAATGTTTCGAACGAACGATAAAACGAGTAAAAGTTTCTTAACAGATAGTTAATCGATATTTCTGCCTCTCATTGCCAAAATATTTTACCATTGTCACGAAATAAAAAAGAATTAATTCATGTTACACTTTTAGTTTCATTATGAAATTAAAAGATTATTGCAACTAAATAATCACATTTTTTTAAATTTTCAACTATCTTCAACCTCTTCACTTCATATTTATTTTGTTACAAAATAAAAATAATTTTATTGAAATAAATACAAAGCAGCAAGAATATTATGGGAATAAATATAAAATAAAAAAATATATTTATTTCATTATATTTCTTTTCATTTTTAACATTCTTCAACTTCGTATATAAAGAATATTATTGAACAATTCAATAATTTTGCTTATGTGTAATAACGTATTAAATAATTACTTGTAATAATATAATTTTGAACATTGGAAGTTTATAATTCTGAAAATTGATAAATATTAAGTGTCATTGGATCAAATTTTGAGAGACATTCACACTATTTAAGTAATTATTCTTTATTGATACTATATTTTTTTAATAAATTTTAATTATTTACTAAATATTTATTATTTTTATTATTTATATTATTATCATTAACTACTTTCTTATTTAATTTTTATAGTAAATTTATATATTAAATATCAAAGTGAAGTTAACATATCTTTTTATGACATCAAATATAACTATCAAATGAGTAATTTATTTTTAAAAATTTATTTTTAGTCACAATCATATATTATTTATTTATAAAAATTTTTTTTTGAATTGATATCAAAATTAATTATTTTTGAAGGAAAAACAAGAAAAAAAAAAGGAAAAAGCACAGAGGGCGCCATTCAAAGTGGCGCCCTCAAAGGCACCAAAGGCGCCATCCTGGGTGGCGCCTCCCACCCCGCGACCGCCATCCCACTTGGCGTCATGCTTATTTTGATAATATATTTTCAAACTACGGTAAAACGGAAATAAGTTTACGAAAAAATAGTAAAACAGTACTTTATCCAATTTGAAAGTTGAAACTGAAAAAGTAGGGTTCTTTGATTGGCAGAGCAAACTAGATATTAAAAAAGAAATTCTTTTAAAAGAAAATTTTATTTTATTTATATATAATTTTTTATTTTCAATTAATTTATATATATTTTCAAATATTATAATTTATTCATTCATATTTTTTATTATTAATATTTTGTCTACTTAAACTTTTTTTTATTGGACTTTTAATGAAAAAAAAAATTATAAGATGTAAGTGACTTGAAATCTGAAGAAATTACATATAGAATACAGTGCCTCTTTGTTTGGATCACCATTAAAGGCTTAAGCTGTGAGCAGGTGGTGGAGTTTAACTGAGGCCAAAGGAAGAAGACGCATCGGTACTCGAAGAGAGTATGGGATGAGGTTGCGTTTTAGATTCTTCACTTTATTCATGTTCTGACTTTTCAAGCAATTCATTTGTAAATGCTGTCCACAGTATTATAATGTTAGGGAGAGGCTCTACGTAACGGTACATTCGATACCATTCGCTCAAATGAATAAAATTTATTTAATGACTTAGATTAATGGCACACTAATGTAAATGTACCATAATCCCGGCCGAATGTTATAAAATTTGGCCTCTGTTACAGATTACAGTATACTAAGCCTTCTTTTATTCACAAAATACAGGGCCTTGAAAAGAAAATTTTCACTTCACTGTGAGAGAAACACACTCTGGGCCTTAAAAAAATTTGTATTAATATCTTTTTCATTTATTTTTTTTTGAATTTCTACTAATTCAGAATTAAGTGAGGCTGAATTTGATTTTAGACTTAATATGGAGTACGCTCTCCCAATTTTTTTTTTTCATACACAAAGTTTGAAGTCAAAATTTTACTTAATAGATATCGAAGTCTATTACCACTCAAACCAATTGATGTTTTGTTATTTGGAGTGAAAATCTTTAAAGATTAAATTTGATGCATTTTTAATATAAAATATTTTATATTAATAATAAATAAAAAATAACATGAAATTAAAAAAGTAATATTATTAAGAATTTCTAGCAATAGTAAAAAAAATTTAATAATTTTTTATTGATATAACAATATAAAAATAATTGATAGTATAAAATTAATTTGCATGATAATAAATCAAATTTCAATTTAAATATCCATTTAATCGTAATTTATTTTATTACTTTTTCAGTGTAAGTGTCCAATTTTAAAATAGTAATAGTATTAAGTATATTTATTAATGATGAGAATTTTAATAATTTTTATTAATATAATAATATAAAAATAACTAAAATTTTAAAATTAATTTAATATGTATATCAAATTTAAATCTAAATTTTTATATCCCTGTAATTTACCTTTTTTAACTATTTCAATGTGCGGGAATGCGAGAAATATGTATCCAATAGAACCATATATGCTTGGTACATTTATGACTTTTTGTAAATGTGTACCAAGCATAATAGTATTTATGGGTACTTTTATAATTTTTTAATTAAAATTTATTATTTTTATATATAGTTTTGTAATTTTTATCAAATGTTTAAATTTATTCAAAAAAATTGGAGGGTTTCAAAAAATGATATTGAGCTATAATTCTAAACAATGATGTCAAAATTTTTTATGTACACCATTTTGAAAATTTATATATAAAAAATTGCAAGATTTTATATAAAAAGTTGCATCCATTGTAATTTTTCTATTAAATTTGTATAAAAATTTGAATTTTTTAAGGACACACTGTAGCAAAACCGTGTCACACATTTAAATATTTTTTACTGTGGAGACTAATTTTGGTAGTACAAAGATAAATAAAATATTAAAATGGAAGCAAATTATTAATACGTAATATATTTTTGTTAATTAAAAAAGAATTTCAGTAAAATTTTTGTTAAATTTAAAGAATTTCATATTTAATAACGTAGGTATAATTAAAAAACTTACAATCTTTAAAAATTAAAGTTAAACATCATTTATAAAAACAACCATTTTAAAATGAAATAGAAACTTTATTTTTACCTATCCATTCCC
Organism: Sindora glabra; assembly: GCA_020226215.1. NCBI lineage: Eukaryota > Viridiplantae > Streptophyta > Magnoliopsida > Fabales > Fabaceae > Sindora > Sindora glabra. Next base: position 32,540,598 of record CM035229.1, read on the forward strand.
TTGATTTTGACAAAATAAGTGCTTAATTACAAATTTAAAAATTAATTTTTAATTTATTATTAATTATTTAATTTTGAATTCTTAATTTTTTATCAAATATTATGATGTTTTATTTTATCTTATAAAATGTATTTTGCATGTAAAAAAAATCTAATCTTATTTTTTTCCTTTATTATTACTTGGATCCTTGGCAATCCTAGCAATTAAGAAAAGGGAACGCACGGATTTTTTTTTGTTTTAAATTTGTTTATATTGATAACTTTTTTTATAATTAAAAGAATGATTATATATATATATATATATATATATATATATATATATATATATATATATATATATATATATATATATAGAATAGAAATCAAAATCTAAATATAGCGGAAAATATAAAATTTTTAAAGAATATTATATACTACTCAAATTAAAACAATTTCTGTTTATATACAGTGAAACAAACGAAGAAAAAAAATCTATTAAAGTAATACTAAATTACCAAAGATAAGAAGATGATTTAGATCAACGTCAACAACGAGGAAAAATGTATAAAATATTCATTTGAGCTCTTCCAGACAATTAGTCAATTTTAAGATTTATGGCTCGTTAACATCTTGTATCGATAGATTTATTTTGACGGAAAATTTGTAAATGTGTTGAAAATGAAAAATATTAACCATAAATAAAGAAGATTAAAGAAGAAGAAGAAGATGAATAAATTGTACTTAACCCTTTATTTTAAATCTTCACACTTTCTATTATACGATGATTCTTCATGTTAATCATTTATAATATATTCTTATAAAATCACATATACACAACACACTCTCTAAAATGATCTCTAACACAGTCCTGGTCTCTCACTTTTGAATTACCTTTTGACAATATTGATAGAGGAGTACCTTTTCTATATCGCTAACAAATAGTTAATAAACTAACAATTCTAACTAACTAACTAACTACTTTATTAGAATATTCTTTTAACCATTCTAACTAATTAACTAATTACTTAGGAATATTCTTTTTTTAATTTTAGATTATTCTTTTATAATAACCCTTTAAACAAGAATATTTAAAGATATATACCATTTCTAGCATACTTTTAAGTCTTTCAAATTTGTCAACCTTTAATATTTTAGTTAGAACATTAGCAACTTGCTTGTTTGTCTTGTAACAAGCTACTTCCAACTTCCTTTTGTTCACTTCATCTCTCAGAAAATGAAATTAGGTCTCTATATGCTTGCTACTTCCATGAAAAAACCAGATTCATGGCTAAGTTCATAGCTGATTGATTGTTAATACAAATCTTTATTGCCCCATCAAACCTTCATATGCATATATTCAAATAAACTTTAAAGCCATATAGCTTGACATGCAGCTATAGATGTTGCCACACATTTTAGCTTCATAGGAAGAAAATGCTAAAGTTGGTTGTTTCTTCAAACTCCATGAAAAAGTAATGTTACAAAATTTAAAAACATAACTACTAGTGCTCTTTCTATCATCTTGATCACCACACCAATCACTATTCAAGCATCTTAAAATTCCTTTTTTACTAAAACAAGTACTATTAGTGAATAACAAACCTTGATCCTTGGCACTAGAGACATACTTTAGGATCCTTTTAACTACTAGTAGATGGGAATGTTTAGGATTTTCGTGAACCTACTGAATGACCCAACCTACCATATAGCATATATCAAACCTAATGTTACATAGGTACCTCAAACAGCCTATAATTTGCTTGAACACTAAAGGATTGACTACTCTTATCTTGATCTTTCAATTTTCACCTTATGTTAAGTGGGGCTTTTGCATTGTTACAACTCAACATATTGAATCTTTTTAGAATATCATTAACGTACTTCTTCTAATGCATAAACACTCCTTTTGAAGTTTGAACAAACTCCATTCCAAGGAGATAAGATAACAACTCCAAATCTAACATTTCAAATTCTTTCTTTATAGTTGTTTTGAACTCTTATTTTTTGTTTGATCACTTCTGGTAACCAAGAGATCATTCGCATATAAATACATAATCATCATGGTACTCTAATCAGTTGCTTTCACAAATAATCTATGCTTAAAAGAACATTTTCAAAGTCGTGATCCTTAAAGAAAAGATCAATTCCCTTGTTTAGTCTCTTGGAGCTTATTTAAGCTTATACAAAACCTTTGTAAGCTTGTACACTTTTTGCTCATTCCCTTCTATCACAAATCTAGGGGTTGGCACACATACACTTACTCATTTAAAGAACTATTTTGGAATGTTGATTTCATATCCAGCTAATGCATCTTACAGCCTATGTAAGCTACTATACAATGACTAACCTATTGCAACCCAAATTCTTCTTGATTATGACTAGCATGAAGAGCTTCTTTTAGACATTTTTCACAAACCTTTTCCATATCTACTTGGTACTAAAAAATATGGAAAAGTGTGATCATATGCACACACATACTAAAATGCTTTACAAAAGTATCATACAATATTTTTAAGGCTTACTTATATAGCAAAATATGCCTCCTGTTTCACACCTTCCTATATATATATTACAATATTCTAATTTATGGATAGTAGAAGTTAATAGGATTTGGGGGTAGTCATTTATGCCCATTCTTAGCAAGTAATGAAATTTCAGTGATAGTAGTTGTAAATTAAGTAAAAATTTCAAACCCAACCATTTCTCAAGATTCATCTGAGAATAAAATTTTCTTATAGTATCTAAAAAAACTATTCAACAACAAAAGTGAACATAAATACTCAATAAGCAACTATTTAAACCATTTTTTAGTAATTTATATAGTTAAATAAATTCATTACAAATAATATATTTATGAATCCATAATTTACTATTATATTAATAAATATAATATTATATTAATAAATTTCAAATTAAATTATCTAAGATTTAAATATACTATCTTCAAAATGTATGAAAAGAAGGTAAGGTATATAAATTTTTGCATTGTTACTCCTTTCAATCATGACCCTCTATCCTGCAAATGGCATCAAACCAATATTACTCCCCCATCCTTTTATTCATTTATTCCTCGATCAAAAATTCAATATTAAAAAATGTACCTTTGATGCCAGAACATTACAAAGACGCGTGACATTTCTCTGTAGAACATTATTCATAGTGTACAATTGCATAGTTTATCACACTTTTGTAACTTTTTTTGAACGTATAACTTAAAAAGTGAGGTGGTCTAATCATGGAAACTCTACTAGCAAGTTATGTAATAAATGGTAAGAATATTTGTGCACTATTATATTTTTCTTTTCACTCAACACCTATATGCATAATTTCATATTATGCAATACACTATTTTATCTAGTGTATTTCATTAATTTAATGACAAGAATCCTTGCAAATGAATGAGCACAATTAATACATAAATATAACATTTTTTTGTAATAAATAAATTGGAATATGAGTATTATTGTTATTATTATTATTATCATTTAACATAAGAAAGAAATGTAAGGAAATGTATAGAGCAACACCTAAGAGGTTAAGAGAAGATTGACAATTGAGTGAAGTGTGTGTTATGAACTAACTAAAAGGGGTATTTATACTAAGGGTGATGTTATATCACTTGAAAATAAAACAAGTCGAATAGAACATGAATTTTTGTATATGAAATACAAACAAATATAATTAGCAAATGTTGTGCGATCATTTAAAATAAATGCAAAGAAGGTTAGTTATACAAGAATTTATAGGATTTAATTCGGCACATAATTTTAGGTGATTTGACATTTTCCTTATACTAAAATTAAAATATTAATCAAACAATAAATTGCATTAATTACGGGGATTATGTGTAATGACAAATGGCAAGGAATCCATCGAAAGTCCATAATGGTTTTCTTGGTATTTTCCTTATGTGTTGTGTGAGCCAATAGCTAAAAATATAGATATTTTCTTTATTTTAAGTTATTTGAGCCTTTCTGAGGCTTACATTTTTATGACTCCAGAGACTCATATGTCTCTATGGTGACAAAAACGAAGTTTTTGTTTTAAACTCAAAGGAAAATATCTATGTTATATTATATTTATATTTAATTGTAACATTGTATCCACATGTAATGACATAATCCCATTGTGATCACATTTATGCTAGCGTTTGCATTCCTATCAGCATTGAAATTACCTATATATTGTTTCTATATCATTAGGAAATAAAGTTGGTTTTTACAACTCATGAGTTATACACATAATACTAACGAATTCTAAAATTCTAATTTTTATTATTCACATTTAGTTTTAATTTCTACAATTCTATTATAATGTTTAGTTTAATTTCTCATACTTATGCATCAACAGATGTCACATAATTTCATTATCTCAATCCTTATAACAAGAGGGAACACTTCTTTATAATTTAGTTCTTGCTTTTGCAAAGAATCCTTTAACGACTAATCTAACTTTGTACTTTTCAACCTTACCATTTGGTTTCAATTTAGTTTTGTGCACTTATTTCACATCAATTAACCTTTTATATTTTGGAAGATCAACCAAATCCCATGTCTAATTTTTTTCAATTTCTTTCAACTTCTCCTTCATTACTTCAAATAAGATCATTTCTTTAATTGCTTGCTTAAAGCCAACTAGTTCATAGTTTGTAAATAAAGCTAGGTGCACTAAATCACTATCTTTATTCACTTAATCATTTGAGAAGAATTCACGCTCTCTGAGTCTGATAGATAGTTGCTTGATTCTACTTGATCATCTAGGTTTAAAGGTTAATCCTTCACCTTTCACAAGATGATTGCTCACCCTCTAACTTAAACAATCACTCTTTTTTTAGTCTCAAGTAACACACTATTTTGTTTTTCTTCACTTTTCACCTTCTCTTCCTAGTTCCATGTACTAGTTTCATTAACGATCATATTTATACTAATAGTGACCTTGAGATCCTTAGGATTGATCAATTTATAACTCTCTATTGAATGATAACCTACCAAAACTACTCGATCACTTTGGTTGTCCATCTTTTTCCTTCTTTTTTCTAGAATGTGCACATGACATAGAAAGCTAATACTCTCAAGTGATTAACTATGGGCTTTTTACCTATCCACATTTCCATTGGTGTTTTATTGATTAACTTCTTAGTTATGCATTTATTTAAGATGTGTACTACACATTAAACAACTTCTCCCTAATAGTTAGTTGGCAAGTTTTTTTATCTTTAACATGCTCTTTACCATGTTTACTAGGGTTCTATTCCTCCTTTCTACTACCCTATTATGTTAAGGTGTGTATGGAGATGTAACTTCATATATAATGTCTTTTTTATCATAAAATTCTTTAGAGATGTAACTGATTGGAATTGTATTCACCTCTACCATTAATTATTAGCACCTTCAAGTATTTCCCACCCTACTTCTTTGCTATTTGTTTGAACCTTCTAAAGGTCTCAATAGCTTCTAACTTGTACTTGATCAAATAGACCTAGATCTTTCAAGTAAAGTCATCAACAAATGTAATGAAATAGTTCTTTCCATCAAAAGATAAGACATTCATTATTCCACACATATCAAAATAGATAAGTTCAAGAAGTTTAATTGTTTTATATTCAAATTTCTTCTAGAATGATTTTCTATGTTGTTTTCCCATAATACATTATTCACAGGATTTTTTAGGTTGATCCACTATAGGTAGACTAAGCATCATCCTTAATTTAGCCATTTAGTTTAAGCTTTTGAAATTCAAATGACTAAACTTGAAATGCCAAATCCAAGCTTCATCCTTCACAATAGCACTTAAGCATTGGTAAATACCATTTTGAATCTCAATCTTAAAGGCCTTATTTTTTTAAAAAGAGCCTTAAAGATGTTTTTATTATTCTAATTAGCCACCACCAATTCTCCTTGCTTCATTTGCATATTATAGCCTTTTTCTAGTAATTGCTTTAAACTTAGAAAATTATTCTTCATGGTTGGTACATATAGAACCTAAAAAATGAATGCATAATCGCCATTCTTTTGTTGGATCAAGAGATTGCCTTTTTCTTCAATTGGAACAATGCTTTTATTAATAAAATTAATTATTAATCTTACAAATTTGTCAAATTTAATAAACAACTCCTTTTTTATATCATATAATTGGAGTAACTAAAATTTAAAAATCATGAATTGGACTTAAACTCTTTAAGGTTGAAGTTACCATTAATAACATATAATCATTGTCTTTATTGTCTTGCACAAATTTAGCTACTTCTTTAACTTAAACAGTCGATCTACATTCATAAGCAAAATGGTTATATTTATAGCACTCATAGCATTTAATATGGGACTTGTCAAATTTTGATCTTTTGTCATTTCCTCTACTTTTTGTCCTTTACCAAGGGTTATGCATGCTTGATCTTTTATAATTTGCTTCTTTTCTTTCACCTTCATGATCATCTTGTTTCTCGAATCCTTTTCCACCATAATTACCTCTACTTCTTACTCTTCCATATCTTCAAGGATATCTTTTACTATGTGATCCTTTAAATTCTTTTTCTTGTTTTTGAACATAACTTTGAAACACCTGTCCCATTGATTTTTTAAAACTTATTTTGTTGATCTTTTGCCCAAAAGCTTCCAAAGAACTTTACAAATTATCCATTGTTATGTTGTATAAATCCTTTAGCTCCTCAATTGTAGTAGTAATATGATCAAATCCTGTTGTCAAAGTTTTGAAAATTTTCTCTATGGTAATCATTAATGCTTTCTTGGTTGCTTATTTGCAAAAGCTTAAATTGTCTCTTCAATGTCTGAAGCCATACTTTCTTAATCTTGTCAACTTTTTTGCAATATTTCTTTAAGATTTCTTATACATTTATAAAGGTTTTAGCACCATTAATATTTTTCAAAGATCATGTTATCAACACTTTAATGAATGAAGTTCTGATGAATGGAAAGCCTTGCAGTTTTTTTTTCTGCTCTTAAGATAGGCTTTCTTCTCAATTTCAAAAGTTCCTTTGCTAATTTTAACAAATCTCTCAATAACAAAATCCAAGACTTCTTGATAACTAAAGAGAGTCTTCATTTGAATGCTTTATTTGTTGAAGTTCTTTTCATCTAAGATAGGCAAAGAAGTATGAAAAGACCCACTCAAATTCTCCTTGATAGAACCTTGATCTTTATGCTAATATGTTAGCAATGGAGAACATTAAAGATGAATAAAAAAAATTAAAGAAGAAGAAGATGATGATGAATAAACTATACTTGATCTTTTATATCTAATCTTCTCACTTTTTGTTACACAATGATCATCCATATTGCACTCACACAGAATCACACATACACAACATTCTCTCAAATGATTATCCATACTGCATTCTCACATAATCACACATACATAACATTCTTTCTAAAATGATTTCTCATGCAACACTAATTTCTCACTTCTGAATTACTACTTAATAGTAGAGGAGCACCCTCTATTTATAGTGCTAACAAACCAACCTCTCTAACTAACTAACTAGTTGATTAATATATTCTTGTAACCATTCTAACTAATTAACTAACCAACCACTTAGTTAAGAATACTTTTTATTTAGTTTTAGATTATTCTTTATAACAAAATGGTCATCATAAGTCATGCATAATAAAAAAATAAAATACCCAAAATAGGCCTAACCTCTTATATCATATATATTTCATACATAAAAAAGTCATCTAATATTTTAAAAAGATTTGATTAAACACTCTAATTATATATATTATTATACATTTAATAAACCTCCCTTGCCATCTTTCCATCTCAATTCTTAAGAGCAAAATCTTTCTGTAATCCTTTTCTCTTATTTTTCATTACAATCCACCTAAACTGTTAAATAGCATACTAAGAAGCCAACACCAAGTTTGCACCACATACCTAAAGATATTTTTTAGTTTTCTAGCAAAACATGCAACCTTAATTCAAACAAATCATGTGCTTCTAATAGGCATAACCCTAAATGTGACACTTAGCATTAGCAAAATCAAATCTTGCAATGTGTCCAATCTAGTTTTAGGTAAATTTGGATGAATTAACTTAAGAAACATATTAATGATCTTTGAAGATCAAATTTTGAACTAAAAATGAATGTTTATGCTATTATGATCCTAGATTTTGTCTTTAAACTTTGAATAATAAGTTGGATGTTATTTATTCACAAATTGGAGGAATAAAGAGATAATACAAAGTTTTATCTTTAAAGATTCTTGAATTATATTTAGAAATTTTTTCTTTATTTTAATATTATTACAGGTGAAGAACTTTTCAAGAAATTTTATCAATTTTAATATTGTATGCATTTGCCAAAGAATTTGTGGATCTTTAAAAGGCACTTTCACTTTTGGAACAAAAGATTAAAAAAAAAAATAGATAGAATGGTAGCTTGTGGCAAGCAAATACATATTCTATTAGGGATTTAGACAAAAGCAAAATAAAGGGTTTATTGCTTAATATATATATATATATATATATATATATATATATATATATATATATATATATAGTTTAGGTGTTTAATAGCACATATTTAAATATTAAAGGAAATTTACATATAAGCTATATAGTATGAGTAGGGTTGTATATATTTTAGCCTAATAAATAATACTTTGTTTGTATTGTGTTTAACACACTAGATGTAAAGAAAAAATGACATTATTATGCATGAAACACACAATATTTTTTTAATCACAATGTACATAAATAGTGAAAATATTTCCACTCTGTGTTGGAAACTTTAGTATTATTACATTTGAGTAAACATAATAGTTTTAGTTCCTTATTTTTATTTTAGTTATAATTATTCATCTGTTTCCTTCACTCATATAAAAAATGAATGATGAAAAAAAAAGAATATACTAAAAATGTCTTTAATATTGGTAAGGTAAGATTTGACACTTCACTTCAATAATTGGTTATATTTTTAGTGAAAAATATTAGGCCAAACTTTTTACATCTTATTTACTATTGAATTAATGGGTCTAAAATGGAAAATGTAATAGTCTCCCACTCGAACCATATAATTCAATAATAATGATTGCTTTAATAAGATGAAAAAATAAAAAAAGGCAACTTTTTATCCATTGGTTTAAATTGAGATCATAAGTGTCTAATAGTATATAATATAGTATCTGATAAGGATATCAACAAAATATACACTGTACATTCACATCTTGCTACCCAAATACAATATCTGATAAGGATATACATAACAAAATTATGTTTAATAAAATTTACATAATAAATTGTGACAATGTATGTAAATCTTTATACATAGGGTCAAAACATCAACCCAAGATGCCAAAAGAGAATTATATTTCTTAATATAGTATTAAGATAGAGTTTAAATGTTTCTATAAATATGTCATTACTAAGAATGTGTACAATGTATGGCAAAATATAAAATTTTATTATGAATATTTTATTTATATACATCTCAAAAAAATAGTTTATATTATATTACTCTCACTAATCCAAAATATTAAAAGATTCAGCTAATCCTATATTCATTATATGATCATGATATATTCCTACCGCTAGCATACGATTTGTGAAAATATATTTAATACATGTGATATGCTTGTGTACTTTCTCTTACACAAACTAGTACTTTATATTAACTTTTATTATTAATATAAAAGTTCACAGTAGCATTATTGTCACAAGAGATGATCAAAGATCTAGAAATGTTCTTAACAATCTCAAAACTAGTTATAAGATTCATTAACCATACAATAGCACAAGTAGTTTCATAATATGTGATATACTTTGCTTCGATAGTAAATGCTGCTATTAAGGACTACTTTATATTTTTTCATGACACATTTCCTTCTACCATCATGAAAATATACCTAGATGTCAATTTTTTATCATTCAAATAACCAACAAAATTTGGATCTAAGTGGTTTGTAATCGTGAGATCTCTTAATCTCCTATAAGTTAGCATATAATCTTTCATATCTTAAGTACCCTATGACTCTTCTTGCAACAATCCAATATCTTTGACTAGGATTACTTAAGTACCTCTCCTAGTACATTAATAGTATAAGCTATGTCAAGACATGTATATACCTAAGCATACATTAGGCTACTAATAACTGATGCATATAAAACATTTTTCATTCCTTTTATTTCAACATCATTTTGAAGATACTAGGACTTAAAGAAAATTCTTCTTTTTGAAATGGGTGTGGAAACTTAAGATCATGTTAATATATTGAACCTCTTTAGTACTTTCTCAATGTATATCTATTGAGACAAATTAAGTAAACTTGGGATTTGTGACGATGGGTCTCTATGCCCAGAACATAAGAAGTATTTCTAATATCATTCATATTTGAGTGTTTAGACAACATTTATTTGTCTCGATCAGCAAGTTCATATCATTGCTTGCAAAGAGAATGTCATCCATTTATAATACTAATATAACAAAATTTTCTACCCTTATCAACATATAAATGCATCGATATACTAAATTCTTCTTAAACCTAAGAGAAATTACTATCTCGTTAAACATGAGGTACCATTGTCTAGAAACTTACTTTAAACCATACATGGAAGTTAACATATAAAGTGCTCTTTTCTTTTTTCTTAAAAACTATCTAATTAATTCATAAAAATAATCTTTAATAGATCACCAAATAATAAGGTTATCTTTATATTTATCTAATGTAGCTTTAAATCAAAGTGAGCCACCAATACTATGATAACTTGAAACGAGTCTTTAGTTGAAACTGATGAAAATGTTTCTTTGTAGTTAATGCCTTCCTTCTAGGTATAGCCTTTAGCTACCAATCTAGCCTTATGCCTTTCGATTTCATCTCGAGCATCCCTTTTGGTCTTAAAGACCTATTCTAACCAACTTGCAACTCACAAGCAACTTTACTAGATCCCACACTTGATTTTTATACATTGAAGCTAGCTCATCCTTTATAGCATTCACCTAATCAAAATAGTTTGAACTAGATATAGCTTGAAAAAAGGTTATAAGATTAGTATCATCTTTAATGCCATACTTATGCTCCCATAAATATACAAGATAATAATTAGAAATCACTATTTTACAAACTCTATGAGATCTTTTCAATAGAATTTCTTCATTTATCTAATCTAGTTTGGCATCTTCTACCATTGATTGTACTATATCATTAGGCAAAGCAATAGAAGATGACTTTCCTAATATCAATGCTAGTGAAACAATTATGCTTCCTTTAGTGAAATGTGTGACACATGGTTTTTAGCTTTCATTGTCCAACTTATCCTCAAAAAAGACAATTCAATCTAATTTGATTACTCTAGTCATGTGAATTAGATAGTAAAATCAGCTTCCTCTCGAGCTACTACATTAGCCAATGAATTATCCACTAACACTCTTTATAAATCAAGTTTCTTTATAGATGGAATGTACAATTTTACTTTAGTTTTGCAACCTTAATAAAAAATGCATTAAACTAAGCTTCTTACTATACAACATCTTGTAAGGGGTTTTAGGCATTAACTTAATAGGAACCTAATTAAGAATGCATGCTACTATTCTCAATACATCACCTAATAAGAATTTTAACAGCAAAGTATGGACAACATACATCTAAACATATTAATGATAGTCTAATTTCTCTTTTTGTAATTCCATTTTACTTCGACATTCCAAGCATGTTGTATTGCAAAAAGGCCAAGATTTTTACATTTTTCATCATACTTACCATAATACTCACCATCTTTGTCAAAATTGACATATTTTATCCATTTCCCCAATTTTAGCTCTATTGTTGCCTTAAACGACTTGAAGGTTTCCAATCATTCTAACTTTTCACTAGGTAACTCCTTTCAACTAAATTTGGAGTAATCATCTATGGATATGATGAAGTATATGTAGCTTCCTAAAGTATAAAGTGTTATAGCCCCACTAATGTCAAAATGAATCAATTCTAGAACATTCTGTTTTTTGCTTCTCTTCCATTTTCTAACTCTAGCTATAAGTTTATCTTTGTTGCAATCTACATAGGTTCCAAAACCTAAGAAGCTCAAGTCATGAAGTACTTCCTTTTTTACAAGTCTTTGAATTCTTTCCTAAGAAATATATCCTAAACATCTATGCCATAATATTAAGAACTTTTCATTGATTTAACATAATTTTTTTATCAATAATAGAGTTTATTAAATTCACAAAATTAGAATATAAATCAACTCCATATAAACAATTATACACAAAACCAATGCCCATAAAAGATTATTTATAAAGTAATTCAACTTTTTCATTACTAAAATAATAGAAATATCAAATAGAATTGAAAGTAACAATTGAAATTAAATTCTATCTCATAGAAACTACATAAACTATATTATTCAAGAATAACTCATCTAAATTTTAACTTTAACTTGAATGTAACTTTAGCTTCATTGATTCCTATATTTTAAAACTATAATTCTAGCCTGCCACATCTTTTTGAAATCCTTCACATTTCACATGGTTGAGACGATTTGAGGCGGGAATTTCAGGCGGCTCGAGCAGCCTTAAATATCCGCCTCAAATGTGATGCATTCCTACATTGTCAACACTAAAAAAGGCAACTTCTAGAAGTAAACACAAGTCAAGCTCAAAAAAGAACATTTTTATTTTATATGGCCCACAAATATCCTTTCTAGCTAAGCAAACCGACCAAGCAATTAACTTCCTTAATTAATTCTACAAAAATTCGTGCATATATTATAATATATATTCCTACGTTTAATTAATAAAAAATTAATTATTATGAAATTTGTATATATTAAAAACCATAATTTTTAATTTTTCAATACCTTAAAAATTAAATTGCATTTTTCATAGAATAAAAATATGAACACGTATTGTTGTTGGAGTATACGTAATTTATCGTGTTAATCGTGATTAAGTTTCTCTATAAATATCCCAGCTATCCTCAAGTTCTCACTCACTCACAACTCATAGACTACAAGCAATTCTTTATTAATTTCCACTTTGCTCAGCTGTCAAAGAAACCTACTTACTCAGTTTCAGATTCTGCAACCCTCAATCTTCCGCATCAGCACGTATTATTAATGGCAGCTTTGTTTTTCACTTGCTTTGGTTTTTCTTCTTCTTCGTCACCATCGTCATCTGCTTGCGTTTCTGATCTCCATCAACAAGAAGAAATAGAAGCTTCCAAACAGAAATCATCATCTGATTCTTCTTCTGCAGAGGAACCAAAAATGAAATTAAACTCAAAATCGAAACCAAAGGGATCGTCAGCTCCTGTAGTACTTTCTTATTTTCGTATCAACTCCTATGTCTCACGAATGTAGTTATATAGTGGCTCTTCGTTCGCCATTAAAAGCTTAATCTGTGAGCAGAATGTTAGGGTTTATTTAGTTGAGGCCATAGGAAGAGGACGAAGCAGTTAATCCGAAGCATAAAGTACTAGTACTATATATGGATGACCTTTAACAGCTCCAATATGTGACCAAGTTGTGTTTTAGATTCTTGGCATTCCCCTGGTATATTAAAAAATAAAATTTATTTTATTTTATTTTAAAAAAATAAATTTATTTTATTTTTAAATAAATTCTTTTATTTAGAATAAATTATATAAAATATAATTTTATTTCACTTTAAAATAAATTCTTTTGTTTAAAATTTTATTAAAATTTGTAAATTTATTTCAAATATTTATATTTATAATATTATCATTAAAGAAAGTGAGAGAGAAAAATTCAAAGAGATAGAGAAAAATGACTATTAATAATTTGAAAAATTAATAATAAAATTATCTAATGAAAATATTACATTTCAAATGAAATAAATTTCTATTGAATCCCACCCAATTTCATGGAATTTCAAAATGACAATGTTGTAAATAAAATGAGATTTTAAAATGAAATGAAATTTAAACAATTTAAATTCAATTATGATTTTTTGATAGAACGAAATGAAATAAATTCTAATTTTACAAGTATGCCAAACATAACCTTTGATTTTTTTTTTGTCAAGTTAATTCACTTGTAACTGCAGTTAATTACAGTATTATGATGTTACACAATCGAAATACCAACCACTTCTTTTATTCACAAAACTTGAATATCATTCATTCTAAACTACTTCTTTCAAGGAATGATTTCATATGTTAGTTGTAAATGTTATAGAGATTAGTGTTTGCCTTCCAATCTTTAACTGCTGTAATAACACTTATCATTTTGATAGATGAATCGGTATATAAATAAGTATAAAAATATTTATTCTTATTTTCTTTAAATTCAACTTTGGAAACACTAATCACTCTCACTAATTCCATCATTCATTGAATCTCGGACAATAGCTTGGAATATAGATGTTGTAGTTTTGGACCTCTAATTTCATACGATACTTTTTAATCAACGATCCATCTATATAACATTTGACAATCTAATTTCTTTTGGATGGATTAAAAAATTAATTCTTACTCCTGCCAAGCAATCTAAAGTATACAAATGATTTATAGTTTTGTGTATATGTATGTATGTAATTGAGTATCGACTATCATTTCTCATATTACAAAATTATTTTCTTACACCTAACCATATTCATTATTTTGCTCAATTTCGTCTTTCTACCACAATTTTGTTATGTGTCTCTGATATTGTATATTATAAATAAATGAACTATTTTTTAAGGAACTTTATAAATGAATCAAGACTATTGTATGTTTACTCTAATGTTTACTATTGCTGTCTGAAACTATCAATTTTCACCTTTCGGTCTATTTACCTTTATTTTCATACACCTTAAAAATATATTTCCTTGCCTCAAATTTTATGAAATACATAGACATATCGATACTGTGACATTCATTAATAAAAGTATTAAAATAAAATTATCTCAAAATTAAAAATGAAATATTAATGATTTTCATAAATGAGTTTGTATAATTTTAAGAAATTGATTTATTAGCTCTTGCATCGAACGAGGATTTTAAGTCATATACTAAAAAAAGAGGAGATCCCTGGACCCAAAAGAAATTTTTTTAAGAAGCTGGGTACCTTCTTGTACTTCTTTCTTACTATGTTTGTTTGCTTTTCTTTAATGATACCTAAGATCAATAAAATCCAAATAAAAAGGGATTTCAATCGTTACTAATCTTTCTTTCTTTGAATATATGATAAAAATATTGTCCTACAAGTAAATACACCTAATTCCAATATATCACACTAAAATACAAGTTGCAAAAATCAAATATAGGCATCAAATATAATGAGAAGCTTCATCATTATAAACATTTAAAAATAAGGTCTAGACTTCCACGCCATTGTTAAAAACTAGAGCACCATGCCTTGCTTGTGTGGCTTAACTTGCACCATATATTCACTAGGCGCACATGGTTTCTAGTTTCAAGAGAGGACTGAAATTTGTACCACACCTTCATTTATCTTTTGTCACGTGTACCAACTTTATATATAATTAATCTAATGTACCCATGCCTCAACTCTGTTGACGACGTTTATTCTCAATTTGCGACAATGAGTTTATGAGCATCATTGAATAAGTAGCTCATAAAAAAATTAATTATTGAAAAAATATTTTATATATTTATTAAGTTAATTAAAATTATAAAATAATATAAAAATATATTAATTAAAATAAATATATAAATTAAAATAATTCATATTTATTTAAAGATTAAATTAGATTAATATAATCAAAAATTTTAAAATAAAAGTGTAATATTTAATTCTTAATTATATTTAATGAATTTACATATTTATTAATTTACATAAATTTTATATTATTGTTATTTATAACAAAAATATAATTACTTTAAATATAATTAATTATATTTTGTTATATAATATAATTATTTACATACATATTTTTATATATTTATAGTTTAAAATAATAATATAACTACATTAAAAGTAAATTAATAAAAAAATATAATAATACATTTTAAAAATTTAAAGAAATAGTAACTCATAAATTATAAATTATTTAAGATAATTTATTAAATCAAAATTTATTTTTTCTGATAAATTAGTGCACGAAATACCTTTAAAGAAAGATACCGTTATAGATGGAAAATGATATCATTGTGAATAAAATTATGACACTTTTACTCGTGGAAAAAAGCATTTATCAATGACTTTTCTCAATTTTTCTTTATTTTCTTATCATTTTTCTAATTTTGATCTTATTTTTTTCAATTCAAATTCACTCGAATCTCACATCGAACTTTGGCTCCCCAATTCTTTTGGTATCCAATAGAGTCATAACAACTTTCTTAATGATAAATTGTCAAAGACCAACATGATATTATTTAGTTGAAGTTACTATCTGAATACTAAATAGTAATATATTATTATTTGATCCATAAATAGTAATATTTTGTTCTTTAATAATTTGATTATTAATGAGACTTAATGCATCCACATATTTAAAAAAATTTATTTATGGTAGTGTTTGGAGACTAAATAGTAATATGTTATTCTTTAGCAATTTGATTATTAATGAGACTTGATTTATCCATTTATTTTAATTTTTTAGTTAATATTACTATCTAGATATCAAATAATATTATGTTACTATTTGATCTACAAATAGTAACATATCGTTCTTTGATAGTTTGGTTATTAACAATATTATGTTTCTCCATTTATTTTGGCTTTTCGTTAATGTTACTATTTGGAGATTAAATAATAATATATTATTCTTTATCGATTTGATTATTAATAAAATTTGATTTATTCATTTATTTTAAGTTTTAATCAATATTACTGTCAAAATACCAAATAGTAATATGTTACTGTTTAGTTTGTAAGTAATAACATGCTACTATTTAACAGCTTAGTAATTAATGAGGCTTGATTTATCTATTTATTTTGAGTTTTTTTAGTTAATGTTACTATTTAGATACCAAATAGCAACATATTATTATTTTGTTTACAAGTAGTAACATGATATTTTTTTAGCAATTTGGTGTTATAAGACTTGATTTATTCATTTATTTTAAATTTTTTATTGATATTACTATTTGAAAACTAAATAGTAACATGATATTTTTTTATATTTAGTTGTTAATGAGATTTAATTTATCCATTTATTTTGAGTTTTTTGTTAATGTTACCATTTAGATATCAAATAGCAACATGTTAATATTTTGTCTGCAAGTAGTAACATGATATTTTTTAGCAATTTTATATTAATGAGACTTGATTTATTTATTTTAAAATTTTAATTAATGTTATTGTTTGAATACTAAATAGTAACATGTTATTTTTAGCAATTTAATTATTAATAAGACTTAATTTATTTATTTATTTTAGATTTTTAGTTAGTGTTACTGTCTCAATACTAAATAATAATATTTTACTATTTATAAATTAAATAATAACATATTATTCTTTGATATTTTGATTGTTAATGATACTTGATTTATCTATTTATTTTTATTTTTAGTTGATGTTACTGTTTGGAGATCAAACAATAACATAAATAGTAACATACTATTTTTTTTATAATTTGATTATTAATGAGGCTTAATTTATCTATTTATTTTAACTTTTTAGTTGATGTTATCGTTTAAATCCTAAATAACAACATATTACTATTTTCTTTGCAAGTAGTAATATGGTATTTTTTTGCAGTTTAGTGTTAATGAGACTTAATTAATTCTTTTATTTAAGGTTTTTGATTAATGTTATTATTTGAAGATCAAATAGTAACATACTATTCTTTAGTAGTTTATTTGTTAATAAGACTTAATTTATCTATTTATTTTGAATTTTTAGTTAATGTTACTCCTTGGATACCAAATAATAACATTTTATTATTTGATTTACAAATGGTAACTTATTATTCTTTGATAGTTTGGTTGTTAATGAGACTTGATTTATTTATTTATTTTAATTTTTTAGTTAATGTTATCGTTCGGAGATTAAATAGTAACATGGTGTTCATTAATAATTTAGTTGTTAATGAGACTTAATTTATCCATTTATTTTAAATTTTTAGTTAATGTTATCATTTGGATATTAAATAGTAACATGTTATTGTTTTATCCACAAGTAATAACATGGTGTTTTTTTATAACATAGTGTTAATAAGACTTGATTTATTCATTTATTTTGAATTTTTTATTGATATTTCTATTTGGAGACCAAACAATAAACCAAATAGTAAGATGTTATTCTTTAGTAATTTCATTATTAATGTAGCAATTTCATTATTAATGTGACTTGATTTATCTATTTATTTTAGATTTTAAATTAATATTACTCTTTAAATACCAAACAACAATATTTTACTATTTGGCTCATAAATAGTAATATATTATTCTTTGATAGTTTGGTTGTTAATGATATTTAATTTATTTTTTTATTTTAATTTTTAGTTAATGTTACTGTTTGGAGATCAAATAGTAAAAAATTATTTTTTATCAGTTTGATTATTAATGAGACTTGATTTATCCATTTATTTTAAATTTTTAGTTAATGTTATTACCTGGATACCATATTGCAACATGTTACTATTTGATCCACAAATAGTAACATATTAGTTTTGACAATTTATTGTTAAAAAAGTTGTTATGACTCTATTGGACACTAAAAGAATTAGTAAGCCAAAGTTTGATGTGGGATTTGAGTGAATTTGAATTGAAAAAAATGATGTCAAAGTTGATAAAATGACAAGAAAATAAAGAAAAATTGAGAAAAATCATTGATAAATGCCTTTTTTTACAAGTCAGAGCATCATAATTGTATTCACAACGATATCATTTTTTAACTACAATGGTATCTTTCTTTAAAAGTATTTCATGTACTAATTTATCAGAAAAAAGTTTTGATTTAAGAAATTATCTTAAATAACTTATAATTTATGAGTTATTATCTCTTTAAAAATTTTAAAATGTATTATTATATTTTTCATTAATTTACTTTTAATGTAAGTATATCATTATTTTAAACTATATATATATATATATATATATATATATATATACACACACACACACACACGTATGTAAATAATTATATTATATAATAAAATATAATTAATTATATTTAAAGTAATTATATTTTTGTTATAAATAAAAATAATATAAATTTTATGTAAATTAATAAATATATGAATTCATTAAATATAATTAAGAATTAAATATTATACTTTTACTTTAAAATTTTTTATTATATTAATATAATTTAATCTTTAAATAAATATAAATTATTTTAATTTATATATTTATTTTTATTAATATATTTTTATATTATTTTATAATTTTAATTAACTTAATAAATATATCAAATATTTTCTCAATAATTAATTTATTTATGAGCTACTTATTAAATGACGCTCCTGAATTCATTGCCACAAATTGAGAATAAATGTTGTTAACGGAGTTGAGGCATGGATACAATAGATTAATTATATATAAAATTGGTATATGTGACAAAAGATAAACGAAGGTACTGTAGAAATTTCAATCCTCTTTTGGAACTAGAAATCACGTGCGGTTGGTGAATAAACGGTGAAGGTTGAGCCACGCAAGCAAGGCATGACGCCCTCGTTTTTAACTACGGTGGAAGTCTGCGCCTAAAAATAATCATATTAATTTTGGAGTATAAGAGCCCACCATGTCTACTAATCTAGGAGTATAAGAGCCCACCATGTCTACTAGGACTAAAAATGAACACAAAGTCGGAGGATTGTGAAACAATAATTTTGGAGCATGCACTGAAACTGAACATGTAGAATGTGTTAGATTGGCCATAAAATCTGCCAACTTTTTCGCTTGTCACTAGCAATGTAAAATTTTAACTGACCATTCTCTCTTCATCAAGGATTGCATGGAAGACACAATAAGGTTGCACGGATGAGACTTTTCACACCCCTTAAGAACGAGAAAAACAGCAGTTGCTAAATCCAGTTCAAATTGTAATTTATTCCATCCTCTCTCCCAAGCTAGCCGTAAGCCAGAGAATAATCCCCATAACTCAGATGTTATCACAGTGATGAAACCAGTCTAGAGGCAAAATCGTAAAAGCCAAGCTCTAGAGCTATCTCTAAAACAACCTCCACACCCTGCCCAATTTCCTTGCAATAAGCCGTTAGTGTTACATTTGATCCAATCATTTTTCGGAGGAGACCATCCAATCATTCTTTCCAGTTTCAACCTTCCCTGTATTGTTTTATGCCAGTGTGTAGGACTTTAATTCTCTCATTCATAACGAAGCTATAAATAGAATGTTATGAATGTTTTCAGTGACTCCTTGAAAGATCAGTTTGTTGTTATCGAGCCATATCTACCACACGATAAAGCCAAACACAACTGACCAACAGGTATCTGAGTTCCTTCTTATGTTGTTGGTTAGATTCCGAAGTATCCAATCTTGCAAAGAAAGGGAGAAAAAAGCAGGCTAACGTTTCATATGAATTGTAGATAATCACAGGTTTTGTATGAGAGGACAGTCTTGATCAAATGCAAGCTAGTTTTGCCGGCTTTTTCGCATCTTGGATGGTTGTCAGAGGCTGCTAGACATCACATCATTCTTTGGTTGTTTGAAAGCACCCGATTCTTGACAAGCAATCATATAAAAGTTTGAATTTTCTCCGGGCCAGGCCATTTCTAAATTCACTTCCATAATGGATTTGTGAGATTATTTACTGTACTAGAAAGCATCCTATAAGCAGATTGCACTGAGAAGTTCCCATCTAGAATGTGCTTCCACGTAAGGGTAGTAGGACTTTGTTGTGAGGAAGAAGGAACAACCCTTTGAAGCTTAGTTAAGAGACTTGGAGTTATCAAGGGAGCCAACTTCGCTAAGTTTCATTCACCCCCATTGTTAACGTATGAGACGACAAAGGCATTTGTTTCGTGACTTGGAATTATGACTTCCGGGTATTTGCGCAGCGCTCTGCAGTTTGGTATCCATTCATCTTCCCAAAACTTGATATGCAGGCCATCACCGATATTCCATCTTAAACCTTGCATAAAATCCTCCCAGACGCCGCAGATGCCTTTCCATAAGTTGGATTGGTTCCTTTTCCTCTCAATGATGGGAACGTGTGAGGAACCACATCCATATTTGTTCTGCAGTACCTTCACCCATATGGCTCCGAAGAGTGATTGAGCCCCCATGCCAGTTTTATAAGAAAGGCATCATTGCAAAGTTTCATTCTTCTCACTCCTAGCCCCCAACATCCTTGGGAAGACAAATGCTTTCCCATACTACTCAATGAATCTTGCATATGCCTATCGATGATCCCCAAATGAAATTTCTGCCTAAATGGTCCAGCTTTGAGCATATTAATATGGGAATAAGCTAGTTTGCATACAGTATTGACGCAATGTAGAAAGTACTACCTTGGTTAAAGTAATTTGGCTAGCTAACGAGAGGGTTTTGCCCTTCCAAGAGCTTAATCGAACTTCTAATTAGGGGGGAAAACTCATTTGGTTAAAATAAAATATGATTTATAGAAAGTAAAATAATTTTGGTAGCGAAAGTGAAATAATTTTATAGAAATATATATTATCCTGCATAAATAAATTTTGAAAAATAAATTTATACAATAATATGCTATATAATTTGACAAAAATCTTATTAATATCAATTTTCACGTTTAAAAATTATATATATATATATATATATATATATATATATATATATATATATATAATATCTAAAATATGTATTAAAATATATTTCAAATTGATTTTTTAACTTATAATTCCCAATTTCTCGCTACTGTACCCCCTCCTCATATATTTTAATTTTTTTTTAAATTAGTTGTTCAAAAACCAAACAATGAGAATTTTAATTCTTAAACTTAACCCATCTATCATTTGAACTTAACTTTATGTTCGAGGTTGTTTACTTATTAAATGTATTGATTTTAATCTAACTAGTATCGAAGTTAAATTCAAGAAGGTCATAACACTACAACAATTTCATAATATACAAACGATACCTATATAGACAACATAATTTCGATTGACTTTATAGGCTTCTAAAAATTTATTTTTCAAAAAAAAAATGGAAACATCTATACAGATGACATTTGTATAGGCATAATCACCTATATAGAGTCCCTATACAAAAAATAAAATTATCTATATAGATCTTCCCAAATTTTTTTATGAAAAAATTAAAAATCTTATATAAATGACAAAAATCGTCTGTATATAATCCACCTATGTAGATGATAAAGTCATCTGTATAAGTTTTCTCAAAATTTTTTAAAAAATTTTGAAACTCCTATATAGATGACTTTAGGTGGAATCTATACAGACGACAAGTCATTTGTATAGGTCTTCTATATATAAAAAGTTTATAATATTTTAAAGTCTTTATTTAAATATTTATATTATATAATTTATGTAAAAAATTTCTTCCATTAAATCTTATTCCACATCATCAATAAAAAAACTTTTATTATTATTTTTTAACTTATTTGATTATATAACAATTAATCATTTGAAAGTAATTTTATAATCAAAATTGTTTCTAAGTTAAAAATTAGAAATAAAAATTTTAACCTTCAAAAGTAATGATTAAGTATTATTAAATATAAAATATTAATTTACAATTATTTTTAAATTAATTATTTATAATCAACTATATTTAAAACTATTTCTTATACCAAATTATTTTAAAAAAATATTTCATCCTTTCAATCATCTTAAAATTTGACAAAATGAAGTAAATAAAAAAATGGAATCTTTTTTAAAATTATTTTCTGTAACAAATAATTTCAAATATATTTGATAACCATTATTATTTTCTATAAGTGCACTACAAAAAAATGATTATAAATTAATGTTTAATCATCAAATTTAGAAATAAGATTTATTATTTTCAATTTTTAGTTTAAAATTAATTTTGGTTATAAAGTTGATTTTGAAAGGTTAAATTTGTATAAGTGCACTAGAAAAAAGATAATAGCACAAACCCTTTTTACCATTGAGGATTTGAATGAAAAAAAAAGTTAAATAAATTTTCTCCATAATGATTATAATTTAGATGTTTAATTGTACATTTTAAAATATTAGAAACTTTTTTTTATTCATGATATATAATATATGGAGTTAATTATAAATATTTTAGCCAAAATGATAAGAGAATGCATTAACAGAAAAAGAGAAAAAATGTAAAATACTCTTTCAGCTTTAAGGTGGTTAGATTTTACTATCTTCAATTTTAAAAATTTAGAAATTACTCCTTTAAAATTTATAAAATATAAAAATAATGCACGTTATTAACTTAAATAATTATTTTATCAAATAATGTAATTTTTTATGAAGTTTTCAAGTAAGAATTATAATATTATAAAATATTAATTGATTTATTATTTTTTAATTTTAGACCTAATCTTAGGTCTTGTGTGTGAGTATTTAATTAAAATTCTTTATATAAAATATAATTTTTATAAATTATATAATATAAAAATTATGTATGAAAAAATAACAAAAAAATAGCAAACTATAATGTTGTGATTGTGATTCTTAATAAAAAAAAATTGTGTTAAAAAAGCATATTATTTGATAAGATGATTAATTAAGTAGATCATGGGTGTCAATTTTAAATTTTATAAAATTTAAGAGGATGATTTTAATATTTTTTAAATTAAAGTGAATAATATCGAACCACTTCAAAATTAAAAGGAATAATTTACACATTTTTAAAAAATACTTTTACTATTATTTGTAAGAAAAGAACTCAAAAGTAAATAAACCCTAATTATTAACAATACTTAAATTTGCCAATTGGCTTTATTCTTTGGTTCATACCACTGTCAATATCAAAAAGTATAGTAAAAAATTGTACATAAAAATCCCCTTAACTATAGCTTTTAATTTTAAAAATATTTAACTCTTTTAGTTGCTATTATAATTTAATTACATTTACACCTTTATAAAATTAATTAAATTTATTAATAATTTTTGTAAAATTTTTTTGTTTGGGATAACTATGTTTGAAAGAAAAATATCACATCAATATTAATATTTTATTTTGCACAATATTGTCAAAGTTTAAGTTTTAATTAAGTTTCAGGCATTGTGTAATATATTTACAAGTGCAATCAATTTTGAATAACATATTCTAAACAACCAAATCTTTTTGTCAAAAATTTTTATTAATTTTTTGAAGATAAAATGTGAATAAGAAAAAGTTATTTGATTTCATTGATAACTAGCTTATATAAAATCTTTATTAATATTAGTGTGATGTTTTTCTTTAAAACATAATGATCCCAAGCAAAATGAATTTTACAAAAATTATTATTGAATTTGTCAATAACTGGCTTACAAATGTGGACAAAATTCTTTTAATTTGGCTTAATAATTTAATGTCAACTTTGTATCTAATTTTTAATTTTATGTTAGTGGCAAATAACATAGAATAAATTAAGATATAATTTTTATTTTGTTTTTAAATTAAAAAAATGGATCATATGTTTTTCACTTGATAATATCATTCGATAGATCATTATCTATATAAACCCATTGTTAACTAGAATCTATTAATATATACTTATACAACTTAATGGTATAATTATTGTTTTAATTACAAGTATTTTAGCTAAAATGATAAAAGAATGCATTAAAAGAAAAAGGAAAAAATTGTAAAATACTCCTTCAATTTTAAGATGGTTAGATTTTACTATCTTTAGTCTTAAAAATTTAGAAATTATCCCTTAAACTTTATAAACTTTATAAAATGTGAAATACTCCTTCAATCTTTGAAAGATACATCTCTTATAATGTAAACCTTCTTTTCAAATTAATAATGTGTGAAAAATAATTCTATTTATATTACTATAGAAGGCTAGAAACCCTCCCATTAATTTGTACAACTATACTTCTAAGGCATACTATGTTGGGTTTCATATATACTTAAGCACAATAGATTTTTTTTAAAAGAATTATATGAAACCTTTCTAGAATCAATGCGCAAGGACATAGATTAATATTACAAGGGTTATCTTTTGAAGTATAGATCACAAATCACATGCACAATCAACTGATGATGTCTTTACAATATTCACATGGAATGAATAATGACTTGTCTACCTCCTGAATCCATTAGGAGACGTTCATTTCATATAGAACAAAGGTTTTGGTGCAATTTTTTTGTGGCAATTTGTATGTGTGTATCAAAGTCATGCCTTCATTCCCTTTATATAGAACTAAGGCATGCAACTTTCTTAGTTCTACTAGGAAATTGCCTCCAACTTTTAATTTCACTTAATCATTAAAACCTTATTCCTATAATGATGAGAGTGAGGAGAGATAGGCCTTATCTGTTAGTTATCTAATATCACATTAATATTAATTACTAAATATTATTAGATAATAATATTATTTTATAATATAATTATCTAATATTAAATGGCATAATTATCTAATAATACTTTAATATCAAATAATATCACATAATATACTATATATTATGTGAATAATATATATATTATTACTTTGATAATATATATATGCACTCAATAACAAGCCTAATTAATAGGATTTTAATCCAATTAAAATTCAATTAATTATTATCTCATTCTTACTCCTTTTATGTGAAATTATAAGTTCTTACTATTTTGGCAATAACCTATCTATGAACCATAGACAATGAGCAACATCTAACAATACATCACTATGACTCAAGTAGTAAAAATGTCTATGATTTGACATTTACCTAATGTGTGAATAATGCTTTGTAACATAGTCCATTTCATAACAATATCCAAATTGAACTAAAGGCATAGAATGTGTCATCCTTGTTAATATTCAATTCACATTTCTTGATACGAAATAGATTAGCTTAAACAAATGATTAATATCACATATTGATGCATTTAAGTATGATCATGCATTTCTTAATTTCACTCAATTAATGGGCCCAAGGATATCTCTCATTTATACAAGAGAAATAAAATCTTATCTACATCACTCAGATCCCTTTGCATGATTCATGATATACCTAATCAATGTCCTACACGTCATCCCGATTAAAGGTGACACAGAGCGATATCAAAGTATGTGACTCCTTTTGTAAGGAACTGTAGTGATTTTAGGTCAAAAGATTATGTGCAATGTGGTCATATGAGAATAACTAATAACACATGATAAATTATATAGTATTCTCACAACGGGTCAATCCAGTACATCCGTTCACTAACAATGTACCCATATATTGACTTGATATCATATGTCCATAATTCATAATCACCAGTTATGATATATACTAATCTTAATATATTATTACTATCTCTTTCACAATAATATTCGACTAAAGACATTTTAGAAATAGTAAAATTATTTTAAGAATAATTATTATATTAAGTTATAAATTGCACAGATATTAAAATGAAATAAAATAAAATAATTATATTACCTAAAATAAAACATAATATATTATACGTTATTACAATCATCTTATGATTGGCTCCTACAACACTTACATCAACATAATAGTGAGATTAATTAACATTAACAATATAAAATAGTATCACACGGATATTTTTATAAATATTTTCTTCTTAAATACATGTAAGATGGGGACTACTCCATTGTCTCATTATTCTCTTTTCCTTTTCTTAAAATTAAAATAGTAGTATAATTAGATTACTTTACTTTTGTTAATCAAGAAGTTAGTGATTCATTTAAAGGTTTTATTTCTCATAATAAATAAATTAATTTATAACTTATTGATCTAGTCAATAAATTATTAAACTAAGCTAGCCTTTAAAGGCTTTTCTTATACTAGCTTATTGAAAAAAATAAGTTCTAATTTAATAAGTTACCTAGAATAACTTATAACTTATAAGCTATTACATTTTCAAATTCTTTCTAAATTTATCCTTATTCTTTTTATTAATTTATAACTTATACCCTTTATCACATAAATCTAAATATTTTTTTCATAAAATATAATTAACTTAATTTTAACATAATTATATCTTAATTTTTAATTATAAATATATAAACATATGTATGTAAATCAATAAATAATATCATAAAGAAAAAATAATTATATTTTAAGTAATTATAATTTTATGTTAAATGACAATAAATAAAAATTATGTAAGTAAAGAAATATATAAGTTCATAAAATATAATTAATTAAATATTAAATATTATATTTTTATTTTAAACTTCTTAATTACATTAATATAATTTAATTTTTAGATAAATATAAATTATTTTAATTATATATCTATTTCTATTAATATATCCTTTTACATCATTTTATAATTTCAGTTAGGTCAATAGCTTATTTTGTAAAAATATTTTTTAAATAATTAACTAACTTATCAATTATTAGGTACAAGCTATCAGCAATCAATTAGTTTATTAACTATTTGCATAAAATGAAATCAATTTTTCATTTTTTTCTACATTAACAATAAGTAAATTTAAATTTAATATTTCTTACATATTATTTAAATTCCTCCTTATTATGTCATCCATTATAATTTACAAACTTATAAGGAAGCTACTTTCAACAATGAACTTCTAGTGCAACATGAAAAAAAAAGTCATAGATTTGTTGGTAATGACTAATCACATCAAAACTTAATTAATTAGAATTTGAATTTAAATTTAGCACATCATTATTATAAATTAAATTTATATTATTATTTATCATATATTATCATGAAAAATTATTCAAACCTTTTTAATACAATTAAAATTTTTTAATTATTATTTTTAATAACATATTTTACTATCAATTAGTGATAATATAAAATATTTTGTATTGATAATAAATATAATTTAAGGTGTGTTTGTTTGTGTTTTCAATTTTTTATTTTTAAAACAATTTTATAAAATATGTTTTAAAAATAATTTTAAAAAATAAAAAAAGAATATATTTGGTAAGTTATTTTAAAAATAACCTTGAATTACAAAAATGTCATTAATGAAGTGTGTTTTGGAAATAAAAAAACAAAAAAAACTTAAATTTTTTCTTGTTTTTTTGTTTCAAAACACATGTTTTGAAAATAGTTTTTAAAACTGAAGAGAAAAAATACTTAAACAAATAAACTTTTTTATTCTTTAATTTTTAAAAATACAAAACTATTTTTAAAAACACCAAACAAATAGACTCTTAAATTCCTAGGACTCTCTCTTAATTGTAGTTACCTAATCAATTTAAATATTTAGGTTATGCCGTTAGTATTTAAAGTAATATAATAACATTTAATATTATCTCTTTTTTCCCATATTGTAAGTTCAATTTCATAATTTTATATGTGACTTCCATTATAAAAGAAATGTATGGGCAATGCTCTCCTTTTTTTGTACGATTTTTTTTTAACCACAAGACTTACTGCTATATCTAAAATTCTTGTGGAGGCCCAAACATTATTAGGTAAAATTGAAATAGAATTAGAAAGAGCAGTTGAAATTCATTTTGATCTCCTTCATATTTTTTTTTTTCAGAAACGAGAGAATAAATAAAATAATTTTACATTCTTATATCAAAAAGGTCTGATTATCTTTATCGGAAAATGACATAATTAATATAAAATGCAAGAAACCATGATCCAATTAAGTGAGATCAAAGAGAAACTTTTGAAGATTTTATAATAATATTAATAATTTTAGAAAAAAGGGAGAAATGAAATTCATTTTCTAACGAGAAAAGTTTAAAATGAAAAATATTTTAATATGACAATTGAACCTAATCACTTTTACTTTCAAAGTTAAACTTTAAAATTCCAAATTATTTATTCATAATAAATTATATATAAAAATATTCTCCTACAAAACTGTAAAAAATATTTCAATCTTAAACTTTTTTTACATGTATAATTGTTCTGTTACATATAATTTCAAATCATTGCATATAAAACATAGTTAAAAATGTGAATTTAATTTAAATTTAATTTTGAGTGTGATCTTAATTTTGAAAAATTAATTCTTATGTAGTTAAGCACATTACAAATATTGATTGTGAAAATCCTCTACTGCTAAGAATTCAAAAAAATAATAATAAACAAGTTTTTTTACAAAAATTATATATTTGATAATTTAATTTTATTATTTAAAATATAAAAAAATGGCACATAAAGTATAATATAAATAAATTATACATATTTTATCCATTTTTCACAAAAGATAAATAATAAAGATAAGAGAAGCTAGAATCTTGGCTAGCAGGAAACTTTGTTACTCCAAGAAATTCCATGCAGCAATACAAACAACTCACCACTTATACAAATGACTTTGTGTCATCTCAATAAGACTGAGCATGTGCCCTCCACTTATAGGCAATACAGACAACCGACCAAGCTATACAGACAATACTATGTCATCTATATAGCTCTGGCTTTTTAAAAGTTAGTAGCATCTTCCCTTTCCATTTTTGTCCATCCGCACACAAGCTCTACTTTCTCTCTTCTCTTGTTTCTTTGCCTGCATGCTCATTTTCTTCCAATTGGTATGCTTTCTTTTTTATCTCTTAATCTTTGTAGTTTTTTTTTTTACTTTTATGTATCGATTCTTATATTTATTTTGTTAAAAAATTGGATTATATGGTTGGTATGTTGATTGAAATTTGTACTTGCTGTTCTACTATTCTATTTACTACTATAGACATGTAATGGATATGAATTTTTATTTTATATATTTTAATATGACAATCAATTTGAAAGGACAATTATTTTGTATTGTGTGATATAATTGTACTTTTAAATATCCAATGATATTTATATGATGGTTGAATATGAACTTTTTTCTATGGTTCATTGTGTTGATTAGTAAAATCAATATTTTGTAGAAGTTCATTTATTTATTACTTTAAATACCTAGTGAGTTTGATAAAAAAAATAGGATAATGAAACTTATACTGAAGTTAACAATTACATTAATTAAATTATTAACTTATATAAAAAATAGAGTGAATAACAAAGAAATGAATATAAATATAAAATCTCTTATGATGTAAAACTTTTACTAATTTAAAAATCATTTATGTTTTTTAAAAAATTGAACAATTTGAACACTTATGGAATCACTTAATTAGTCTAATTTTTTTAATTGATTTAAAATATTTTGTAATGCATGATAACAATAAGAAAAGGCTTTATAAATATAAAAAAATAAATATATTGAATGACTAGCTACTCAAATAAAGAGTAGTCAAAATTTATTTTCTAAGAAATTTCATTTTCTATAGGAACTTAT
Source organism: Sindora glabra (assembly GCA_020226215.1). Lineage (NCBI taxonomy): Eukaryota > Viridiplantae > Streptophyta > Magnoliopsida > Fabales > Fabaceae > Sindora > Sindora glabra. Next base: position 32,570,737 of record CM035229.1, read on the forward strand.
TTCTTGTCTAAATTAGATGATTTCTCATTTTTAAGATAAAAAGACAACAATGACTTTAGAAAAAAATTAAATTATATTTTTAATTTTTTATAATTTATTTTAATTTGTAATTTTTCTATTATAATGTCACATTTTATTAACTTATTCTAATGAGTGCAAAAATTAATTATAAATAAAAATAAATTTTAAATACATAATTATAAGAAATATTAAAATAAAAATAAAAATTAGATAAATTGTAAATAATAAATTATCAAAATTTTATTTATAAAATAATTAAAATTTATTTTAAAAATTAATTTATGGGGTGGTGTTACCTCATGCAGCGCCACCCCTATAAAACTTTTTTTAAAAACATTATACTCAGAAATTATTTTAAAGTAATATTATGTTGAAAATTCATATTTTTTGACGACATTATGCAAGTTGAAGAGCTGACAAAGTATTGGACACAGTTAAAGGTGGGGAAAAATATTAGATATTGTTTATGACCTGTCACATGGATATATAATTGTATTTCAATATTTTCCGAGCACAACTTATGTATAATTAGCTTTTTGTTGTGTTAGATAATTATTTTTAATTTTTATGATTGTTGAGTGGAATAATCATTCCGGTTATCAGAGCATTAATTTTTTTCCTTTATTATTAATGCTATATTTTATAATAAAAATGAAATGTATTATTATAATTTTTTTAATTCATTGTGTATTAGAATATCTATTTCATGCATTCACGAAAACACTTAAACTTATTTTTTCAAGTATAAATACTAACTAAGGCGTTGGCTTTAGGCTATCATAAGGCCTTCCAAATTTGTCTTTTTTAAACGTTAACCTCAGTTAACAAGGCCTAAAGGTGATAAGCCGTTGGCCATAAAGTAAAATGATTTGGCCATTGCTAAGTAAAATATTTACATATTTATTTTACCTTGATGCACTTTAAGATGTTCTACAAGTTTAATTTAATAAATTTGATTGCATTTTACGAATGGGTTATAATTTTGAGATGAAATCATATTTTTTAGATTATGCAAGATTTCAATCATGTTTCAAGTTTTAAGTTGTATGTGGAGCTCTAAATATCATATTGGATCATTCCTTATATGAATCAAAAGTTAAGATAAAACCCTTCAACTTTCATGTTATAGCTAAAGTTCAATTCTATCTCAAGGACTTCAAAATCTTCTTAGAAACTAAAATAATGATTCTATCCAAATCTGACCTTTGTCCATTGATTTGGCAATAACTGGAGCTATAAATGTCAAAATTAGTGTTTCTTGAGCACATTTTAAAGTTAAGATCTAACTTTACAACTTTCATATCGGCTAAAAAATGTGAATCCACCATTTTGATTAACAAAAGATGGCAATAATCCAAAAGTGTGGCTATTGTGAGGTCAAGATTAGTGGCTTGACAAGTTGGAATCTTTGCACCCATTCATCCATAAATACAAAGGAGTTGAAGGCTCAAGGAAGAGTAGATTTTAGAGAGGAAATAGAGGGCATTTAGAGTTTAGTTTCATGCATTTTTATTTCTTCTTGCATTTCTCCTCAATGGGAGGCTAGGTAGTCCTCCTATATGGATGGTTTCACTTCTTACATAGATGGCTAGATTTTCTATTTTCATGCATTTATAATTATGTCTTTATATTTTAATCATAAATGTTATGATGTTTTGATTTTATTTTAAATTTTTTTCTAATTTCATTATGAATTAGATCTTCATTTTCCTAGGGTGATGATGTAGCTTAATAATAATGGATTGAATTCTAGTTTATTGAATCTAATTTCAATTTTCTTCTCTATGGTTGAGTTTTAATTATTGATCTTAATATTTTCAATTAACTAGCCACCTTTTGAATGATTTAAATATGCATGCTAAGACTGGAACAAAATGCATATGTGTGAATCATATAATTAAAACCATAAACTACATATGAAATAGGAATATATTCATATAATTTGTGTAGTCTTAATGAGTTCCATAAATTATAAAGCATTATTAGTTGTTTTGATTCACATAAGAATATAGTAAATTAGCAATTGATGATAGAATTACTTGACCTTGGAAAAGGCTAGTAATTAATTTAGGAAAACTTGACTATCAATTAGAAACATTAAAATCATATTAGAGTGGATAGATAATTTAATCCAAATTTATTAAGTAAAGTCTAATCTCTAAGGCTTTATTCATAGTTACTTTTACACCAATTATATTCATATTTATTTTAATTACTTTGTATAAATTTTTATTTAGTCACTCAAATTCTTAACTAATCAATTTACCAAATAGTGTTAAGATTATTAATTTTGGTACTTAGTGAAACAATCCTCATGAGAATAATACTTTACTTATCACTTTATTATTTATTTACGATAGTGTACACTTGCACTAGTTGACAAACCATTTTACATGCAACAAGTTTTTGGTGCTGTTGCTAGGAATTATTATCATTAATATCAATATCAAGTAATCTTAATCCTAATTTGGTTTTTATGTTACATTTTTTATGTCTTTTGCCTTCTTTTAGGTTTTACCTTAGTGTATGACTAGATTGAGAGAAATTGAGCTATTACCTTTTGATTCTGAGATCGAGCAAGCTTGTTGAAGAAATCAAAGAGTACGAAAGTAGTGAAGTTTAGATCAAAGTGATCCAATGGCAAATCTGAGAGAAGAAGAAGCGAACACCAAAGCACTTCATAACTATGCCACACCCACAGTCATGGACACTATTTTTGGGATCAAGAAACCACCTATACTAGCTAACAACTTTCAGATCAAGTTAGTCATCATTCAAATGATATAAGTAAATCAATTTCATAATTCTCTAGCTAAATATCCGAATGCACATATGGCTAGCTTCCTAGAAATTTATGATGCATTCAAGTACAATAACATTCCTGATGATGCTAAAAAGTCATAACTTTTCCTTTTCTCAATTAAGGATAAGGCTAAAAGTTAGTTACACTCTCTACCAGCGGGAAGCATTACCACATAGTATGTGTTGGCAAAAAAATTTTGAGCAAAATTCTTTACTCTAGCCAAAACTACAAAAATGAGGAATGAAATTGTTTCATTCACCTAGTATGACATAGAGAGTCTTTATAAAGCCTAGGATAGGTAAAAGGAGCTATTATGAAGATATCCTTATCACGGGCTACCAGATTGGCTACAATTATAGACTTTCTATAATGGATTGTCCAATACTACTAGAATACTTATGGATGTTATAGTTGGTGGATCATTAATGAGAAAAGACATAGAATATGCTTATGAGCTATTGGAGGAGATGGTGACTAATGCTTATTGATGACTTTTTAAACAAAATACTGCATGAAAACCATTTGGGGTTCATGAGGTAGATGTGCTTATAACTTGCTCTTCTCAAATTGCCTCTATATCTAAACAAGTGAGCTCATTAGCAGTTCAAGCAAATGCAATCAGAACTCCTGTTGAAGCTTCTAATTTATATAGAGGCTCTTGTTGGGATCGGGAGCCAAACAAGCTAGCAGAATTAATTGATCCCAATCAATGAAACCATGTAAAGCATTATACTAGGATAGGATTCGATCAATACCTTTTCAATGACTTAAGAACTTGTCTGTTAATCACCTCTTTGGCTCCTTTTTAGCCAAAGACTACGAGGTATCCATATAAACTTGCAAATCACCAAAAAATGTCTCACGTCCACCGATTGGAATTCACCTCCTCTAGTTTCGTAGTGCTAGCTCCGCCCTCTAAGGGTTTAAAAGAACTGCTAAGTTTTTCTATGTTAAAGATGCGTGAATAATCATATATTATTACCTAACAAGCTTATTTAAATAGATGCATAAAAAATTCTAACTAATTGGGCTTTGATCCATGTATAATTATAGGCTTATTATTGAGCCTTATAATTATAACATGGAATTTCTAAATATTAGGCCTAAATAATTTAGTCCATTAATTTCAAATCCACTAAGTTCTAAGTGTGCGACCCTACAGGCTCTCATTATATTGGCAATGATCATTAATCATATTAATGATCACAAATAATGAGTGGTGTCTAGCAACACATCATTGTTACCTAAGTAATGAGAAAATTGGTGATTCGACTAAACCTTTACACGTGATCATTATCTATGTTCTTTTATCCTAGACATCTAGATTAAGCACGAGACATGGACCATGTCATTCCTGTATAGCCCAATCCAAAGATTTCTTAATTCCTAAGTAAGCTAACTGAAGCAAATGTAATTGACATCCGATGTCAATTCATTTGAGCATGGCTGTGCATTTTCTTAACCTTACTTAATCAAGGGACCCATAGATGTTACTATTATTATATAGGAGGGACAAATTCCATCTTGATCACACAAATTCCTCCGCATGATATGTGATATATCTAATAACTACCCTTGCATTCACTCAATCATGAGTGACATAAAGTAATATCAAAATATGAAACTCTCATGTAGGGAACCTTAGAGATCTTAGGTCAAAGGATCATATTAATAATAATCACTAAAAATCACTCATGACACTCATATAACTATCCATGTAATGTTCTTAGAGTAGGTTAGTCTAGTATACAAGTTCTCTAACTTGTACTCATGTGCAAACTTAATATTTCATATAAGTCACCACATATGATAGTCTTAACATATTAAAGTAACCCAATCCATAATAATATATGACTAGGGACGTTTAAAAATTCAATTATTCTAAAATTATTATCATAATTAAATATATTACGCAGATAACATATATAAATATGATAATTGAAATTGCTATTAAAATAATATGATTCAAATTTATAATCATCAATATGATTGGTCTTAGGGTATATACATTAACAGCTCTCATATAAGCATGTAATGTGAGGAAGGGAACTTATTCATGCCTTTTTAACCAAAACAAACAAATTATATAAGGAGTTAAAACCACTAGAATAACCCATTCTTGAACACATATAATCTAGGATAGAGAAATCACCCCAATCTAAGATGGCAAAATAATCAAAATATGTTCAAGCCACAAGGTAACTTTTAGCAACAAGTTCATCAACATCTACCATAGAAAAAAAGTGAACTTGAAAAATGTACTAGCTCAATTAACCATGAACATTTCTTAATTTATGGCAAGAATAGATGCTACACTTAAGAGCCATGAAACAGCTTTACAAAGTTAGGCATCCTCAATAAAAAAACTTGGAGTTATAGATAGATCAAATTGTAAATATGCTAAATTCTAGACAATCAAGCACTTTACCAAGCAATACTAAAAGAAATCCAAGAGAACATGTGAAAGCTATCACATTAAGAAGTGGAAAGGAATTAAATGAAGCTATAATTAAAAAAAAAGAATGATGAAGAAAAGAAACCAATAAAAGACAAACAAAAGGTGGAAGTTCAAAACCTAAAGAAGACAAGGTAATTTTAGGTAGAATCAATTTTCTAGATAACCTTCCTCCATATACACCACCAATCCTTGACCCTCAAAGACTTTAAAAGGCAAAGCTTGATAGAGAGTTTGCAAAGTTTCTTGAGGTATTTAAGAAGCTACATATCAACATACATTTTGTTGATGTACTTGCCAAAATGCCTAATTATGTGAAGTTTATAAAGGACATACTCTTAAATAAGAGGAAGCTTGAAGAATTCGAGACTATTACACTTCCTAAAGAGTATAGTATCATCGTTTAGAAAAAGTTACCACCTAAGCTAAAGGATCCTAGGAATTTTTGCATTCCATGTACTATTCATAAATGCAATTTTGAGAAAATGATGTGTGATCTTATTACAAGTGTGAATTTGATGCTATTATCTATTTATAAGAAATTAAGATTGAGAAAAGTGAAACTAACTATGATGTCACTATAACTAGTAAATCATTCGATAAAGCATCCATGTGGAATCCTTGAAGATGTGTTAATAAAAGTTAATAAATTCATCTTCCCAATTAATTTCATAGTACTTGACATGGAGGAAGACTAAGAAATTCCTATTATTCTTAGGAGATCATTTCTAGAAACTAGGCAAACTTTAATTGATGCGCAGAAAGGAAAGCTGACTTTATGTGTTGAAAATGATGAAGTTGTTGGGAATTTGGATTATTATATGCAGCGAAATTTCAAAATTTTGATCTAAATTCTACCTAGGATCCATGCAAAAAGCATAAATCAATGATTAGGGTTTTACCTATTGGGCACTCGTGTTTCTACTGATCAAAACTTGAAAGTGGATGAATCAAACGCCAGCCGGAAGGTACAGCATCTCTACGGTATCCACACGGAGTGAACAATGACCTCTCGCCCTCCACGAATCTGTTAGGATGTGTTTTTCTCTCTAGGAATTAGGATTCAATATTTTTTGAGTGATTTAGGGTTTTAGGAAGCTTATGAGCATGTATTTAATGTGCTGCCCTCAAGCCCCTTTTTATAGAACTTAGGCAAGCCACAATCCTAGTCCTACTAGGATAATGCTTCCAAAATCCTAATCACACTTAACAACTCATTTTATCCTTATCCTAGAGATAATGAGGAAAGATAGGACTTATCTATTAATTATGTAATATTAGATAATATGATCTCATAATATAAATATCTTAATATTAGATAATTGCATATAGTTATCAAATATCAAAATAATATTATCCCATAATATATTTATCTAATATTTGATAATGTAATTATTTGATATTACTTTAATATCAAATAATATCATATAATATATATATATTACGTGAATAACACATTATTATTATTAATAATACTATATATATACACGAAAATAAGTCTAATTAATTGGATATTAATATAATTAAAGTCCAATTAATTATTATCTTATTCTTACTCCTTTTGTGTGACCTTGTAGGTTCTTACTACGTTAACAATGACTCATTATTGAGCTATAGATAGTGAGCGGTATCTAGTAATACATCACTACCACTCAAGTAGTAAGAATGTCTATGATTCGACATCCACCTAATACATGATCAACGTTTTACATCATAACCCTTTTGTAATAATATCTAAATTGAACTGGAGGCATGAAATGTGTCATCCTCGTCAATGTTCAATTTATATTTCTTGATACTGAGTAGACTTAAAATAAATAATTCATATCCCATATTAATCCAATTAAGCATGGCCATGCATTTCTAAGTTTCACTCAATCAAGGAGCCCAAGGATATTTCTCTTTTATACAAGAGTAACAAAATTCTATCTACATCACTCACTTCCCTCTGCACGATTCATGACACACCTAATCAATGCCCTATTCGTCATCCTGATTAAAGGTGACATAGGACAATATTAAGGTGAGTAATTCCTTATGTAGGAAACCATAGTGACTTCAGGTTAAAAGTTTATGTATATTTGTGATAATATGAGAATAACTTATGACACGTCTATCCATACAATATTCTCATAGTGGGTCAATCCAGTACATTGTTCACTAATAATATACTCATGTATTGACTTGATATCACATATCCATGATTCGTAATCATCAGTCATTATACATGCTAGTCTCGATATATTATTACTATCATTTTCGTAATAATACTTGACTAGGGGCATTTTAGGAATAACGAAGCTATTCCAAGGATAATTATTATATTAAGTTATAAATCATGCAGAATAATAATAAAATTATAAAAATAAAATATAATAATTAAATTATCTAAAATAAAATATAATACATTGTGTATTACTTCAATCATTTATATGATTAGTTCCTAGGACACACACCAACAGAAGTGTCCTTCAATATTTTTAAAGCTTTATCCCTTTTGTATGAAGGTAATACCTATTACAGAGTAGATACATTGGCTAGTTGCATGAGAGATGTAATGCATGAAATTTGCATAAATCAATCATTAGCAATAGGAATGGTTGATGCATCAAAGTTTATTGATCCTAAGATCTTAGAGCAAATTAATTACCTTAAAGTAAATTATCTAGTTTTTATTAAGAAATCATTCAAAGATCTGAGAGAAAGACTAAGTAAATCTATCCCATCAATAAGAAAACCTACCTGAAGTATGCTTACCTGGGGAAAAATTCAATATTACTGATTATAATTGCTACTACCTTTACTCTTAATCAAGAAGAGAAGTTATTGAGAATTCTAAATGAGTATAAAATAATACTTGGATGGTTGGTAATTGATATAAAGGGTATAAATCCTTCAATCTATATGCATAAAATCCTAATGGAGGATAATTATAAGTTGTCAGTAAAGCATTAGAAAAGATTGAATCCTAACATGAAAGAGGTGATCAGAAAAGAAGTGATTAAATGGCTAGATATAAGAATAATCTACCCAATCTCTAATAATTAGTGGGTAAGTCTAGTTCAAGTTGTGCTCAAGAAAGATAGAATGACTATTGTGCCCAATGAGAATAATAAACTGATTCTATAACAAATTCTAACTAGTTAGAGAGTATGCATTAATTGCAGAAAGCTTAACAATGCCACTAGAGAAAATCACTTCCTTCTTCCATTTATAGATCAGATGCTAGATAGATTAGCTGGGTAAGCCTATTATTGCTTCTTGGATGGGTACATGAGATATAATCAAATTTCAATTGTACTATAAGATCAAGAGAAAATCAATTTTACATGTGCCTATGGTACATTTGCCTTTAAGAAAATGCCCTCTGGCTTTTGCTATGCTTTTGTAACATTTTAGAGAACAATGTTAGTAATCTTCTCAAACACGATAGAGAAATTTATCAAAGCATTTATTGATAACTTCTCAATTTTTGGTGAATTATATAATCAATGTCTCTTTAATCTGGAAAAAGTATTACAATGCTGTGTGGACACAAATTTGGTTCTAAATCAAGAAAAATGTATTTTCATGGTAAAAAAGGTATTATGATGGGTCATAAGGTGTCTATTCAAGGGATTGAAGTTGATCGAGCAAAAATTAAAATAATTAAGAAATTACCTTCTCCTACATTAGTTAAAGGCATCCAGAGTTTTCTAGGCCATGCAAGGTTTTACAGAAGATTTATGAAAGACTTCTAAAAAATCACAAAGCTACTCTACATGTTACTAGAAAAAGGATGTCCTATTTGTGTTTGATGAGAAGTATGTTGTAGCTTTCCAAACTTTAAAGAATGCCTTAGTATCTGCACTAGTTATAATAGGTCCAAATTGGAATTTTCCTTTCAAGATGATATGTAATGCAAGTGACTATACTATTGCAGCTGTTCTTGGTCAAAGAAAAATAAAATTTTCCAAGCTATATACTATGCTAGCCGAACACTCTCCAATGCCAAATTGAATTATGCAATAATAGAAAAAGAGCTCCTAGTAGTAGTATTTGCATTTGATAAATTCAAAACTTATTTAATTAGGTCGAAAGTAATTGTATACACGGATTATTCAACTATCAAGTACTTAGTCAAAAAGAAAGATGCTAAGCCAAGACTAGTTAGATGAGTGCTTCTATTACAAGAATTTGACCTCGAGATTAGAGATAAGAAAGAGACTGAGAACTTAATTGCAGATTATCTATCTCGTCTAGAGCCATTTGAGCAGAAGGCAGAATTATTAATTGAGGAGAATCTCCCAAATGAGTAGCTCTTTACTATGAAATCACTTTCTACTCCTTAGTTTGCTACTTTATCAATTATTTGGCCAATGGAGTCATGCCTTATGAGTTATCTAGCTAACAAAATTAAAAGTTTCTTGCTGATGTAAAGTACTACTTTTAGGAGGATCCCTTCTTATATAAGCATTGCCTAGACAAAATTATTAGAAGATGTGTCCTAGAAGAAGAGATGGCCAACATTTTGCATCATTGCCGTTCATCCTCATATGCTGGTCATTTTGGAGCAAATAAAATAGCTACTAAATCATTACAATTAGAATTTTATTGGCCTACACTCTTCAAAGATGCTTAAGCATTTGTAGTAGCTTGTGATAGATGTCAAAGAACTGGAAATATTTCAAGAAGACATGAAACCCTTCTAATTAATATCTTAGAGGCTGAGTTATTCGATGTATGGGTAATTGATTTCATGGGGCCTTTTCTATCCTCATTTAGCAACTAATTCATCCTAATAATTGTTGATTATGTACCTAAATGGTTTAAAGCAATTAGTTTTCCTATAAATGATTCTAGAATTATCATGAAATTCTTGAAAAGGAATATCTTTACAAGGTTTAGGGTACCTAGAGCAATTATTAGTGATGGAGGAAAGCACTTCTGTAGTCAATTACTTCAATCGATGCTAGCAAAATATAGAGTTATGCATAAAGTTACAACTCTATATCACACACAAACTAACAGGCAAGTAGAAATCTTTAATAAGGAGTTGAAGTGGATACTAGAAAAGATAATGAATTCTAATTGAAAGGATTAGGCAAAAAAGCTTAATGATGCACTATGAGCTCATAGAACAGTATTCAAAACTTTGATTAGTATATCTCTTTACTAATTGGTTTATATGGTAAGGCATGTCATCTTCTAGTAGAATTAGAGCACAAGGCATATTAGGCAATCAAAGCATTGAATTTTGACTTAAAGGTGGCTAGTGAAAAGAGGCTAATGCAGTTAAATGAACTTGAAGAATTTTGTTAACAAGCATATGAGAATGCCAAGTTATATAAGGAAAAAACAAAGTTATGGCATGACAAAGGAATAATGAGAAAAGAATTTACTTCAGGATAGAAAGTTCTACTATATAATTCAAAGTTGAAGCTTTTTCCAGGAAAGTTAAGATCAAGATGGTCAGGATTATTCATAAGGATTATTCATAATAGGTTAAGTCTAGCCATATAGTATAGTAAAAATTCAAGATAGAGATTGAATATTCAAGGTGAATGGTTAAAGACTAAAAAAATACAAAAATGATGCACTTAACACTTTGAAGACTATCCTTACACTTAAAGAACCAACTAGTAAGTTTTAAAAATAAATAAATAAAAGAAAAAAACAAATAAAGCAATAGATTAGGATTTTGTCTAGCTAAAGATATTAAAGAAAAATGGCTACTTGGGAGGTAACCTAAGATTTCTTTCTTTACTCTTTCATTTTCTCTTCGTACTCATTTAAGCACACATTACACAACATTTCAATTACAATTTTAGTTTTTATCATTGTTGTCATTTCAATTTAACATGGAGGAATCACTTGCAAAGCTTAGAATCAGATTTCCTACTCTTCCCTAATATGTGCTTAAGAAAATCTACAATGTTAACTTAAAAGAATAAAGACATTTAAGTGTTTAGGCCTTCTTAAGGATATATGCTAGATCATTAAAGCTAAGATACACTTAGTAGGTGAGTTTAATAAATCATTTCTTAAACATAAGGTAGGAATAGGAAGAAGTTCTTACTCCAAAAAAAGAAAAGCTAAAAGAATAAGAGTCTGCCATAAGTGTGCGAGGTGGTCATGTAACAAGCTTTGTAGGAGTAAAAGAATGATTTTAATAAATTAAGAAGATAAAATCAAATTCATAAAGGATGGAGTGAGTAAAAAGTCACCGAATAATATCATTCAAACTCTTGAGATGCATCCTAATGGAGATATTCATATTATTTTTCTTGATTTAATGAAATTATTCAACACAAAAAAAGAGTGCTATATTTTTGGGAATTTGACTGTAAAAGATCCTATTTGCCATTTTATAAGAAAACTAGATGGAAAGTAAATTCTTGACTCATAGAAGGCATTTAAGCCATTACTAAACGTAAAACTAAAGAAAAATGTAAGCCACAATCACAACTACTATTCATATTAATGCTTATATTTTCTATCTTTCCTTTTCTTTTTATCTTTTTAGTGTTTTTTTAAATTTTTATACATTTCTCTCCTTTTTCATTTTATCTTTTCAGTAGCCTTTTGACTTTCTTTACATTTCTTTTTTTGCTTTGTTTAATTTTTTCACACCATCATTGCACCTGATAGTTCTCCAGAACATTTTTCAAACTTCTTTTAATAGTACATGATTTGCATTATCTCCTTGTTACTACTTTTTTATTATAAAATAGGCATTCTTATAGTTGTTAATGAAAATTTTTTAAAAGTAAGGAAGAAAAAAAGCATAAAAAGCCATCAAAATGCAAATTTAAATATATGTTTTTAGATAATCTTATGCTAGAAAGGATGGAGAATTTCTAGAAGCAATCAATGATCTTGGTAATATATTAACTGCTAGAAAGATTAATATTGTGTACAAGGGAAGGCTCCATAGCTTAAAAGAAAGTGCAGGAATTTTTGCAAATATTAGAGGTAGCAAAGTACTAAGTATCCTTGTAAAAGGTTTGAATGATAAGAAATACACTATTGGTAAATAGTTAAAAGTTTCAAGCTTGCTTCAATATAGAGGATGCATGCTTTATAATGTTAAAGCCTTTATTGCTTTACATGGTAGTCTGGAAATATTGGATGGATTTTTCAATATTGCATATTAGGTTAACTTGTACTTTCATAAAAAACTAATAGGTTTGTTAAATGTTAATGGTCTTTATCATGGTTTGTTGCCTTTTTTTTTATCACACTACGAAATAGGGATTCATACCCTAAGCAACTCATCATGCTATAATGTCTGCCTTAACTATTGATCAACTGATTGACCAAATGTAAATCTATACACCTACACTAAATCCATTAGTAAAATAGATAGATTAGGAATCCCCATATAGCAGTATGAAGCAAGGGTCAAATACCACTTTCCGGTTGTAATTTTCTTTACTTATAGAGTTTTACTCTTAAAATTTCTTTTATGTGCGAATTTCCTATTTAATAAAAAAAATTCTAATTTATTATAGACATTAGGGACAATGTCTACATTAGATTAGGGGCAGAAAAAAAAATTTTGTTATGAGATTTTGTTAGTAAAACCATGAGATTTATCATATATAAAAAGGATGGCTAAGTAAAAAGTTATTTTTAACTCTTGATATGCATCCCTTTAATTAAAAAAAACTTTATCTTGATCTATCTTTTTTCTTAAAAAAATAAATAAATTAAAGGTTTTCTTGCCTATTTGGGTACTTTTCAATAATTATAAAGATTTTATAGCATAATTGAATAGCTTTCTTGCTTCTTAGAATTAATGAGTTTGGCAATGGATTTTGAGTTAAATGAATTGAGTTGGAAGTCCTTAATCATGAGCTTTTGAGCTTGCTTATTTAATCATTACTATATTTCTTGTGTGTGACATTTACTTATTAAGTTATCACTTTAGAACTCATATAAAACCTAGTTGAGATTACATTTCACATGCATGCTCAAATATGATAAAGGCATCTTTTCTCTTATTTTAGCCAGAACCAAATACCTAACCTTGAAATTTTACCATTAATAAGCCCCTTTGAGCTTAATTAACTATTTCTTTATTTTTATCCTATAATATGTCTTTTAATGAAATATCAAGTGTCTTTACCAAATCCTAGGAAGTAATAAAGCATTTAAATCTTTGTAAGATAGGTTCTTAACAAATTGTGGGGGTATATGCATTAACAATTTCAAAGTTGCATATGTTGTGTTTAAAAAAAATAAAAAAAAAATAAAAAAAATATAACAAAAAAAGAAGGAAATTGAAAGGTTCTTGAATTCAAATATCAAGTTGTTGTGCTAAGATAAAATTGTTCATATATTAACCATGTTTCAATTGCTCTACTAATTCTTTCTTTGCTTTAGCATTTCATATCCTAATTTTATCTTTTATTTACCTTGATCTCATTACAACCTTTAATAAGACATTTTAATTTGAAATGTGTATGTGACTTAGGTAGTGGAGGTTAAGAATTTATACAAGCTTATGGTAATGCAATCTTCAATAGGTTTAATTTAAGTGAAATAGTTACCCTTAAGCATTTAAGAGAGGATGAGTTGCAATGATTCTATCAATTTGGTTCATTCCTTCTCAAATGAAGTTACAATTCTTTTTTGGTTTTAAATGTCAAGTTTTATTAATTTATGAATGCTATGATTGCTGGAAATCGTGCATCATACATGCACAGCGGAATAAAATTTTGCATGATTTCCACTAAGGATCCATGCGAATTTAGAATGCCATAGATTAGGGATTAGGATTTATACCTTTCGGCCAAAAATCTTCTGTTCGCTATACAGCAAATCCGATCTGCTTCTATCCGTTTTCCAATCTGATATGCTCTCCAATTCATGAACCAGAATAGAATCTAGTAGATCAGATCACCAGTGCAACGTTTAATATAGCTGCACCTCTATGGTATCCACACGAACCCGTGAATCACCGATGAATGTCCACACAAACACCGGTTGGAATTGATCTCCTTTCACCTCGTAGTGCTAGCTACGCCTCTTTAGGAGTTTTGATCAAAGAGAGGTGCTAGGATTTTTCTATGCCTCTTTTGGGGTGCGTGAATAATGATAATAATAATCCTATTATTACCCAACAAGCCTATTTAAATAGGTGCATAGAAAAACCTAACCTATTTGGGCTTTATTCCATATACAATTATAGGCTTACTATTGGGCCTTATAATTATAACATGAATTCCCAAATATTAGGCCTAAACAATTTGGTCCATTAATTCCAAATTCACTAGGCTCTAAGTGTGCGACCCTATAGGCTCTCATTACGTTGGCAATGACCATTAATCATATTAATGATCATAAACAATGATTGATGTCTAGCAACACATTATTGTTACCCAAGCAATGAGAAAGTCGATGATTTGACTAAACCTTTACACGTGATCATCACTTATGTCCTTTTGTCCTATACATCAAGATTGAGCACGAGACATGGACCCTGTCATTCCCGTATAGTCCAATCTTAAGGTTTCTTGATTCCTAAGTAAGCTGACTGAAATAAATGTAATCGACATCCCATGTCAATTCATCTAAGCATGGCCATGCATTTTCTCAACTTTACTTAATCAAAGGGCCTAGAGATGTTACTCTTGTTATATAGGAGGGACAAATCCCATCTTGATCACACAAATCCCTCCGCATGATATGTGGCATATCCAATATCTACCCTTACATTCACTCAACCTTTAGTGATATAGAATAGTATCAAAATATGAAATTCACATGTAGGGAACCTTGGTGATCTCAGGTCAAAGGACCATATTAATAATGATCACTAAGAACCACTCATGACACTCATATAATAATCTATGTAGTGTTCTTAATATGGGTCGGTCCAGTATACAAGCTCTCTAACTTATACTCATGTGTAAACTTAATATCCCATATAAGTCTTCACACATGCTAGTCTTAACATATCAAAGCAACCTAATCCACAATGATATATGACTAGGGACATTTAAGAATACAATTATTCTAAGGTTATTATCATAATTGAATATATATTACGTAGACAATATATACAAATATAATAATTGGAATTGCCATTAAAATAACATGATTTAAAATTACAATCACCAATATGATTGGTTTCAGGGCATATACACTAACAATGATATCTTTGTACTTTAAGTGTTTTCTTACTTATGAATTTGCACTCTTGAATTCATAGGAAGATTAATGTTTAGTTTTTGGTTTTGCATTTGTTCGAGGACATCCAAAAGTTAAGTGTAGGAGAATTTGATAAATAAAATATTTACATATTTATTTTCCCTTATATGCATTTTAGGATATTATATAAGCTTAATTTAATAAATTTGATTACATTTTGTGAATGGGTTATGATTTTGAGATAAAATTAGATTTTTTAGATTATGCTAGATTTCAACTATGTTTTAGGTTTTAAGTTGTATCTAGAGGTTTGGATATCAGATTGGATCATTCTTTATATGGATCAAAAGGTAAGAGAGAGCTCTTCAACTTTTATGAAATAGCTAAAGCCTAATTCTACCTCTAAGGACTTCAAAATGTACTTAAAATCTGAAATAATGGTTTTGTCTAAATTTGACCTTTGCCTACTGATTTAGCCATAACTAGAGCTATAGATATTGAAATTAGTGTTTCTTAATTGTGTTTTAAAGTTAAGATCAAGCTTTACAACTTCCATGTTGACTAAAAAATGTGAATCCACCATTTTGATTAATAGAAAATGGCAATAATCCAAAAGTGTGGTTACTATAAGGTTAAGATTGGTGGCTTGACAAGTTGAAATATTTACACCCATTCATCTGTAAACACAAAGCAGTTGAATACACAAGGAATAGAAAATTTTAGAGAAGAAGTAGAACGCATTTAGAGTTTAGTCTCATGCATTTTTAGTTCTTCTTGCATGCCTCCTAAATGGAAGTTTAGGTAGTATTTTTATATGGATGATTTTACCTTCTACATGGATGGCTACAATTTTTATTTTTATGCATTTATAATTGTATCTTTATTTTTTAATCATGAATGTTATGAATTAAATCCTCATTTTTTGAGGGTGATGATTTAGCTTAATGATAACAAATTGAATTCTATTTTATTGAATCTAATTTCAATTTTCTTCTTCATGATTGAATTTTAATTATTAATCTTAATGCTTTCAATTGACTGATCACCTTTTGAATGATTTCAATATGCATGTTGAGATTAGAACGAGATGCATGTTTATGGATCCTATAATTAAAATCATAAATTGCATATGAAATAGGAATATATTCATATACTTTGTGTAGTCTTAATAAGTTCCATAAATCATAAAGCATTATTAGTTATTTTAATTCATATAAGAATATAGTGAATTAATAATTGATGATAAAATTACTTAACCTTAGAAAAGGCTAGTAATTAATTTAAGAAAACTCAACAATCAATTAGGAAGATAAAAATTAGATTAGAATAGATAGATAATTTAATCCAAATTTATTAAATGAAGTATGATCCCTAAGGCCTTATTCATAGTTACTTTTACACTAATTGCATTCATATTTATTTTAATTACTTTGTATATTCTTAACTAATCAATTTACTAAATAGTGTTTAAATTATTAATTTTGGTACTTAGTGAAATAATCCTCATGGGAATAATATTTTACTTATTACTTGATTACTTATTTACAACAGTATACACTTGCGCCAATTGACAAACTATTTTACACGTAATAGCCACAACCATAATAGGAAGTTTATCGCCACTTATAACTTGAGGAATTATAAACTAATAGATTTATGAAAACAAAGCCATTTCAAATTTTAAAACATCAAATCCCATTACAAGTACACCTACAAGAGATATATAGAAAGTAGTTATGATCATAAGTTATTAATAGCATGCAAATTCCTTAAAATCTTTTAGAATGACAATTTATCTCATTAAATCACCAACTTGTTAGAACTTATTTTATTTTATGTTTAATTGATGAAAATATCTCAAGGAGTTACTATATAAAATTTTCCCAATTGTTATGATAAGTTGGTTAAATAATTTCAGGTACTTTAAATATGAAGTAATAATTTCAAGCACTAAACATATATGGAATAATGAATAGTCAAATGCATAATAGATATAAATAGTTCATTTCATAAGTGGGTCAATTAAGTAGAGTATAAATTTACTATATTATGTAATCATGAAAGTTAATAATCTAAGGTACAAAATATATAAGTAGTAATGGATAATAAAGTACATAATAATTGGATAATCATTTATTTCACATATGAGTCTTATATTGGTAACTAGTATATTATATTATATAAGAATGAAAGTAATAATCAAGGATAACATAAAAATGTCACAATTACACCAATGAAAACAGAAAGATTTCTATGATGTCGTATATTTTATAATTTAATAATTTAAAATACTAAAAAAATAACTAATAATGGATACTAATAAAAGTTAATATGAAAAATTTCTATGATGCAAAATATTTTACAATGTAAGTAATAATGTAAAGTACAAAATTTAATAATAATATTGGATGACAAAAAATGTTGTCATTTAATATTAAGATTTAGTCATATAATGTTAATTAGTTTACTATGCTATGTAAGATGAACATTGTACTAAAACGATATGAAAATCTAACAAATTTTAATAATTAATTTAATCAAATAAGTGTAATTTTTTATGTTGTTATGAATATTTATATTACTAAGTAGACATTTAAAATTGTAAAAAATTAACAAATAATGTTAGATGAGTAATTAAATATTATAATGCATGTGATTTAGTCATTAATATAACAATATGTAAACAGTTGAGTTTATGTTTTTGTCAAAACTATTATAACAAAAAATTACACCATGTTAAGTTTAAAATTCATTTTCACTATAACCTTAGATCTATTCAAGAGTTGTTTGATCTTCCTAGATGAAACCAACCCTTAAATTGTCTTAAGAATTTAGATAGTTTAGGATATGTCCTTCAGTTATTGTACTTAACTTATCTACTCATTGTTTCACCTTATCGAAATTTCTTCCTTTCCACTATTCTCTGGGTGTGTACTATATTGATGTATAGTATGTAGACTTAGAGAACCATGGGGGATGTTGCCAAAATTTCATCAGTTGTAAAATGTATCGTAGATAAGTTGAGACAATAATTATAGAAATATCTCAAATGGAATAAGTTCATGTCGGTGTGTGTCCAAGAACCAATCATATAGATGATTGAAGTTATACATAATATATTATGTTTTATTTTAGGCAATTTAATTATTATATTTCATTTTTATAATTTTATTATTATTATGTGTAATTTATAACTTAATATAATAATTATCCTTGGAATAGCTTCGTTATTCCTAAAATACCCCTAGTCAAGTATTATTACGAAAAGGATAGTAATAATACATCGAGACTAGCATGTATAGTGACTGATGATTACGAATTATGGATATGTGATATCAAGTCAATACATGAGTACATTGGTAGTGAACAATGTACTGGACTGACCCACTATGAGAATATTGCATGGATAGACGTGTCATAAGTTATTCTCATATGATCACAAATACACATAAACCTTTAACCTGAAGTCACTACGGTTCCCTACATGAGAAATTACTCACTTTAATATTATCCTATGTCATCTTTAATCAGGATGACAAGTAGGGCATTAATTAGGTGTGTCATAAATCGTGCAGAGTGAAGTGAGTGATGTAGATGAAATTTTGTTACTTTTGTATAAAAGAGAAATATCCTTGGGCCCCTTGATTGAGTGAGACTTAGAAATGCATGGCCATGCTCAATTGAATTAATATGTGATATTAATCATTTATTTTAAGTCTACTCAGTATCAAGAAATATAAATTGAACATTGACGAGGATGACACATTCCATGCCTCCAGTTCAATTTGGATATTATTACAAAAGGGTTATGATGCAAAATGTTGATCATGTATTAGGTGGATGTTAAATCACAGATATTTTTACTACTTGAGTGGCAGTGATGTATTGCTAGATACCGCTTACTGTCTATGGCTCAATAATGAGTCATTATTAACGTAGTAAGAATCTACAGAGTCACACAAAAGGAGTAGGAATAAGACAATAATTAATTGGACTTTAATTATATTAATATCCAATTAATTGAACTTATTTTTGTGCATATATATATTATTAAGAATAATAAATTCACGTAATATATATATATATATTATATGATATTATTTGATATTAAAGTAATATCAAATAATTACATTATTAGATATTAGATAAATATATTATGAGAATAATATTATTTTGATATTTGATAACTATATGCAATTATCTAATATTAAGATATCTATATTATGAGATAATATTATCTAATGTTAGATAATTAATAGATAAGTCATATCTCTCCTCATTATTTCTAGGATAAGGATAAAATGAGTTGTTAAGTGTGATTAGAATTTTGGAAGCATTATCCTAATAGGACTAGGATTGTGGCTTACCTAAGTTCTATAAAAGGGGGCTTGAGGGCAGCATATTAGAGACACGCTCATAGACTTCCTAAAACCCTAAATCAATTAGAAAATATCAAAATCCTAGTTCCTAGAGAGAGAAATGCATCCTAGCAGATTGGTGGAGGGCGAAAGGTTGTTGTTCACTCCGTTTGGATATCGTAGAGACGCTGTACCTTCTGGCCAGCATTTGATTCATCTGCTCTTAAGTTTTGATCAGTGGAAACGCGAGTGCCCAATAGGTAAAATTCTAATCATTGATTTATGCTTTTTGCATGGATCCTAGATAGAATTCGGATCAAAATTTTAAAATTCTGCTGCATGTAATAATCTGAATTCCTAACAGTGGTATCAGAGCTTCTTGTAAAAATATAGTTCTGATTATGTGTTTTACCATCTTTGATGAATATTTATATGATAAATACACGTCAAATCTGTTTCGATTTAAATCAGAAGTTACACGTTTTGATGAATGTTTATGTGATAAATTAATATCAAATCAGTTTCTGTTTAAGCTAGATATATATGAGATATATGCAAACTCGTGTATGATTTTGATTTCATAGATATATATATATATGATATATATGATCTGAATTTTGAATCTGATTATCAATTGATGAGATTAATTGTATGAATATGATCATAAATTTTTTTTCTTCATATTCAAATCTATTTTATGCATAATTTTGAGTTTTCAAATGATAAATCCTTAAATCTATTCTGACCATGTGATGTTCTCTGCGTTTAAAGCATATAACCTAGTCAGCACAGAATTAATGTGATTAATTCTGAATCTATAAAGACTTGTTTAAATTCATTTAATATGATTAAATTAAATCTGGTCTATGAGGTATATGTATGCTTTAATTTATTTGAACACGGCTGGATCTATTTTGATATGATTAAAATTATTCAAAATGTTTGGATGTAAATCCTATTTTTAAACTATGATTTGAATGTCAATCATATAGTCGAATTGTTCGACTTCGGGTGTATCAATTGTTAGCAAAATGAATTAAAATTTGAATGTCAGATGAATTCAATTTTTGGCCCGGGGGGCTCTGCCCCCTTGACCCTCGCCCGCTAACTGGCTAGCGGGACTGCTGTGCTAACTCTACATAGCGTTCAAAAATTATTTTTGTTTTTAAGGCACTGTTTTAGAACATGATTTTTTATGATGATTATGTTATGAAATATATATGTCAATCATCCTCCTTATCTTAGTTACATATATTTCTTAGCAATTATTACATATAATGCATGAATGTGTTGCAGAGTATGGCCTTTGGAGTTTTTAATGGAATGATTTTAAAATACAACCTATGTGTCATGTCTTCCTCTATTTCTCTAATGTATATTCTCTTCTCATCTCAATTCCCCCTAAATGTAACTCGGGGTTTCTGTTGTAAATTTGTAATTGCAATGGAGCATTCTTGGCTTGGAACAACGAGAAGCTAAGGAGTTGAGACAAGAAGAAGCTAAGGAGTTAGTTAGAAATGTCATTAGAAAATAGAATTTTGGGGCCATACTATGTGACATTTTGATTATGTTGATGAGCATGCATTTACTATGTGATAGAATGTGTTCCTACTATGTGATAGTTCTATTCATTGCATAATATATGATGTGCAATAGTCTATTTTATTCATTTACTTTATATGATGTATGAGATATGCTAGATATATTGCATGAATAAATAGGCTAGTTATGGTGAGATCTGATAATAATTAAGTTAAAATCCCTCATCTAAAATATTAAGTCAGTAATAATTTATGATGCCTTCCAATGTTTGGCACTCATCAAGGCCTCGATCAACATAAGGTAGGTGTGCCAAAGTAAGGTACCTCATTTATCTTGATGAGATGCGACTGGATAATAATGATATCCGAATGTCAAATATTAGGTCCGACTTAACCAGGATATCTCTATAGGATTGAGACCTAGAGGCATAGGGTTGGGCTTTAGTTCATAAGATGGACTAGAACAAGTGTTGTTCACCTAACAATCCAAGGGTTATATATGATATAATTGGCAAGTGTTCCCTACCTAAATAACTAAGTTTTAAGTGATTAGCCAAAGCTAACTAAAGGCTTGGTGAAATATGGATCTTGACCCATTAGAATGCTTAGACAATATAACTTTCCGAATTAATAGTGAGGGCTATTAATTTGAATGAAATAGTGGGAGGTACATTTAATAAAAGACTTTATTAAATGTTTTAAATTTAATACTTACTTTGCATATTTATGTCATAGATAACTAATGGCTAATACATCAAATAACTTATCACTACGATTGGTCCTTGAGAAGGACAAACTTAATGGGACAAACTTCCTGGACTGGTACAGGAATTTGAGGATAGTCCTCAAACATGAGCGAAAAATGTATGTCCTAGAGGAACTTATTCCTCAAGAACCTAAAGCTATTACCCCTCGAGCTCAAAAGAATGCTTATAAGAAGCATCATAATGATGCATTAGATGTCGGTTGTCTCATGTTGGCTGCCATGGACTCTGAGCTTCAAAAGCAACATGAGAACATGGAAGCTTATGACATGCTTGAGCATCTTAAGAAGCTTTATGAAGACCAAGCTCGGCATGAGAGGTTTGAGGTGATAAAAGCATTGTTTCAGTGCAAACTGGCAAAAAGAAACCCTGTTGGGCCTCATGTACTCAAAATAATTGGGTATGTTGAGAACCTTAAGAGATTGGGTGCTCCACTAAGTCAAAAGTTAGCCACTGACTTAATTCTGCAATTGTTGCCATAGAGTTATGGTCAATTTATCATGAATTATAACATGAATGAAATTTACAAACCACTGCCAGAATTGTTAAGCATGTTAAGAACTGCTGAACAAAATTTGCAAAAGACAAAGCCTAATACCATAATGATGGTTCAAAAAGGCAAAGGAAAAGGAAAAGGCAAGGGAAAAAACAAGAAGGATTCCAAATCCAAAGGCAAGCCCAAATCTAAATCCTCTACACTGAAACCAAAAAGGGGTGTGGCTAAGGAAGGGATATGCTTCCATTGTGGTCAGACCGGACATTGAAAAAGAAACTGTAAGGTCTATCTAGAATATCTGAAAAAGAAGAAGGGAAGTGAGACTTCCGCTTTAGGTATCTATGTTATAGAAATTAATGTTTCAACTTCTACATCTTGGGTATTAGATACCGAATGCGGTTCTCACATTTCTACAAATGTGTAGGAACTACAAAGGAGTAGGACTCTAGCTAAAGGCGAAGTGGACGTACGAGTTAGCAATGGAGCAAGAGTTGCTATGCTAGTTGTAGGAACATATTATCTATCTTTACCTTCTGGTTTAGTAATAGAATTAGAGGATTGTTATTTTTTGCCTGCTATCAGCAGGAATAGTATTTTTGTTTCTTGTTTGGACAAGAAAGGTTTTTCATTTATAATAAAGGACAAAAGTTGTTCAGTTTATTTAAATGAAATATTTTACTGTAGTGCACAAATGTTCAATGGGCTCTATATTCTTGATCTTGAAATGTCTGTCTATAACATAAACACTAAGCGATTTAAATCAAATGATTTAAATCCAACCTATCTTTGGCATTGTCATTTAGGCCATATAAATGAGAAGTGCATATCCAAGCTCCATAAAGATGGATTCTTGGATTCATTTGATTTTGAATTATATGAAATATGCGAATCTTGTTTGCTTGGAAAAATGACTAAAACACCATTCATTGGACACAGTGAAAGGGCTAATGATCTATTAAGTCTCATACATATTGATGTATGTGGGCCTATTAGTTCACCTGCTAGAGGAGGTTTCCAGTACTTCATTACATTTACTGATGATTTTAGTAGATATGGATATGTGTATCTTATGAAACATAAATCAGAATCCTTTGAAAAGTTTAAGGAATTCAAGAATGAAGTGCAAAATTAACTTAGTAAAAGTATTAAAACACTTCGATCAGATTGAGGTGGAGAATACTTAAGCTAAGAATTTGATGACTATCTAAAGGAGTGTGGTATACTATCACAACTCATTCCACATGGAATGACACAATGGAATAGTATTTCAAAAAGGAGGAATCGTACCTTATTAAACATGGTACGATCTATGATGAGTCATACAAACCTTCTAATTTCCTTTTAGGGACATTCTCTAAAGACAACTGCTTTTACCCTCAACTGTGTTCCCTCTATATGAGATATGGATTGGGAAACGTCCCAGCTTGTCTTTTATGAAGATTTAAGGTTGTGAGGCCTATGTAAAACGTCAAGTTTCTGATAAGCTCGGACCCAAATCGGACAAGTGCTACTTTGTAGGGTATCCTAAGGAAACTAAGGGATACTATTTCTATAATCCTAGTGAAGGCAAAGTGTTTGTCGCACGAACTGGTATTTTTCTGGAAAGAGAATTTATCTCTAAGAAAAACTGTAGGAGGAAAGTAGAAATCGAAGAAGTGCGAGACTCACAAAGTAACACTGAACTTATAATAGAGCCTGAAAAAAGACCACAAGATGTTGTGGGTCAGGAACTAGCTCAAGTAACACAAGGCCCACATAAGTCTGGTAAGATACGCCATAAGCCTGAGAGATATGGATTTCTTGTAACTCAAAATGGCGATATTTTGCTCATGGATCAAGATGAGCCTATAACTTACCAAGAAGCTATAAAAGGGCCAGACTCTGAGAAGTGGCTTGAGGCCATGAAATCTGAGATGGATTCCATGTATACTAACTAAGTATGGACTTTGGTTGATCCACTTGAAGGGGTAAAATCCATTGGGTGCAAATGAGTTTTCAAGAAGAAAATCAACATGGATGGTAATGTGCAAACCTTTAAGGGACGATTAGTCACAAAAGGTTATAGGCAAGTTCATGATATAGACTATGATGAGACCTATTCCCCAGTTGCCATGCTTAAATCCATCTAGATTTTGCTTGCTATTATAGCTTTTTATGATTATGAAATCTGACAGATGGATGTCTAAATTGCTTTTCTTAATGGAAAGCTCCTCGAGGATGTGTACATGACACAGCTCGAGGGTTTTATCATTCCTGAAACTGCTGGAAAGGTATGTAAGCTACAACGATCCATTTATGGATTAAAGCAAGCTTCACGGAGTTGGAATCTTTGTTTTGATGAGGCAATCAAAGAATTTGGTTTCATAAAAAATGAAAATGAATCTTGTGTTTACAAAAAGGTTAGTGGGAGCATAATTATTTTCATTGTATTGTATGTGGATGACATACTACTCATCCGAAATGATATCCCTACACTGCAAATAGTAAAGACTTGGTTAGGGAATTATTTCTCGATGAAAGACTTAGGTGAAGCTGCCTATATACTAGGTATTAAGATCTATAGAGATAGATTAAGAAAATTGCTTAGCCTAAGTCAGAGTACATACATAGATAAAGTGTTAAAACAGTTTAACATGCAAGAATCTAAAAGAGGATTTTTGCCTATGTCGCATGGCATAAATTTGTCCAAAGCTCAGTGTCCTTCGACACAAGATAAAAAGGATCGCATGAATAAGATACCATATGCATCAGCAATTGGATCTATCATGTATGCCATGATATGTACTCATCCTGATGTCTCATATGCTTTAAGCATGACGAGCAGGTACCAGACAAATCCAGGTGAACCTCATTGGACTGCCGTTAAGAATATCCTTAAGTACTTAAGAAGGACTAAAGATTCATTCTTAATATATGGAGGAGAGGAAGAACTTGTTGTAAAAGGTTACACTGATGCCAGTTTCTAATCCGACAAGGATGACTTTAGATCACAATCAGGTTATGTATTTAGCCTAAATGGTGGTGCTATATGCTGGAAAAGTTCAAAGCAGGAAACAGTGGCCGACTCTACTACAGAGGCTGAGTATATTGTTGTATCTAATGCATCAAAAGAGGCTGTTTGGATTAAAAAGTTCATTACTGAATTTGGCGTTATTCCTAGCATTGCAAACCCAATGGATCTCTATTGTGACAATAATGGAGCCATTGCACAAGCCAAGGTACCCAGATCTCAACAGCGATCCAAATATATACTTAGGTGCTTCCATCTCATTCGAGAAATCATCGATAGAGGAGATGTGAAGATATGCAAAGTACCAACTGATGATAATATCACCGACCCACTAACAAAGCCTTTAGTGCAGAAAAAGCATAATGGTCATACTATGTCACTTGGTATTAGATACATGAGTGATTGGCTCTAGTCCAAGTGGGAGATTGTTTGTGTGTGTCCAAGAACCAATCATATAGATGATTGAAGTTATACACAATATATTATGTTTTATTTTAGGCAATTTAATTATTATATTTCATTTTTATAATTTTATTATTATTATGTGTAATTTATAACTTAATATAATAATTATCCTTGGAATAGCTTCGTTATTCCTAAAATACCCCTAGTCAAGTATTATTACGAAAAGGATAGTAATAATACATCGAGACTAGCATGTATAGTGACTGATGATTACGAATTATGGATATGTGATATCAAGTCAATACATGAGTACATTGGTAGTGAACAATGTACTGGACTGACCCACTATGAGAATATTGCATGGATAGACGTGTCATAAGTTATTCTCATATGATCACAAATACACATAAACCTTTAACCTGAAGTCACTACGGTTCCCTACATGAGAAATTACTCACTTTAATATTATCCTATGTCATCTTTAATCAAGATAACAAGTAGGGCATTAATTAGGTGTGTCATAAATCGTGCAGAGTGAAGTGAGTGATGTAGATGAAATTTTGTTACTTTTGTATAAAAGAGAAATATCCTTGGGCCCCTTGATTGAGTGAGACTTAGAAATGCATGGCCATGCTCAATTGAATTAATATGTGATATTAATCATTTATTTTAAGTTTACTCAGTATCAAGAAATATAAATTGAACATTGACGAGGATGACACATTCCATGCCTCCAGTTCAATTTGGATATTATTACAAAAGGGTTATGATGCAAAACGTTGATCATGTATTAGGTGGATGTTAAATCACAGATATTTTTACTACTTGAGTGGCAGTGATGTATTGCTAGATACCGCTTACTGTCTATGGCTCAATAATGAGTCATTATTAACGTAGTAAGAATCTACAGAGTCACACAAAAGGAGTAGGAATAAGACAATAATTAATTGGACTTTAATTATATTAATATCCAATTAATTGAACTTATTTTTGTGCATATATATATTATTAAGAATAATAAATTCACGTAATATATATATATATATTATATGATATTATTTGATATTAAAGTAATATCAAATAATTACATTATTAGATATTAGATAAATATATTATGAGAATAATATTATTTTGATATTTGATAACTATATGCAATTATCTAATATTAAGATATCTATATTATGAGATAATATTATCTAATGTTAGATAATTAATAGATAAGTCATATCTCTCCTCATTATTTCTAGGATAAGGATAAAATGAGTTGTTAAGTGTGATTAGAATTTTGGAAGCATTATCCTAATAGGACTAGGATTGTGGCTTACCTAAGTTCTATAAAAGGGGGCTTGAGGGCAGCATATTAGAGACACGCTCATAGACTTCCTAAAACCCTAAATCAATTAGAAAATATCAAAATCCTAGTTCCTAGAGAGAGAAATGCATCCTAGCAGATTGGTGGAGGGCGAAAGGTTGTTGTTCACTCCGTTTGGATATCGTAGAGACGCTGTACCTTCTGGCCAGCATTTGATTCATCCGCTCTTAAGTTTTGATCAGTGGAAACGCGAGTGCCCAATAGGTAAAATCCTAATCATTGATTTATGCTTTTTGCATGGATCCTAGATAGAATTCGGATCAAAATTTTAAAATTCTGCTGCATGTAATAATCTGAATTCCTAATAGTTCATACCTTTTAGAGTTGGAGTGATAAGGTGGATTTAGGGCACATAACAAACATGCATATATAATTGAATTATATGATGACTTGGGACCTTGTAGGCTAATTACACCATATTTGTTAACAAAAGTTAGATAAACTTGTGAGATTGATTATGTGATGCATATTGAAATAATGCTACTGCATTTGTGGACAAAGTCAAAAATTTTGTTGATGATAAGGGGTTAATAAGATGTCCATATAAGAAGTGTTTAAATTCGTTATAGTAGAAATTAGAGACCATGGAAGCATACCTAATAAATAATGGGTTTGATCCATCATACACGAACTAGGTCCATTACAATGAAAAGTATGTATTAGGGTTGAGGTTATGCGTGGAGCACCCACTAATGATGTTGAAAGATGATTGATATCATACATAACTTTGTCGGCCCTCATGCTATCAAAAAAGTAGGTAATAATGATAAAGTTCAAAATGAGGACACTTTAAGGGAGATACTTCTCAGAGCCAAGGCTTTGATTACCTATTTATAGAAGTTAAAATAGAATTGTACCTCAGTTGCATAGCCTTTTTCTTTGTTAAATTTCTTAGTTAAGCTTATGTATTTGAAAGTACTACACAAGGGGACAAATAAGTCATTCGACTCCCTACTTAAGTTATTAAAGGAGGCACTACTGAAGCATAACAAATTGCTCGGGTCATATTACGATGCAAAGAAATGACTTAATAAGTTAGAATTGGGGTACAAATCAATTCATGCCTGTAATGATTGTGCACTCTTTTGGAAAGATCACACTAAAGATGAAATCTATCCAATATGTGGGAAGAGTCGATGGATTGATAAAAATGCAAAAAAAAAGGTTCCTCAAAAGGTGTTATGATATTTTTTGTTAACCTCTAGGTTAAAGCAATTATACAAATCGAGGTACACAGTAAAGGATATAACATGACATCAAACAGGATGATCCACCAAAGATAAGGTTTTACGACATCTTGATGATGGAGAAACTTAGTAGAATTTCGACAAAAAGTATCCTAATTTGTCAATGGAATTGAGGAATGTGTGATTGGGTTTAAGTGCAAATGAATTCAATCCTTTTGATGACATAAGCTTATCATACAACATATGGCCAATTGTGATGACGACCGATAATTTGCCACCCTAGCTTTGTATGAGAGAGTCATTTTTCATGTTAATGCTATTAATCCCTAGGCCACAATCTCCAAGAAAAGACATAGATGTCTTCTTGAGATTGTTTGTCAAAAAACTGAAACAATTGTAGGAGATTAAGTTGAAACTTGGGATGCTACTATGAATAACATGTTCAAGATGCAAGTAGTATTGATGTAGACCATGAACAACTTTCCCACTCAATGTAGTCTATTTAGGTAAAGTGGATAAGGATACAAAGCATGTCCTACTTACAATGAAGACACACCATCAATGTGGATTAAAGGAAAATTTGCTTATTTCAGTCATTGTCAATTCGTTCCGAGGAGCCATAGCTGGTGAATCAATAAAGATTTTGATGGTAAAATTAAGAGGAAAGCCCCTTTGAGATAGTTTACTAATGACATGATTATAGACCAATTAAGTAGGATACATTAGAGACTTCCTAGAAAACATATGTAGTAGGGTGGAGTTAAATGGAAGAGAAGTGTAGATAAACTTAATTGGAGTAAGAAAATTATCTTCTTTGAACTTCCATACTGGCCCACAATGATCTTAAGGCATAACATTAGCATGATGCCATGTTGAAAAAAATGTATGTGATAGCATTATAAGTACATTCCTAGACATTGAACATAAATCAAAGCACACAGATGATGCAAGGTGAGACCTAGCCAACATGAATATAAAGCCAGAATTACATTTATATGAGGAAAAAAGGGAGGTGGATGAAACCACATCCTAGATATACACTCAATGAGGACAATCGACATTGATTTTGTTAGTTCATTAAAAATGTGAAGTTTTCTTATAGGTTTACTGGAAATCTGAGAAAAAACATGGTCAATTATGACACCCAAATCAAGGGGTTAAAATTGCATGATTATCATGTAATTATGTAGTAATTGTTGGCACCTACAATGTGAGCATTTTTGCTAAAAGAGTTGGTATGTCTGATTGTTAAGTTATGCAGTTACTTTAACCAAATCTATGTAAGAACTTCAAACAAGTAAGATTTCAAGCAAGCTAAGGAAGATATTGTACTAATTTTGTGCAAACTTGAAAGGATATATCCTCCATCATTCTTTGATATAATGATCTACTTAGTGATGTACTTGCTTAAGGAAGCATTATTGGGGGGGTTCCATTCATTTTAGGTGGATGTATTCATATGAGAGATATATAAAGAAGTTAAAGGATTGTGTCAAGAACCATGCTCAACCTGAAGGTTCCATCAATGAAAGGTATGTTATAGATAAGTCATTAACATTTTGTTCCATGTATTTACAAAAGATGGAAACAAAATTCAACAACCTCATTGTAATCAGGATATAGGCAATGTAAGAATAAAAAGACGACTGTCAATTTTTAGTTCTCAATGTCGACCCATTAGTAGAAAGCATATTATTCATTTAGACAGGAAGGATTAGGATATTGCAATATGGTACATCCTGAGCCACTTGTATTGTGTAATGAACATAGGTGGCAACTATAGGCAAGTGGTTACCAGAACATTAAACACTTGTAGAGAATACAATTTCCTTCATGGTTTTACTCCAAGTTATCTTCATTACAACCTAATACTATATAATTTTATTTTAGACTTGTTTATGTTGTTATTATTACTTCAAAAAATTGTACAAATTTACCACCTTCACAAAAGTAGACCCCCAAGGCGATTGACAAGTTGTTATCTTTAACTACTTCCAAACTAAGTTTCACAATTATGTTATGTTCAACATGTGTGGTAAATGGAGTTTGCTTCATAA
Source organism: Sindora glabra (assembly GCA_020226215.1). NCBI lineage: Eukaryota > Viridiplantae > Streptophyta > Magnoliopsida > Fabales > Fabaceae > Sindora > Sindora glabra. Next base: position 32,601,343 of record CM035229.1, read on the forward strand.
GTGTTTCTCAATATGCAAAGCATAAGACATAGAATAGCATGATTTTTATGCTTGGAATAAAAAATAACACATTTTATGGTATTTCAAAGGAAGTCATAGAGTTGAGTTATTTACATAATTACCATATGACTCTATTTGAATGTAAATTGTATAACATTAATTGTAGAAAGAAGAAAATTATTATAAACAAAAATATAACAAGCATTTATATTAGTGCTCAAAGGTATAGAGATGATCTTCCCAATGGATCAAACTAGCGAATTATAAATAATGTGGTGCATTGTGATGTATGGGATCTCCTTGATGATAATAATATTAGTGCCAATGGCATATCTTATTTGTAGGACTAAACTGGAAAATTAATCTTCCTGATGGTGATAATATTAGCACCAATGGCATATCCTATAGATAAAAATATAACAAACATTTCTATTGTGCTCAAAGGTCTGGAGATGATCTTCCCAATGGACTGAACTGGCAAATTGTAAATAATGTGGTGCATCGTGATGTATGGGATCCCCCTAATAATGATAATATTAATGCCAATGGCATATCCTATTTGCAGGATAATAACTCCACAAACTTTATTCTCACAATAGATCTTGGAAACTTTACCTTAATTACCTTATGGGATCAGAACCATGACCTTTATTGTGTTTCATCTTCTAGAAATGTTCATCTTTCTTTACAAATATTTGATGACTTTATAAATGACAATGATGATATAAAAGGTCAAACCACTAAGGATTACACAAATGAAGAGATTTTAAAGCTTAATAATGATGACTCAACTAATGAAAAGGATGATAACCCTACAACATTCACTGATAATGAGTCTAATTAAGATCAAATCTTTTTAGTTTCCTAAGTAGTTATTTGGTATTATATTTCGATAACTTTGGATTTTGTACTAAGTGTCATTTCTAACCTATTGTACTAATTATTTAAAACAACTAATGTTGTATATGCAAATGTAATTTACCATAGATGGAAAAATTATTTTATTTATCATAAGTATTACTTACTTCCTGATATAATAACTTTTGTATATGTTTAATTATGCATAACAATGCTTGATAGCCATGGCTGATGTTATGTCACACTATCACAAAGGAAATGGTAGACACGACGCATCACCAGATCCCACTCGTATCCCCTCCCAGTGTGAGACAAGTGAAATTGGTTATGCTCAAGTATTTTACTTTGTATTTTTCTATAAATATATGTTATTAACAGCATGTTATATTTGAAAGCTGCATCGATTCGATAGTTTCGTAACAAATTAAGGTTCTTAACCCTCCACTAAAAAATACAAAAGAATAATGGGAGGTCACTACTTGTCTACTTTGATAAGATAGGCACATGGCAAGCAATTAGTTTGAATCTAAAAGAATTTTGCACGTGATATAAGAATGCTAGTTGGGCAGCATTATGAGCCATTCTATAAAAATTAGAGGCAAGTGCCTGAAGAATAGTGAAAACGTGTTGTGTAGAGAGTTTGTATGAGTACTATGACATATATTTTTTATATTATTTTTTATTTGATAATAAGATTAATGGAAACAATAAATGAAACATTCTTTTATGTATTCCAATGTAATCCTATTTTGAATTTGTGGATGTTGAGCTTAAGGAGCAAGGATATGTAATTACTACTATCCAGCGAATAATAGCTGATCAATATAAAGATTGCAAGTCCATACTCCACTAACATTTCTTGCAACACGATGGTCAAGATGACATTTATGATCTTAACAGCACTAGGCAAGCTTGTCCCCCTAATATCTTGACAAATTATTAGGATAGGTTATGTACATACTTTGATAATGACGAGCATAGGGTAAAGTTGAAGTACAATTAGTTACTTGTCATTTCAGACATTCAATTTGTTTATCTTTTAATTAAAAATATTTTGGTTTCAATGTGCAAAAGCTAGTTAGAAGAAATTTAGACAATAGATCAAAAAAATTTACAATGATTGCCAGGGATTAAAGTCTATTATAGTGACACAACATGACAAGGTATTTTAACTTAACATTTCTATATGGTGTTATTGTCCAAATCTTACTAATTGTTAATATCATGTTTTAAAATTGATATAGAAAAATAAGGATACAGATGAATTGCAATCGATGAGGGAGAATTTCCCTGAGCATCATATGTATCATATAGAGAAGTGGGTGCATCCAAATGCTCAAATTGCTTATGTAAGTAACTACTTTTTAATTAAATAATTTTAATTATCATGTGAAAAGTTTTTCACTAAAACTTTATGTTTGAAAAATCAAGGCCAAGATGCTAGAATTGGTCACCCATTGGTCTTCATGATTCAATGCTTCCTCCAATAACCCCTTGATATGTTCATTAGATCTTGATGAGCCTGCTATTGTTGATGAAGTGTTAGGCACTCATTGAAGGCATAGAAAGGCAATTGATCATATGCTTACTACGATGGCATATGACACTACCAGGACCAGTTCATCCATTCCAACATTTCTTTCAAGGTAGTAGTAGGATGCAACATTTGTGGAGGAATTGCATACATATATCACTGAGAATTAATAATCTTTAGCTATGATGGAATAGCATATTCGTTATCATAAGGAAGTGCAACAAAAGACCTATATTCTCCTTAAAGGCATGCATGCTACTTTATAGTCCATAAGATTTTCTCTCCTTCGTCCATAAATGCCACCTCTTCTTCCTTATATGAGCATCCCTTAACCAAGAGTAGCATCTAAATTTGCTTTTGAATCGCTTTTTACTTCACAGCATCCCCTGACCCCTCAGCTATAGCGACCTTTACTTCCATCCTAGCTATAGCTATACCCACCTCCACCCCGGCCCTCATGTTTACCTTTAGACGATGGTAGGGACGACGACAATGGTGACGAGGACTATTATTTCATGTAGTTATATTATACAAATTTGTTTTAATACTTTATACTATACATGCATGTGAATTATCTATTTTATTATATATTATTCAAAGTTAGTTTATATTTCATTAATTTTTACCATTGATTGTGTTAAATAATTATTATCATTTTATTCTATTTACATATAAATATTTAAATATTAACTATGTAAAAAAATCATGAACCCATAGAATTTTGTTCATTTTTCTTTAAAAAAATGACCTATACAGATAGACGACACATATCATCTGTGTAGGTTATAAGACCTATACAGATGACATTATCTATGCAAACAATAGTGTCATTTGTATAGCTCACATCATCTGTATAGGTCCACCCTACACAAACAATATATATTATTTGTATAGGTTGATCTACACAAATGACATGTACCGTCTGTATAGGCGTAGCCTTACGCCTATACCATCTGTATAGGTGTAGCCTATACAAACAACATACAAAATGTCGTATATGTAGGGTGGAATAGGAACAATTCAATACAAATGATATTGTCATTTGTAACAACAATACAAATGAAAAATTAGGTCTATATAAATGACTTTTATTGTTTGTATAACCTTTTTTTTAGTGTAAATAATGTCTCATTTACGGTACTAATTTTAGTGTTAAAGTCAAAATTTATAAAAAAATTTACAAAATTCCCAAAAATTACTACACTAAATTTGGGGAAAACAAAGAAGTGAGACATCAAATTAAGCATCATCCAAAGAATCAATGAGAAACCAACCATATCTTGGGGGGAAATAAAAGGGAAAGTAACCACTGGGTATATCGAACCTAAAAAGGCGGACGAAGGAGATGGCGAAAGAAGAACAACATTTTGATCGCATGTTTCGCTATTAAAATTCACACATTAACACATGGTCTTTTACATATATAACAATCCCTTAATTTCTATATCAAAATTAACTCATCAAACCTTTGAATTATGTTATCATATACATGGCCACCGACTTGATCAGATTCAATGTTAGCAGGTAGTTAAAATCAACCTTTTTGATTTAAAACCACATTTAAAAATGAAATTGAATTCGGTGATAACATTTACTAAATAATTATCTAATAATATCGCATTTATATAATCATATATAAAAAAATTAATATACGAACAAACTATTTCAATGTGTTATTTCATACACATATCAAGACCCACGTAAATAGCAAATTTTATAACTAGTCAATTTTGATAAATAAGAACATAATAATCTGGTATATTTGTTTTGGAATAATGAAAACAATAATATTTTTCTTATTCAAAGCGGATTCAAAATAGAACGGGACTAAATCTTTAAACGAGTCTTCTTAAATTTGAATCTTGACCAGATTTGCTTTGGTGAACCCTTGCTGGAGTGGTCCTCATTACCATTACTAATTAAATTTGCTCGTGTTTTGAAAATATTCTTGATGATTGCATTTTTTTTTCTTTTGTTAGGAAATATTAATGTTTTTTAAAAAGAAATATGACTAACATCAAACATAACAGTATCCTCAATTTGAATTTGGGAGGAATTTAAGATAAATTATATGATTCCTCCCTAATCACTCTGTCTACCCAATGAGCTGCCTCACATGAGCTATAAGATCTTGGACACCAAAAAAGAGTAATATAAGAAAATTATTCATTAAATTAAAAACTAATTCAATCATTGTTTGCCCCTTCAAAGACACTCAGATAATCCCAACAAAGCAGTTTTCCAATTACTTTCCACTTGAATCGGGTCATGATGGAAATTATTAGCAACAAAGATCCCTTTTTGAATAGCTAGAAGTTTAAAATAGTTGAGCATTCAAAGTTATCATACCACATCCTCAAAGTAACACGATCGCAATTTCTAGCAATTGCCACCGTTGAAGCTCTTCCACCCACTCAGGCAGTCTCAACATTATTCTTAGTTGGGTGAGACCAAAAAATGAAGCCCTTTGTCTGACCGCTTGCACAGTACTGGAACCTTCACACTTGAGACGTTCCCTCTCCATCGCCCTTACTCTACCTTCCTCAGCTCTGATGTCGTCGAGAATCAGCTCATATAGTCTCTCCAGATCCACTGCATCCTCACGATGGACGACTCTATTGCATTAAGTTTGCTTATTTGTGGGTAGAAAGAATAATTTATATTTACATTTTAGATTCATGCATGTCAAAAGCTAGTAATAATCCCAATAGGCGTAATTCGAACCCAACCCATATAATAATTATATCCTGTTAAGTCAACTTGTTTGTTAAACATGTTAAGATGGATTAACTTGTTTAATTTTTTAATAATTTTAATTAATAATATTTATATTATAAAAATTATTTATTGAATTTATTATTTTTTATTTTTTATAAAAATATTTTTAATCATTAATAAAATACTTTTTAAAATTTTTATTATCATTTTATTAAGACATGAATTTTATATTTTTATTGTATATAGTTATTTATAATTTAATTATTAATCATTTCTCAAATAATACTATAAAATTTTAATATAAATTCTTAAATTACAATCTTAACATAATTCAAGATTTTGTATAAATAGTAGCTCTATTTGTATTTTTCTAGCGATTTTGTTGGAAAAACTCTTTGTGAAAAAAATGAATCAAATTTGTTGTACGTGTAAAGTCCTAGTTCTCCATTAAAGGTGGAGATTTGAAGACATTTGTAATTTCTGGAAAAGATGATTCAAGATTTCAAAGTAAATATCGTTAGGATTTGATCCAAATTCTAATAATTTCCAATTGGTAATTATTTTAGGATTCAAGTATAAATCATTGTTAGAATAAACCATATTTATACTATCACCCACCTATATATTACCATGTTAGTAAAAAAATGTTAAAACTTTTTTATTACAATCAAAATTTCTTAATTACTTTTGCTTTTTTAATGACTTGCCTTTCTCTTATTTACTGATAATATAAAATATTTTACATAGTTAGTAGATCAAATTTAAACTCATGATTTTATATTTTGAATTATTTTCTTATTAAAAGTAGGATTGTTATCAATTTATGATTATTTCTTATTTTGAATTATTCTTCTCTTCAAATTAGGATTCTTTTGTTTAGTCTTTTGGCTTATAAATACATTGAATTAGGTATGAAGGATTTGTTCAAGAGACCAATATGAGAGAGTTTGTATTTATATCACCATAGGAATTACTTAAGATCCCACAATTAACTCTTACTCTTTTGATGGAATCATTTGTATTGAATGAAAAATATATAAAGCAGAAATAACCCAGGGAACTCATAATCTCATAGCTATAGAGTTATATTCTTAAGATTCTTCATTCAAATTCAGGCAATACTTAAATTGTCACTATTTGTGAGAATATATACTATTGGTTACCAAAAAAGTGTCACATATTTTAAATGTATTTGGAATATAAGTTTGAGAATGATTAAATATTTTATAATTTTTCTCTTTGATTGTTCTTAATGAATTTTGTTTATTTTCTTCACTTATGGAATAGATTACAAGCTAAATCACATTAAATTTCTACATCTTACATCAATATGCTTTTGCATTATAAGAATCTATTCTAAAGATTTTCCTAAAAAGTTAATATGGATGTACTAAAGTAAAAAACTTGAGTAGTAAAATGTAATATGTACTTTGTATGAGAATAAAATGTTAGATTTATTATTTTGGACCTATTAATTCAATAATAAAAACAAGATGTAAAAAGTTTAACTCAATATTAAAGTGATTGTTTAGTTTGAGCCTAATGGCAATCCAATCTTTTAACATGGTAATGGATGGTTCTCAATAATATGTTAACCCACTAGCTACTATAATATAAATAAGGATTGCTACTCCTAAACCCTAAGTTTAGTTTTGGTCAATTTTCATTAATGATGAAATTTCTCCTCAAATAAAAAATATATAACTAGGGTTGATAGGAGCAATCATTCTTAATGAAGTTCATGATCAAGTTTGATCATAAGTAGATCATGATACATTAGAAGATTCATATACATCATACATCACAAATGAATTTATCAGCTAATTCTTAATTTTATTTCTTCTATGTATTAATATTATTTTTTCATATGATTTAATTAAGATTATCATTATCAATTTAATATTTAAGCAGTCCTTAACAATAACTTTCATTATGAAAGCAAAATGTATCACGTGTTATGAAGCTACTTGTGCTATTATATGGTTAAGGAATTTTATGGATGATTTCAAAATTATTGAGAGCATCTCTAGACACTTAACTATCTATTATAATAATACTACTATTGTGAACTTATTTTGTAAAAACAAAAGTTCTGTTATACAAAGCATTTTGATATAAAGAACCAATTTGTGCAAGAAAAGGTATATAAGCATATCACATGTATTAAACATATTTTCATGCATTATATGCTTACAAATCTATTGACCAAAGGCTTAATAAAAGGAATGTATCATGATCATATAATCAATACATGTCTTTTGTTATTTTAGGTTAGTGAGAGTATTGCGATGCAAATTATTTTTTTCTTAAGATGTATAAAAATAAAATATTTATAATGAAATATTCATATTTTACCATATATTGTGCACATTTTTGTTATGACATATTTATAGAAACATTTAGACCTTGTCTTAATATTGTATTAAGAATTACAATTCTTATTTAGTATCTTAGGTAGATGCTTCCATTTAGTGTGTAAAGATTTGTATATATTGTTATCATTTGTTATATACATTTTATTAAGAAAAATCTTGTAATGTATTTCATTGATGGCCCTATTGGATGTTATATTTATGTTACTAGATACTTATGATCTCAATTTAGACCAATGGATGCAAAAATGCTAAAATTTACTTTTATATCTTATCAAAGTAGCCACTATTATTCAATTACGTAGTCAAAGTGGAAGATTGTTAGATTTTTCATTTTAAAGTTATTAATTCAATAAGAAAAATAAGATATAAAAGGTTTAACTCAATATTAAAGTGACTATTTAGTTTAGGCTTAATGGCAATCTAACTCATTAACGTAGTAACGAATAGCTCTCGACGATGGGCTGTCCTACTAACTGTTATAATATAAATAAAGGTCATTATTCCTAAACCTTAAATTTAGTTCTAATCAATGATAAAATTTCTCCTAAAATAAAAAATACACAACTAAGTTTGACAGGAGTAATGATACTTATTAGAGTTCATGATCAAGTTTAATCGTGAGCAAAAGCCCAATTTAGAAGTTTTTTTATGATAACAATACATTTTGGCCTTCACAAGTTTAATGAAAAAATACTCATTGCTTTTGATCCAAAATTAAAGATTGGAGAGAAATGAAAACATAGTTAGAATTTTATTTCTTAGGATTAATTGTACAAGAGAAAAATTAAATTAAGTAGGTTCCAGTATTAATCCTTGATATTTTTTTTTTTAAAAAATGCTAAAACTTGTGTCAAAATAATCTTTAATGTAGTTGGAATTAATTTTAGGGAGAAAACCTTGTTTCTTAATGTTCAATTTAAAAATAAATAAATAAATTTAAAAGAATCAATCGATTCTAAGCATTTAAAGAGCAATTTGGCAAGCATGAATCGATTGAACAATTAATTCTAAGCTTTTAAATAGTAAAAAGGGTAGCATGAATCGATTGCACAATCAATTCTAAGCTTTTAATGAGTAAAAAGGGCAGCATGAATCGATTGCACAATTAATTCTGCATGCATCACAAGGCCTATGTCCTTACCTCATATTTTGAAAAATTTCCCCATTAAATTATGTGCATTCAAAGCCAGAATAAGTTTTAGATGAATTGATTGCATAATTAATTCACCATGTGATTTTTCAAAATGCATAGCTAGATGAATCAATTACGTATTTGATTCATTAAGATGTTTTTCAACTTGTAAAGCTCGAGTGAATTGATTATGTAATCGATTCATCAAGTTCTGACACTTTTGTAATGGCTATATTTTATGTGTAATAGATTTTTAAACCTTTGTTACATAGACATAAGATACATTTTTCTTTCTCATTTATTTTGCAAATCCGTTGAAACCATAAGATCTAATTCCTCTTCTTAGCTCTTTATTCTATATTCAAACTTTAAGAGTTTGTAAGCTATCTTTCATATTTCAAAAACACCTATTTGTTGTGTTTTAGGATAAGGCATCCCTAGGATATTCAAGAGTGTGGGATCTCTTAATAGATTAAGTCTTTAAGAGAGAAATCTTAAAAGAATTAGACAAAACTAAAGGATTATATCGAGGTTTCTTCAAGTGCCCTCAAAACTAGGAGAGATAGTGAATTTTATTTTCAAATCCAAGTTAGATAGGATTAGTAATGAATGTACTCATTGGGGTGTTGGATTTTCAAGGCCAAGCAACTATAAATTATTGCATTTGATTCTCTCTATCCTTATCTCTTTATTTATCTACATCATACTTTGTTTTTTTCTAATTGAAGTAGTGATTCTATCATACTTGATTAATGCAATCTTGATCATTGTTTTGAATAGTCATTAATCTATTGTTTCCTTCTTTAAATTGATTGTTGAACTTTTATTAAACTAATTAAATTATTTTTAATTTGAATAAAATTCTAAAACCTAATTCACTCCCTTCTTAGGTGAAATTCTAAGTAACAATACATTGAAAGATTCACATACATCATACATTACAAATAGATTTATCAAGTAATTCTTTATTTTATTTCATCTACATATTAGTATCATCTTTTCACATGATGCAATTGGAATTATCAATATAAATTAATTTTAACATAAAATAATTATAAGTAATTAGGTAATCAATCGAGTAACAAATGTTATAACCTAAAGTATTCATATTAATTTATCACCTACAAAAATAAATTTCTTCCTTTTGCAAGTTCCCGTAATTTCAAGGGCTAATAACTTTAAGTTTTTGCGAAGCAAAAAGCATCTTCAAAAAACTTGCTTGTCACATTGATTTAAATTTGCATTTGGTTTGGTGCTATTTCCAACAATGTTTTAAAAATTAAATTAAACATGGAATTAGAAAAGTAATTGGATCATGATTCAATTAGTTCGACTAATTAAATCAAAGATTGAATTAAATGATGTCATATATAAAAATTTAAATAAAAGTTAATTTATACTATAAATATATAAACTTAAAATCCATATAAAAATAAAGCAAATTAATAAATTTTTAATTATTCTTTTATCATTTTTTAATTACATATATGTTTATTAAGTTAACAAAATCCAAGAAAAAAGATATCTAAAATAAAAAAATGTAATTGATCATTTTTTAAAATAAGATCAATTTTTTTATTTATATCGATTTTTGCAAGTTTGAAATGGTTCAAATTGGTTTGATTGCTAAAACAATTCTTTGGATTAACTCAATCCAAATAACATAATGATTAGCAATTGTACTGTCTAATTTGATTTAGTTCTTCAAACATTGGTTTCCAATGTCTCATAAAATTAGTCATGTTTTGTTGAAATTAATTCTCATTAAAATTTCACAAGAATCATTTGGTTCAAATAGAAAGCAAACTTCTATAGGAAGTTAAACTTATTAGAAATTAAATTTCATTATGCACTTTTTGGGAAGTACTTAAAATTACTTCATTAAACACTAAAAAATTAACACTTCACAAGAATTAACTTCTTATATTTTATTAAGTTCAACCCTAATTTTTTTTAGGAAATATTACCAAAATAATTAATATAGCCTTTAAATTTATTGTTTAAAAAAATTGATAAATTTTAACTATCTCTAATTATATTTTTTTTATTTTATAATGTTAATCTTTATTTCAAACATAATTTTTCTAAATTTTTAATTTTTATTTTACTATAAAAATAAATCAAATTTATATAAAAAATTAGATGTCTTATATATTAATTATCTTAATATAATTAAAATATGAAATAATTTAAATGATTAAATAATTAATTCTATCAAATTTATATAGAATAGATAGGAAATACATAATTTTTATTTGTATAATTGAATATTAAAATAATAAATATACTAAATATAAAATAATAAATATATCCTAATTATATTTATAATATAATATTTAATATTTATATTTTTATAATATTATATAATACTCATTCTATTTATTATATAATTAATAAAATAATTATATTTATATTTTATAATTACTAAATTATATTTATTATAATTTTTAAATTGTGACAATAAAATGTGAAAATGATCATTAGTGAAATTAAGTTGGAGTAGTTTGGTATTTTTATGGAAAAATTTCTAATACTATGGGAGGAAAAAATACTCAATGCTGCCTTCATTTATTTCTCGCCATATGTATTAATTTTTTATGTCATCAATTCTATCTAACTACTCCTCACCTCCTTTAACACCATTCTCTTCCTATCCTTGATTTATTGTGTTATTCTCGTCAACTGAAATCATTCCCCACCAAAATCTTTTTACACAAAATTTGAAGAGACTTCGAGTAAATGGGCCAAATTTCATGGAAAATCCATTTACGTTAGAGATTAAAACCTATATGTTTTCAATACCATTTCATGAGCATTGTCTTTTTCTTAGGAGATTTGTTTTCTTCTATGTTCAAACACGAAATTGTTAAATTTTTGTTAGCTAGTAATAGAAGTAATAAATCTCAATTCCTCTTTACTATAATTTCATTTAAATGTCATTCTAAAAGTATAGTATTGTCAATTCCAAGCTTGTTAAATGTCTGACTTTAGATATAAATTCATGGTTTGTATTTTTGCTCACTAATGTTGAATTAAAAGGAGAAATTTCTATTTACAAGATTAAGATATGTTCTTTTCTATTTTATCAAAACATTGCTATAATATTTGATTTCAAGTAGTTTGGTTCTTTTATTATTCCCTTACATATGAAATATATCAACACCAGTTGTTAATGCAATGAAAAGTTATCTTATTGAATATTGCTTTCAAGGAATTTAATATCATAAAATATGGACAAGGATGAGGAGCAAGAATCACCCAGAAGTAAGATACTTGTGTTTTTATTTTGTATAATGTTTTCTAATGTTTGTATAATTATAAGTAAAACGTGCTTAAAAATTAACCTAATTTAGCTGAATTTTGTTAGTCGTAAAGTAAGATGCTAAAAATATGAAATTTATAATTCTTTTTATATGAATTAATGAAATAGTATTTTAACATTACTTCCTATGTATTTTACATATATTGTGTAGATGAAGTTCATCAATTTATCAATGTTAGGTCTTCAAATAGTGAAAATGATGATGATATTTCAATGAAATCAAGCAATTTTATAACTTGCAATGAAAATGACTTTGAACTAAAAATTAAGATGGTATTTTCAAATGAAGATGAGATTTATCAATTTTAAAATGTGTATACTAAAAAGATTGGTTTTACTATGCACAAAAATCAATATCAAAGGCTAAGAGATGGCATGATAAGGAAAAGAAATTTCATATGTGGAAGAGAAGGTTTTTGAAGGCCAAAACTCCCCTCGTAAGTTACAAAAAAGCATCATCTAGAAAGTGGATGTTGCTATAAGGAAAAAATATCATTCACTATTAGGAATGGTATTTAGATTTTTTTTTTTTAGTTTATTTCTATCCACATCCATGATTTTGCTAAGTGAAATGAGTAAAATATGCCTAGGTTATAAAAGCATATAGATATATCACAAGCAAATGTGATTGGAATAATGAACAATGTTGGAATAAAGCCATCTAGCATATATTCCTAGCTTGTTAAAGAAGGTAAAGGTGTTGAAAATATTGGATTTTTGAAATCTAATTGTGATAATTTTTTGCATGATAAAAGAAGAAATCTTCGATCTACTGGAGATGCACAAAGTGTGATAAACCATTTCAAGCACTAATAATCAAATGACCTATCATTTTTTTACATAGTTCAAGTGGATTTGAAAATCATATGACAAATTTTATTTCTAAAAGGATAGTTCATCATTGATGGATTACAAATACTTCAAAGATATGATCATATTTTACACTACTTTTAGGACAAACAAGTACACTTTGATTTGTGCACCTTTTATTAAAGTTAACCATCTTTGCTAAAATATTTTATCTGGATGTGTTTTTTTATTGGATGAGACCACTAACTCATTTGTTTAGTTGTTTGAATCATTTTTACAACCAATAGAATGGCATTAACCAAAGATAGTTTTTATAGATTGATGTCAAGAAATGGCTAATACTATAAAAAAAAAAGGCTATTCCTAAAGCATAACATAGACTTTACTTATGGCATCTTACCCAAAATGTTGTAAAATATCTCTCACATTATTTGAGAAGCCTGAGTTCAAGGTTTTATTTAATAGATAGTTATATAATTATGCGATAGAGGAAAAGTTTGAAGAAGTATAGAATTAATTACAAAAGCTAGTTAATATTTTACAAAGTTCATGGCTTAAAAGATTTTATAAGCTTCGAAAAAATGGTGCTTAACATTTAGAAAAAAATCATTTTTCAATAGGAATTTTATCCATACAAAGAAGTGAGAGTATGAACAATATATTTTACAAAATTACATTTAAAATGATAACTTTTACTCAATTTGTGCTTCATTATGAAAAGGTGCTAGAGCATAGGTGCAGACAAAACTAATGAATGACTTCTAATGCAACCAAAGGGCACCTCCATCAATGAAAAAATTTGTAGGTATAACTAAACATGCTACCCAAGAGTACATGCATGCCATTTTTTAAGAGTTTCATGAGAAACTCTTTGAATCTCTCTTAATAGAAATTAAGAATAAGGGTTATGATGGGATTTCTCAAACTTATTATTTAGTTAAAGATTGTGAGGATAAGAAATATGTTGAAAAATTTAGGCATTCTGATTGCATGGTTGAATGTACTTGTAAGAAATATGAATCTGTAGGTATCTCATGTTTACATGCTTTTATAACTTTAAGTTATAATATTCTTTTAGTATACCTACTCTATATATTTCGAAAAGATAGACAAAAGGTGTCAAAGATGGCTTTAGAAGTAATGACAAGGGCAAGGAAGTTGTTAATACAATAGTACTAACATTTGATTTATGTAAAAGCTAGATAATGCAAAAAGCTGTTCATTTTATCACAAAAGATGCCATAAAGAATGAAACAACAAAAATGGCTATTGATTTCATAAAGCACAGTATAGGATGTTTAGATAGAATGTTAACAAGTGTGAAGTTAAAAGAAGATGCCATTGATAAGGAACTAGAAGTTAATAATAAGTTTGATAACCAAAAGAAGAATGAGTTGCTTAATGAGTTAATTCCATAACCTATGTTGGATCCTCAACTCGTAAAGCTAAAAGGATTAAAAAAGGCCAAAGTTAAAAGCAAACTTGAGAAAAGAAGGCAAAAGAAGAGCACATTCCAAATTAAAGAAAAAGATGGTGGTGCTCAATCATTAAAGCCTCCAAAACACATAATATCAATACTAGTTGGTAAGAAGATATATATATATATTATATGTGTTGCCTTATTCTTCAAACTAATAAATTAAACTTTAGCTATTTTTGCAAATTTTTTATAAGGGGTTGGATTACCAACACTTTTAAAAAACTTCAATTCTCCAAATATCTCACAAGTTGATTAGGAACTGCACTCAATTTCAAATACTACTACTTTGGAAGTAAATGTAAATTTTTTTTAATTTTGTGACATAAAAGTAAGTCTAGTTTTTAATGCTTTAGAATTGATTTTTCCTTACACATAAATATGGACTATAATTTCTATAAAAAATTTTGTAAGGTTGTCAAAGTTCTAACCAAGTCTTAATTAATAGTTCAATGTTAATGCCTCAAATTTGTATTTAATTGATATCTTCTTTCATTATTATTTGAGGTCAAACTACTTACACAATCATAAGAATATTTCATGTTATGACTTTTAGTTTACTAATCTTCTTATGTTAGCAGTAACTTTGCTCTTTATAAGCAATTTAATTTGAAAAATAGTTGTAGTAATTCTAATGCTTCATTTTTATAGGTTGAACATCTCTTGCAAAAATTTCATGATAGGGGCAAAGTAAATCTTGATAATTTTGCATGTTTTTACCAAGGACAAAAACCTTTCATTATTTGTAGCATTTTCTTTAATATATTGCAGCATTAACTGATTCATGTCAATACATACAAAGAAAGTTTATAATTATGTGTGGATCAATTATAATTATGTAGATCAATTTTATAAGTTTGATTATATCCTTTTAAATGCATGATATTTCATATAAGTCAATTTAGCATAATGGCATTCATTTATCAAAATGCCTAAGATAGTAACTATTCATTTTATTAGAGGTAAATGTCACTATAAACTATTCCTGCTTCAACTGAAAAGAAATGAAATCATTATCAAGTGCACTAGTCACTATGATTTAGAATATTAATAAGAGATATAAAATGTCCAAGGAGTTAGTTTGCAAATGGTGGAAATTAATAGTTTTATTTTCAGTATCAAAAAATTAGTCTACAAAAAATTGCAATAGAAAATAGGACACAAAGTCTACAAACACCAGTAATGCATTATCAAAGAAGAAAGAACACCAGAGAGTGTAAAAATAAAGTCAAGTTACCAATTGTTTATCCATCAAACAAGTCTATTTTATTTAAAATCAAATACATAATCCACTGTTATAGTTAAAACTTCAATCTTCAATTTTTGCTTTAAACAATACCAAGTTTATGAATAACATTTACATATTCTAATACATAAGAGAGGCCTAATATTATGAAAGGCCCATCAATAACATTTACACATTTTTTTTGTAATAATGATAGTTGCACGTTTTGATACATAAGAAAGGTGTTTACAACATAATTGAAATTTATGGATATAATTAGGAAAGCTATTATTGGGCTCCTACTACATAATATTAACCTAATTTCATGATCAGGAAGCTACAAGCTTTGTCTCTATGGGTATTCTCTAGCCCCTAATATGATTGTCTTTCTCATAAGCTTAAACTTTTAAAAATCAAATAGCTTATCGATTAATTAGGCGTAATTGATTCTGGAAAGTTGAGATAACATGTCCAATTGCAGCTATAGCACTAACCATTTAACATTTCCTAGGATCATTTCCATTTCACATTAACACATTCTCTTCCTTTATTTGGAAACAAGTCCACCCTCATTTGTAAATTCACCAACCTTCATATCATCTTTATTTCCATACTCATCCTTTTCAGTTCTCCCAATAACTTCTTTTGTATACTCCTAGTTGTCCATAACTTCTTGTAGTTTAACTTTCTTCAAAGCTCTAATAGGCTAAATGACTCACTATTAACCCATGTTAAAGCTAATTGCACTAATATGTCAAATTCTAAACTAGACTATACATATAATGCATCTAGAGCAGCAAGATCCCATATATTAATGTATTATAGGAAACAAACATATAAGGCATATACATGATAACTCCCTATACATTAATACATACATATAAGGATTGTACAAACTTCTAAATGTGACAACATAAAATAAGTTTTCAAGGAAAACAAACTTTACTAGTTAATAGTGGATAAGTAGAGTACAAATGATTCCATTAAACATAAAACACTTAAATGTAGTTTTAATGTCAATGGAGAGTTAAACTTTTGTTAAAATTATGGTATACTTGCTTTTTATTATATTTGCACTCTTTTGGATTTTTATTTATCAAAGAAGGATAAGAACAATCAAGCAAGGAAAAAGAGAATTTCATTATAAATTACAAAACTTTCAAGTAAAGATTCAGTGTTAGATAGAAAATATTTATTTAAAAGTCATTTATTTCTTTTACTAAAAACTTACTAGGTTTTAGTTAAGGATTTCTCTTCTATTTTTATATTGTATACATTTTTTTAATTCCAACTTATTATATATTTGTAAATACTTAAGCTAGGATTTATGGCTTTCAACTAGAATCATGTGTTTGATTGTTTGCTAGATCGATTTGACTTTTACAAGCATTTTTTGTTATATTCACAAACCATTGGAAGATTTGAGATGAAATGAACCATGATTAGAGATTTTTTAAGCATATATTAACTTTATATTTTATTTTCCATCATAATGACTAAAGGAACAATTAAAACGATTGTAGCCCAAAGAATCCAACTCTTCTGGGGTTGAATGTCGAAGCTAGAATAAATAAACATAAAATAAGTATGTTGATCTATTGCTAAATTCTAGTCACTATCATAAAATATAATTATTGGCAAGGACTAACTTAGATTCCAGAGTGAACTTCTCTTGTTTAAGATCAAGACAAGCCAATCCTTCAAGTAATTGATTTCTTTCTTTCTTAATGGAATCATGTGTAGCTTATGCCTTTAAAAGTGCTTGTTTAGCAATAATTAATTCATCTTCTACCTCTATAAATTCATTTCCAATTGAATATCCACATTGATCATCAACCATATCTATAACAATATCATTAGAATCATCCAAGCATAAAAATACAATAATTATGTGTCACTCCTAGCACTAACACTAGGATTTTACCTACATTAGCACCTATTTAACATGTCATAAAAAAAAAGAACAAATGATTTTTATACAACGTAGTAAAATAAAGAACTAACTAACACCTAGTTAACATAGTATCATAGTTATATTTCCTTATTGGCTAATCTTCTTCTTAAATTTGACACTTGTAAGCCACATTCCTATGTAAAAAAATAAATAAATATTTCATGTAGATATATATTCAATAAGCTAACAAAGCCATCTAATGCAATATAAATAATGATTTCCATAGCATGCTAAAAAATAAGGGTATTTATTTAACAGAGCCTTTTGTTAACAAAGGAACAACTTTTGCAATAGGACCACAAAGAAACTTTAAAATTAGTAGTTAACTCAATCACTTAATTACAAAGCAATAAAAGGAAAGGTTTGGACTAAAATCACTTAACATAAAGGTCATGATAAAATACCATATAAGTTTTATTCAGTGAGGTAATAATTTTTATTTGATCCATTCTAATTTACTTTAAAGATAAATGGATGCTATTTGACACATGTATATGCAACTAAACAAATGAAGAGATAATGTGGAAGAAGTCTAAATGCAGCAATATGTAACAAACTACTTCCCATTTCTTATTGTAAGTACAACAAGTCAAATCTTGCATTAACACATTAGAAAGCCAAGTTTATAGTAATTCAACATAGAAAATTGCATCATAATTTACTTCTTTCTCCCTTTTTTTAGAAAATTTTCTAATTTTTGATCTTAACCCACCGCTAATATCTATTAACAATCTGAAGCTCCATTTCCTTGCTTTAGAATTTCCACTACTATCTTAATTAAGCAAATATGATTCAAAAATTTGAGAATTTCTTTTAATTATAAAGAAGCTTAAAGAATTACCTCATTCATGGGAGCGAACATACTCAAATGCTATATATTAGTCAGTAATAGCAAACTGTAAAAATATAAAGCCTAAAAAAAGTACAAACTAGGAAAATTGTAGACTTTTAACTCCTAATTCCAAACTTGGTTCATCCATACTTTGTCCACCCTAAATCTTGTGAGCCACCAATCTCCTGCATAAAAGATGATGCTCTTATAAACTAAGGAAATTGTAAATTTTGAATTCCAATGCAAATGACTTTTTCATAGAAATTGACTAACAAAATCCAAAATCTTTTCATTAGATTTAGGTAGGAAACAATTTTTCTAGAAAACTTGAAGTTGAGATGAAATGGAAATGATAAAGAGAGAAGGAAAACATTGATTCATAAGAAGAGAACAATGTTAAAGGAGGTGAGGAGTAGCCATATAGGATTGAAGACATAAAAAACTAATACACATGGCAAGAAATAAATGAAAGTAGCATTAAGTATTTTGTCCTCCCATAGGACTAGAATTTTTTCCTATTTTTATTTATAAACGATACAACAAGTTCTTCTTACCAAGAGAGAATGTTAGCAAACAACTTCATATACTTTATAAGACGTTTTACTTCATTCATTTTTAACATTTAGTGATCAATTAAATAATTCAAAAAATTTCTACTTTCTAAAAAATTGTACTTGTTACACTACTTTTACTAAGTAAACAACCCTTAAAAGAGAATCAATCACTTTTTAGAGAGAAATTTGTACATCTTATATCTTGTAGTTAACATGTGTTTTAGAAGAAAACCAGAAAACAGAGAGGGAAATCAAACAATTCATGAAGCTCTACAAATTTCTTGCTTGAATCTTCAATTCCTTGCTTGAATCCACGGTTGGAAGGTGCCCTTGGTGAGTTTGGGTCTCTCCTAGGGTTTCCAATCACAGCTCCCCTTTTAATTTTTCGGTTTCTCCTCCTCTCCTTTCAAAATTTTTGCACAAAACTTATATTGGTGATGTACACAGCCCGTGTTCTACCCCGTGTTTCTCAACAAAAGTTGAGCAGTATGATACACGGTGTGCGACGCGTCCCGTGTCATTCTCCGAAGTGGCAAGCAGTAATGTACACGGGGTATAACACGGCCCATGTTGTACCTCGTATTCTTTAACAAAGGCTGGTCAGCATGTTACACGGGGTGTGACACTCCCCGTGTTTACCTCAGAAGTGAAAGGCAGTATGATACACGGGGTATGACACGGCCCGTGTTTACCCCCGTGTTCTTCTCTGAGCAGTTCAGTGAAGCCTCGAAGCATTCCAGAATGATACACGGCCTTTAACACGGGGTTCCTATACCTCTTGTTCTTTGCCAGGTGAGCAAATTTACTTCGATTCTCCATAATTCGTATAGTTTTGCCTCCGAATCCTTTTCTAATGCTCAAATGTGTCATTTTAAAACCTGAAAACAAAATATAAAGCATCTAAGTATCCTTTTTCAATCAATTTGCACTAGATACTAAGTAAATGAGTGATGAAACACATAGAATTTAAGTGCAATTGTGCATTTATCAATTCCCCCACACTTGAATCTTGCTCGTCCTCGAGTAAGGAAGTAAGAGAACAGAAAATCTACTCCAATTTTTATTCTTTCCTCTTTTTTTTTTATATAATCAGGCAATCATTCAATAAGTCAAAGGTTAGGATCAAGTCATGCCAAGCAACTAAATGAAAATAAAGCAACTAAACAAGTCAATCCTCAGCATAAAAGCAAAAGAGAATAACCTCACAGGTAAAGTGTTTACTCACACTCTCAAGATAAGGCTTGTGTATACTCTCAAATCAATCAGCTCATGACTTAATGCTACCATATGCTTGTAAAAACTCTAATCTCCACTACTATATTGTAAAATGCATGCAAATCAAAGGACTTTATTAAGGAAAATGGTGAGGATAGGGGAAAGAAAAATCAAGGGGTGAAAGGTGATAGAGTTAGAGAAGGAAAAAGACACATTGGTCATGAGTTTGACCATTGTCGAGTTCCATTACTCAGTTTAGCATATTACCTTGCTTCACCCTCCATTCTTCTCTTTTCTTCTCTTTTTTTTTTAAATATATAAATCAGTAAACACAACATTTTCTTCTTCTTTTTTTATTTTTTTATTTCCAACAAGCTTTTCTTCCTCTTCTTCTTCCCAAAATATTTATTTAACACCATTTTTTTATGGTGTTTTTTTTATTTGTTTGATTATTTTTGTTTTTGCTTGTTTTTTTTTAAACAATCAAGGCTATAAATCAACTTATCCAACTAGCAGCACTAAGTAAGGACCTCTAAGTGATAGCCAAACTCATATAATGTGTCTAAGCTCCCTCAAACTCTACGGTTCAAGTTTACTTAGGCAGTGGCTTTAGATGTACATAGTATGGCTAGGCTAGAAATGAGGGTCCAAGGCTCAAAGTGGCTAATTAGGGGAAAAGTTGAAAAGTTTAGGGTAAATCAAAGAAAAGGATTCAAATAAACCAAACAAATAAAAAGGGTGAAAAAACATGGCCTCATCATATCTGACATGCAAAATACATAAAATGTAGCCTCAAAAAGAGCAAATGCAAGTTCTAGAGCAAAAAGTTAAGAGTGATGACATAATCCCTCAAGAAGAAAAATGAGCTTTAATTTCTAATGTAAAAATTGCTCAAAAGGCTCAAATCTCACAAGGATCAATTATGCTCGTTACTTTTAGCTTTAAGCTTTAGATTTTTCTTATTAAGTTACCAGATAATCATTAAAGGAGCAAGGCATGAACCAATCACTTTATTCAAAAGATTGTCCTAAAAATAAAATTTTTATTATTATTATTATTATTTTTATTTAAATTTTTAAATTTTTAAATTTTTTATATCATTGAAATTGGAGCAAATTTCAGTACTCTAAATCAATGAAGCAAGTTCAAGTGCAAAACATTGCAAAGCATTCTAAACACTACTCCCCCGCACTTAAAATTGGACATTATCCTCAATGTACAAAATAGTAAATGGGAAAAGAGACAGAGAATAGATAGGGGACTGAAACTTCCTTGACAAGTGGAGCATGGTTGCCCAGTATAGATCATGACTGCAGGGAGATCCAAAAGTAGAGACAGAGTAGGAGAGAGAAAAGAGGCTGGTAATCTAGAAGAAAGAAGATACAATACTAGAAAAATAGGCTGTTAGTTATTACAGAGTAAATGAAAGTGCAAGAAAATAAAAGAGAAATAGTAAATATAATAAAAAGTAAATGAAAGTGCATAGTCAATATAAGTACAAACCAAGAGAAATAGAAATAGAGAGGAGAAATAAGTAAAAAGAAAACAGAATAGCTAAGTAATAAGGAAAAATAAACGACCCGAGCTACTGAGCAGAAGGGTCTAGGTCAGCTGGGGAAGAGGGGTGGAAAAGCTGGAACAGAGGCTCGACCATGCTCTCGATATGTCGGGATCGCCTGTCCAAGTCGTCATAAAGACCCTCAATCCTCGTTTGACGCTCGGAGATAAGCTGGAGCTCAGCTAGAATCTGCTGCTGACCAGATAGTATGTCCCGAAAGTAGGCCTCAGATGGAACTCTACTCCCCGCAAAAGATGATGGACCCATATCAGGAGCTGGATCACGATCGCCATCATCTCCTGGAATATGCTGCTCCTCCTCATGGGGCTACTGCTGTACAGGCTGGATCCCCATAGCCAGAAGAATGCCCCTTTGCAGGGGTGTCATGTGGGATACTATGGACCAGCAGCTATGCTCGCAACTCTCCTATCTGATGCTTGAGTAGAGAAGAAATGGGCGAATGCACCTCCAATATGAATAGGTATTCTCTGGATCATGCTATATAGGAAGAGTATATCAGCAGTGCTCACGACCCCATGACTGTGTCCCCGTCCACTCAAGGTGTGACTAAAGATGGAGTGAAGGACTTGCCAGGCAACTCTCCTGAGGCTAGACGCTTTGCTCTTGGTGGGATCATAAGTGTTCCCGGTAGCAATGTCAGTCCATACTCGCCACTCCTGGGTCCCGTGGGGCAGTCCTACCAGCATGTCATGATACTCTGGAGTAGTCACAAACTCCTCAGAATAAAGTCCCAGGTGCACTGAGAGCTGGGTCATGCTCATAGAATGTGCAACTCCTCCAAGTCGGAACTGAACTGTGTCGGCCGAATCGACAGTCCCGAAATATCTCTCTAGATAGAATGTGCTAAGAAATTCCAAAGTGAGCTCCTTGTAGGTAGGCTCTCTAATCTAAAAGAATACCTCCCAAGCACCTACACTAATGAGCTCACGTATCTCATCTTCCAGGCCGAACTCTTTCAACACTGCCCAATCTAGGTATCGGCCCTTCACAAACGACCGATCCTTATGTCTATTAAAGGCTTGGATATGAGCCTCTTCTGTGAAGTCCAAGAATGAATGTGTTAGTCCTCTAGAGGAGGTCCCTCTAGAAGTACTACCCTTGGTCATTTTTCTGGCAGTTGTCTTTTGTCTCTTAGACATTATCTGCAAAAGAAAATGACAAAGTGAGAGAGTGTATTGAGAGTTTGTCAATCAGCAGATTCCAAAGGTAAAAGTTCAGCATGCAATTTCAATATCATCCATTATCAAATGAAATACAATTCAAAGGTCAATGCCATCAATGCAGATAAGAGGTCATATCAATGAGGTAAATTATGCAATCAGTCAATTAACCACTAAACTTCAAGGGATTGCAATTCAAGCAATCAAAGAGTTCAAGTTCAATCAGTCAAAGATTCAATAAACATAAGCAATTGCATTGGAGTTCAATAAACATCGAATTCAATCAATCAAACATATCAAGTCTTATTAATCAAAGATTCAAACTCAATCCATCAATTAAAGATTCTAATTCAATCAGTCAAACTTGTGAATCCTTATGAACATTCCCATGCAAATTCAATCAATCAATCAAACATCAAACCTTAAAGGATATGAACATTCCTATGAATTCTAACATGCATTGAGGTTCAATAAACATAAGTAATCGCAAATTACTTCAAAAATTTCAAAGAAAATGCTCTTACCTTGTGAATTGCAAATGAAAACCCTAGGTTCTTGGTGAAATCACAAAAGGAGTCCAAATCATGAAATCAAACCGATTGAATTGAAGAATAAGCAGCAAAATCACTTCAAATAGCTAAATCAAGCACTTTAATCGGTGGATTTTAGCAAAATGATGGCAAAAAATGCAGAGAGAGAGGCTGGGGCAGCGAGAAAGAAGAAGAAAATGGGGGAAAGTGAGGGAAAATCTGGGTTTTTCACCATTAAAAGCTTGTCCGCCCAGGAACACGGGGTCAAACACATCTTGTGTGGCACCCCGTGTTTCTCTGCGGATGAGTGTTCTGGGTTTCACAAACTTACACGGAGTCTGACATACCACGTGTTCTTCCCCATGTTTCTCTCTAAAACATGTTAACAATCTTCGCAATTGTACACAGGGTTAAACACAACGCGTGTTGTACCCGTGTTTCTTTGTGAAAGACACTAACAAACTTTGCAATAGTACACGGGGTTAAACACGACGCGTGTTATACCCCATGTTTCTTTTTAGAAGGCTCATGTTCAAAAATCCTTATCATAGGTTCAGCCAGTGAGGTACACTGGGTAGAACACGGCACGTGTTCAACACCGTGTATCTCTCTGGAAGGCCATGAAAATCACATAGTTTTTATGCTAACCAAACAGTGAGGAACACAGGGTAGTACACGGCCCGTGTTGTACACCGTGTATCTCACTGGATTGTGTTTTGAGCCTTCTGTGCAAGAAAATGAACAACAAATATGCATTCATGCCTAATTTACCCCAGAGACAGAGACCACATGCAAAAATGAACATCTTAAATCAATAACTCATGACTTATACACCTCAAATTACTCAGAAACTCAGATTGAAAAAGGAGAAAACTAAGATTTAAAAGCAAGAAAACAGAAAAATAAGCTTGGGTTGCCTCCCAAGAAGCGCTTGTTTAAGGTCATAAGCTCGACCCCTGTTTTTATCAGTTTGGACCTACCATTAGTGGTGGCCTGGCAACATAACGCTTCAATCTCTGGCCATTAACTTTGAAATTGCTGGTGCTTTCACTCCAAATTTCCATGGCTCTAAACGGATACACTTTCCTTACAAGATATGGTCCAGTCCACCTAGTCTTGAGCTTTCCTAGGAAGATCTTGAATCTTGAACTGAACAGCAATACCAAATCTCCTTCATGAAATTCCCTTCGAAGGATGCGCTTGTCATGCCAAGCCTTTGTTCTTTCTTTATATATCTTTGCATTATCGTAAGCTTCATTTCGCAGTTCCTCAAGCTCAAGAAGTTGGAGCTTCCTCTTCTCTCCAGCAGATTGCAAATCAAAGTTGAGCAACTTGATTGCCCAATACGCTTTGTGTTCAATCTACATTGGTAGATGACAGTGCTTTCCATAGATAAGCCGAAATGGTGCCATTCCAATGGGAGTCTTAAAAGCAGTTCTATAGGCCCATAAGGCATCATCTAACTTAAGTGCCCAATTCTTTCTTAATCTAGATACAATCTTCTCCAGTATGGACTTGATTTCTCTATTGGAAAGCTCAACTTGCCCACTGGTTTGAGGGTGATATGGAGTAGAGATCTTATGGGTTACTCCATACCCTTTCAAGAGGGATTGGAATTGATGGGCAATAAAATGAGACCCTCTATCACTAATGACAGCCCTAGGTATCCCAAACCTAAGAAACAACACTTTCTTGAAAAATCGAACCACAGCTTTTGTATCATAAGTCCGAGTGGCAAGTGCTTCTACCCATTTGGAAACATAGTCAACCGCCACAAGTATATATCTGTTGCTGCAAGAAGGTGGGAATGGTCCCATGAAATCAATTCCCCAGACATCAAATATTTTAACTTCCAGAATGTTGTTCAAAGGCATCTCATGCCTTTTTGATATATTACTAACTCTTTGGCACTAGTCACAAGAAGTGACATAATGGTGAACATCCTTGAAAAGAGTCAGCCAATAAAAATCCGCCTGGGTAATCTTCGCAGCTGTTCTTGAAGCGCCAAAGTGTCCTCTATATGGAGAGGAGTGACAATGGAACAAGATGCTTGCAATTTCTTCCTCAGACACACATCTTCTAAACAGGCCATCTGCACATCTTCTATAGAGGAGAGGTTCATCCCAAAAGTAGTGTTTCACCTCTACTAGAAACTTCTTTTTCTGCTGATACCCTGCATCCGGGGGCAAAACACCACTCACAATGTAATTCACATAATCTGCAAACCACGGGATGGCTGAAGAAGAGACAGTCAATAGATAGTCATCTGGAAGGGAATCGTTTATTGGCATCTCCTTATCGTCCTCATCCTCTAACTCTTGCTTCAATTTGGAAAGGTGGTCAGCCACAACATTCTCAGTACCTTTTTTATCTCAAATTTCCAGATCGAATTCTTGTAACAAATGAATCCATCTGATTAGACGAGGTTTAGCTTCCTTCTTGCTTAAAAGGTACCGGATGGCTGCATGATCTGTGAAAACTATCACCTTGGAATCCACCAAATAGGATCAAAACTTGTCGACTGCATAAACTATCGCAAGAAGTTCCTTTTCGGTTATGGCATAGTTCAATTGAGCTTCATCCAAAGTCTTGCTGGCATAGTATATTACATGAACTTTCCTATCCTTCCTTTGGCCAAGTACCGCTCCTATTGCATAGTCGCTAGCATTGCACATCACCTCAAATGGTAGATTCCAATCCGGAGCTTGCATGATTGGGGCAGAAATCAATGCTTTCTTTAACCTGCAAAATGCATCCAAACAGTCTTGATTAAAATCAAAAGGAACATCTTTAGCTAGCAGGTTAGTTAAAGGTTTTGCAATTTTAGAGAAATCCTTAATGAAACGTCGGTAGAAACCGGTGTGTCCTAGAAAACTCCTCACTCCCTTTACAAAAGTTGAGGGAGGCAATTTCTCTATGATGTCCACCTTGGCCTTATCTACCTCAATACCATGCTCAGATACTTGATGGCCAAGGACAATCCTTTCTCTTACCATAAAATGACATTTTTCCCAGTTGAGAACTAAATTTACCTCCTCACATCTCTGCAATACTTAAGATAAATTGGTCAAACAATTATCAAAGGAAGTACCATATACAGAAAAATCATCCATAAAAACTTCCATAATGTTTTCAATAAAATCAGAGAAGATAGCCATCATACAATGCTGAAATGTAGCTGGAGCATTACACAAACCAAAAGGCATTCTTCTATATGCAAAAGTTCCATAAGGACATGTAAATGTGGTCTTTTCCTGATCATTTGGATGGATAGGAATTTGAAAGAAATCAGAATAACCATCCAAATAACCGAAATGTGAATGCTTAGCTAACCTTTCCAAAGTTTGATCAATGAAGGGAAGAGGGAAATGGTCTTTTCGGGTTGCCTTGTTCAGTTTCCTGTAATCTATACACATTCTCCAACCCATGACAATTCTAGTGGGAATTAGCTCATTGTTTTCATTTTTTACCACAGTTAACCCCCCTTTCTTAGGCACAACATGAACCGGGCTAACCCACTGACTATCTGAAATTGGGT
Organism: Sindora glabra; assembly: GCA_020226215.1. Lineage (NCBI taxonomy): Eukaryota > Viridiplantae > Streptophyta > Magnoliopsida > Fabales > Fabaceae > Sindora > Sindora glabra. The sequence goes on from CM035229.1 coordinate 32,628,156, forward strand.
AAATTACCCCAACATCTACCAATTTCACTATTTCTTTTTTTATAACTTCTTTCATATTTGGGTTCAACCTTCTTTGATGTTCAATGGAGGGCTTACTATCTTCCTCCATCAATATCCTATGCATGTATATTGAATGACTAATCCCTTTCAAATCAGAAATTGTATACCCCAAAGCTTTTCTATGAGATCTAAGCTACCTAAGTAATTTTTCTATTTCAAGAGCAGTTAGATTTGCATTTACTATCACAGGATAAGTGGAGTGGGGTCCTAGAAACTCATACTTGAGGGTAGATGGGAAAGGTTTCAATTCTACCTTAGGTGGTGTGTCTTCCTCAGTGGTGGTATTGTTGGACTCCACTTCCAATGATTCAATTGCTGCTTCAAGGAGGGGAAGTGGTGGGCTTGCTTCCAAAAACTCTGCATATGCAGCAGTTTCCTCATTTTCAATCACTCCATTTGTGACTAGACATGCTTCAAGTGGATCTTGGAGGCACCCCTTTAGAAAGGTTTCTTTCATAGCTTTGTCTAGCACATCTACCCTGCATATGGAATCTTCACAAATAGGTAATTTAATTGATTCATTCAAATTAAACTCAACTTTTTCATCCCCAAAATAGATAATGAAAGTCTTCCATTTTTACATCAATTAAAGCACCTGTAGTTGCTAAATATGGTCTACCCAAAATGATAGGGATTTGTGAATCCTCTTCATTTCAAGCACAACAAAATTAACTAGTATGAAAAACTTACCAACCTTGATAGGTATATCCTCAAGAAAACCTACTGGGTACTTCACTGAACGGTCAGCTAGTTGAAGAGAAACTGTGGTGGGCTTCATCTCCTCTATATTCAGTCTCTTTGCAACCGACAGTGGCATGAGGCTCACATTTGCTCCCAAGTCACACAATGCCCGATCAATAGGAACATTTCCAATCACACAAGGAATGGAGAAGCCGCCTGGGTCCTTTAGCTTAGGAGGTAGTTTATTCTGGATGATGGCACTACACTCCTCCATTAAAGCTACAGTTTCATGCTCCTCTAGCTTCCTCTTGTTTGAGAGAATGTCCTTCAAGAATTTTGCATATGATGGCATTTGTGAAAGAGCATCAGTGAAGGGGATATTGATGTACAGCTTTTTCAAAACTTCCAAGAACTTTCCAAATTGCTTATCAAGTTTAGCCTTAGCTAATCTTTGAGGATAAAGGATAGGCGGTTTGTAAGGTTTGGAGGGACATATTTTGACTTTTCAGGGAATTCCCCTTCTTTCTCTTCAGCTTCATTAGGAATTGAGGCTTTGTTGCCTTCTTTTTGCACTTCCCCCACACTTATCTCTTCTTCACCTTCTTGAGTGGCATTTGGATCCTTCAATAGCCTTCCACTCCTAAGTGTTATTGCCTTACAATGCTCCCTAGGATTTGATTCAGGTTGAGCAGGGAGTTGACCAAAAGCTCTAGAAGAAAATGCAGAAGCTTGTTGAGCTATTTGAGTTTCCAACATCTTTCCATGTGTGGCCAATGAATCAACTTTGGAGGACAGTTGCCTAATAGAATCCTCCATGGCTCTACCATGCTGCCTAAGCTCTTCATTAGTCTTCTCTTGGGAAATGAGAAATTTCTCCAATAGGCCTTCTAATTTAGCAGTGGAAGAGGTTTGAGCTGGTGGATTATAGGGTCTTTGATTTTGAAAACCGTGTGGTGGTGGTCTATTGGGAGTGGTTTGAGTGTTGTATGGCTAGGTAGGCTTGTAGGAAAAATTTGGGTGGTTCCTCCATGATGAATTGTAGGTGTTTCCAAATGGTTCATTTGAATTTTTCTGTCCAAACCCACTGTTATGCACATAGTTTACTTGCTCAGTGAAATCTTGCCCCAATGTACACTCAGTTGCCATATGACCTGTCATACCACAAATCTCACAAGGAAGGTCAGTAACACCTGTTGCATTTACACTGTTAACTTGAAATTTATCAAACTTAGCCATAAGTGCATCTACCTTGCTACCTAGACTTCCTAGTGCATCTACCTTAGCTGACAAATGGTTAAAAGCATCCAATTCATACTTACCTGGAGCTTTCCTTGAAGATCCCCTCTCATTTGACCATTGGTAATGGTTTAAAGCCATATCTTCAATCAACTTATATGCTTCATCCAACTTTTTGTTCATTAAAGCACCTCCAGCAACAGCATCCACAGTAAGCTTAGTATTGTAGTTCAAACCATTGTAGAAAGTATGAAGAACTAGCCATTTCTCTAGCCCATGATGTGGACACAGCCTCAACAGTTCCTTATATCTATCCCAAGCATCAAATAGAGATTCCCCTTCTCTCTGAGAAAATGTGGTGATTTCATTCCTTAATTGGGCAGTCTTGCTTAGAGGAAAATATCTTGATAGAAAAGCCCTCAGTAGCTCTTCCCATGTAGTGATAGATCCTGCTGGTAATGAGTGTAACCAAGCCTTTGCTCTATCCCTTAAGGAGAATGGGAAGAGTCTAAGCTTGATAGCATCTGCTGCTACACCATTTATCTTGATTGTATCACAGTATTCTAAGAAAATCTGGATATGGAGGTTGGGATCCTCCATTGGCAGTCCACCAAACTGGTTTTGCTGCACCATAGATAAAAGAGCTGGCTTCAATTCGAAGTTATTAGCCTCAACAGCAGGCCTTCTTATACTGGATGGAAGACCAGTGGCATCGGGTGTTGCAAATTCTCTAAGTGATCTATTATCCATGTCTTCAATTACTGGTTCAAGGTCAATTGCTTCTTGGATATGAACTGATTTTTGCTCTCTCCTTCTCCTAAGCAGAGTTCTTTCAATCTCTAAGTCTAAGTCAAGAATTCCTTCAAGACTTCTCCTTCGCATATACAAAGAGTTGCTGCAAAAAGAGTAGGTAATACTTGAACAGAACAAGTTAAGAAAGAAATGCTATAAAAATAAGAAAATCAGAACAAGATGAATTAAGAACTAAAAGAAAATGAATTGCCTAGTCTAATTCACTCAAAACTTTTTGTTAATATCAACCTAGTTGCAATCCCCGACAACAGCGCTAAAAACTTGACCGCAATCCCGCAAGTGCACAGGTTAAGTCGAGTTATAGTATAAAAGATTATCATCTCCACAGAGATTGCACGTTGAATATTAACTGAATTTCAAGTAAAATTATCTAAGCGTATCAATTAATAATGTGAATTAAGGATAAAATATAAAAACAGAGCTTAGTTATTAAGAAAAGGTTTAATTCAATGAAATGAAAGCGTACTCAGCTTAAGGCTCCCTTGTACATTTCATTATGGAATGAATATAATCCTCTAACTTGGTTTACTGTTAATTAAGATTGCTGGATTACCTAAATTAAGCTATACCTCATTGCAAGGCTACTAGCTATTAACCAAAGATTAAGTACCCAGAATTACTCTAGTAATCACTCATCTAGGTTGCATAAACTTGCTTTAGAATCCATTTTTAGACATTTCATCCTGTGCAAAAGAATCCAATTAGCTTAATTCCTAAGTCTAATTGATATTCCCAATGATCATGCAAGGTCCGATTAATTAATTGATCATTTCAACCTAGAATCAATTAATCCATAACACAAATCCAATACTCCAAATATATTAGTTTGTTCAAGTACAAAATAGCATAATCAAATCATAAATCAACAGCAAATCAAGCTAGATTATATAAAATTCAATTCCATAACTCCATGAACAAGTTCACCCAAGCTGAGCACAAGGGTTTAGTGTGAAAACATTACAAAATTAGAAGAAAACCAGAAAACAGAGAGGGAAATTAAACAATTCATGAAGCTCTACAAATTTCTTACTTGAATCTTCAATTCCTTGCTTGAATCCACGGTTGGAAGGTGCCCTTGGTGAGTTTGGGTCTCTCCTAGGGTTTCCAATCACAACTCCCCTTTCAATTTTTCGGTTTCTCCTCCTCTCCTTTCAAAATTTTCGCACAAAACTTATATTGGTGATGTACACGGGGTATGACACGGCCCGTGTTCTACCCTGTGTTTCTCAGCGAAAGTTGAGCAGCATGATACACAGTGTGCAACACGTCCCATGTCATTCTCCGAAGTGGCAAGCAGTGATGTACACGGGGTATGACACGGCCCATGTTGTACCCCGTGTTCTTCAACGAAGGCTGGTCAGCATGTTACACGGGGTGTGACACTCCCCGTGTTTACCTCAGAAGTGAAGGGCAGTATGATACACGGGGTATGACACGGCCCGTGTTTACCCTCGTGTTCTTCTCTGAGTAGTTCAGTGAAGCCTCGAAGCGTTCCAGAATGATACACGGCCTTCAACACGGGGTTCCCATACCCCGTGTTCTTTGCCAGGTGAGCAAATTTACTTCGATTTTCCACAATTCGCATAGTTTTGCCTCCGGATCCTTTTCTAATGCTCAAATGTGTCATTTTAAAACCTAAAAACAAAATATAGAGCATCTAAGTATCCTTTTTCAATCAATTTGCACAAGATACTAAGTAAATGAGTGATGAAACACATAGAATTTAAGTGCAATTGTGCATTTATCAAAAGTTCATGGGCTCACAGCCTAATTTATATCTCTAATTGGATTCAAATTGTTTATAATCTTATATAGAAAAAATTTGGAAAAATCATTTTGGCCCCTTAAAAAATCTCTTATCCATTGCCCTGACCATTATTAATTGTTCCTAATGAATTCAATTAGTTTATAAAAAAAGGTTGTCATTTTAAATAAATTGTTACTAACAAAATTGAATTCTTTTGACATAAAAGACTAATAACAAAGTTAATTATATAAGGATTTTATGATTAGAGGTAAAATTAGGTAAGGTTAAGTTATGTTTTACCTTAAATAGGTTAGGCCTACATAAGAAAATATTAGTCTGGCCTATAATTCTTTGCAAGGCTCAATGTGGCCTATTAGCCTACATAGACCTATTAATAATAGGTAAATATTCTTCAAAAATATTATTAATAGTAGAATTAAGTTGAATCAAATCAGATTTTGATATTATCAAGTATAACTCAATTAACATAAAAAGTTGTTCAAGGTCTAATTAATGATAATATTTTCATTTGAACTTGTCTTGACTAAATAAAAAATATAAAATTCAAAGTTTGCTTGAATTCAAACTTGATAATATTAATAGATTTTAAAACTTCAAAAGAATTATATCATAATAGACTTTACCTTAAGGGAGTTATTTGTATTTTCTCTTTTAATTAATCAATAATTAACTTTCTTACCCCTTCAATGTATGATTTTACATAATTTGAATTATTGCTTTATAAACAGGCCTAACCTTTTTCAAATTATTACTTAATCCTAAACCATTATATAATTTTCACCTCTAATAAAATAAAAAGAAAAAAATTGTAAATGATTCATTCAATTTTGAAATTAAAAATTTAGAAATCAATCCCTTAAATTCTACAAAGCTTGAAATTGATACTTATTATCAATTTAATTTATCATTTTATTGAATTATATAATTTTTAATATACTTTTTAAACAAATTTTATAATATTATAGTAAATATACTTTTTAAATAAATTTTATAATATTATAGTATACTAATTTATCTCATTATTTTTTACAAATTATTTTTATCTTATATAATTAATAGAAATTAAGTTAATCATTGTTGATACATAAGTTTATTAGCTTAATTAGGCTATTGGACAATTTTAAGCCTTTTGAAAGCCTGATCCTAATGACATATTTAAAAGTTTCTCTATACAAATAGACTTTTAAATAAGTTAGTAAGTTAGTTTAGACTTTTTTTAATAAATCAAACTGAATTTAAATTTTAACCTTATGCAGGTTAATAAGCTGAGCTTAGATCAATATTTTAGAAAATAATTTTAACATATTTAAAGTAAAGTCTAGCCTAACTTATTTGCACCCTAGTTATTCCTTCTTATGTGTTATATTTTTGTTTACTGATTCTTTTCCTTTTCTCTAGATTGAACTAAACAAACTCTAAAAGTAATACATAAGGGCCTTATTTGATAAATAGCTAATCATATTAGTGATTAACTATTAGTCGATATTTGATTTAACCAATTGATAACATTAACTATTTGAATAAAGATATTTAATAAAATTAGTTGTTTATATGTAAAATGATATTAAAGAGCATGAATATATCTAATGATTTATTTAAGTATATATGTGCATGTGCATATGTATTACATATCTATATAAATTAATCTTATTAATTTTTGCTTTTAACTTGGAAAAATTTTGAATTCATTAAATAATTATATAACAAGGTCTTTAAAATATTATAACAATTATTTTGTCAAAATATTAACCTTATTATGTAAATTTAAATAATAAATAATTAATAATTATTTATTATTTACAAAGAACTATTTTATTCTAATACATGTAAAAATTAATAGCATATGATAGTGTAATGGCTAAATAAGGGCATTATATGTTAAAAAAATATGGATTTAACTATTGTCATTAGCACTTTTAGTAAAATAATGAGTGGAAAGAATTATTATTATTATTAAATAAATTTGAGAGCATATTTGACTTTTTATAGGTATTTAATGAATTAGCACTTTAAAAAAGCCCAGATCCCCAGATTTTTCAAATTAGTCCATTGAAGTTTAGTTAGTTGATTGAATTAAGTATTTATCAAACACTTAAAATAGCTAATTGACTAGTTAAAAATAATTTCAATTAGCTAAAAACTAATAAAAAAATTGTCTACCAAACATCTTCAAAGTTGGTTCCATGAAAGTTAACTACAAAATATTAGTGTTCATTTTCAAATTATACATTAAAAGTTAAAATACATAAAAATTATATGCTTAATAGTAATTTCAAAAGATTGGACTATATTAAAATAAGATTCCACCTACATAGAAAAAGTTAGAGCGTAAATATGTTTCAAACAAAATTTAAAGCAAAAGATAAAACCTCAATAAAAGTATAGGGGTTAAAAGTGCCTTTTTTCATAAAAATATGAAAAATATGATTTACATGAATTATGTAAGATGCTAAGTTAGAGACAATGTAAGTATTTCTACTTACAAATCTAATAAAGTTAGATTGTCAATTAATATTGTGCATTTTTGAAAAAATTAAAAGCTAAAAGCTTAATTAACAAAATTAAAATTTCAATAAAAATACTTTTTTACAATTTTTAATTTATATGAAAAATTTATAAGATTTTATATAATAAATTACCAATATTTAATGAAAAAGTTACTAAAGTAATTGTTAGTATAACTTTTTTCCAAGAATATACCAATTATAATTATAACCAATCATTTTAAGTCTTGATAGATTTCTTTTTTTAAAAGGTTGTTACCACATGACAAAAAGTGGAAGCGCTTAAAAATAAGTATAAGAAGTATGGGCATTTCACATCTAATGTTTGCTAATGATTTACTCTTGTTTAGGGAAGCTTTGATCTAACAAATTGATACAATAATTGATTGTTTAAATCATTTTTCTAAAATGTCATTTCAAAAGGTAAATCAAGTGAAATCCAATATTTTCTTTTCCCAAAATGTAAACCAAGGAATCAAAGATGCAATTCTTCAAAGGAGTAGTTTCTTAATTACTAATGATATTGGTAAGTACTTAAGGGTTCCTATAATACATAAAAGAGTGAATTACTACACTTATTCACATCTAGTAAAGCAAATTCAAGATAAGTTAATGGGTAGGAAAATAAAATGCCTCTCTATGGCTAGAAGTAGGGGTAGGAATCGGTCGGTTTAGGTCAGTTAACAAACCAAATTCCAACCGACTGCCACTAATCGTTTGTAATCAAATTTCATCTGTACTCGACTGCTTTAAATTTCCAATCCGACCAAAACTAATCAGATCGGATTGTAGCGGTTCTAAATGGGTTTAGGCGATTTAATCCTGCATATTTTTGCCATGGCAGAAAGCAATTTTTGCTTTCTTATTTCATCAGCTAAGGCTAAATTTTGACCAAAAAACACTATCAAAACCTATTCATAATGCACATTGATTTTACATACATTCTATCTCACATTCATGCCAACAAAAATAATATTAAGAATACTCTTAATAGCATAGAAAATACACAAAATTAATTAATTAATTTCATTGAAAGGCTAATACAAAGGAAAACCTTAGAAGAGTTTCAAGTTGTTAGTTTAAGTCACTCAAAATAACTACCAACTTGGCCATTACACTTAAGTATTGAACCCAAAGCCAATTGTGCTATGTACCACCAAGGATAGGCCACTCTCCCTATACAAGTGGCTGTGTGTGCTAATATGTACCATAATTTTCTAATTAGGCCAGCAACACTTCAAAAACATAGTGCTAGCCCCAAGCACTAATATTCACAAAAGTCTAAGGTACCATCTATCAAAAAATTAAAGCTATCGGTGCCTCAAGTCATCAATAAAAGAAGGCACCTTTGGTTTCATGAAACTTGCACAATTTGAAAAAAAAATAGGTAAGATAAGGAAAAATAATTTAACTTGTGCAAGCATCTGTAATGACAACTTTATAGACCAATGGGTTGATGCACGATGGGATGCAATCAACAAAGGTGCATCTATTTTTAGCAGTATTTATGTTCTTTTATTCAGTCTTTTACCTTGATGGAAGTGATGTCATTAGAATTTGGTGCGTAGGATGCAAGCAATGTAGTATGTTTTGTAGTATTTGCTGAAGTTTGTCATCATTCTTTTGCTCCCAGGAATTGGAAAAGAAGAGAAAGGACAGAGCATAGTTGGTTAATGAGAGGAAGAAGCAACTATTCAAATTGAGGTCAAAGCCTGAGAAGATTGCTGATGAGAAGCTTAGTTCTTAGCTAGAAATCCTTGCCTCGGTTAAGTATTAAGTTTTGTTAGTTAGATACTATTTTATTCTTATTCAGAGGTATACAAAAATTGAACTGCCCATTAATTTTGTTTCTTATTATTAAATATTTTTTGAAACCCTCCAATTTGAAGATCTTGGAAGCTGTTTTATCTATACTCTTTAGTGATGTTTCTCATTTTTGTTGTGTTTTCAAATTGATTTGCTTGCACTTTTGCTACTGCATACTGAATCCATATTGAATTCTTTTTCAAATCAGATTTTTTTTGAACTAATAATTTTAATTTTAATAAAGAAAAATATATTTTTTTTTAACTATTTCTGAATTTTAAGGATAAATGGTCAGTAACATCAAAATACAAACAAAGTAGTTTAAGCATTGATTAGTGTTGTTAGTGGTTATCAGTCATGCATACAGAACAAGTTAATCTGTTTGAAGAGAGTTATTGTAAGTTGAGCATGAAATCAACAATAGATACGTGTGTTCCATGTGTTAAAGTGCCAAGCACGGATTTATTTAAGGCATGATGTAGGGCGGTTCTAAGGAGTTATTTAAGAAAAATTGCTTAATTTTAAGCACAAATTTAGCAGAAGCATAAGAGACCCTTAGCCATGCAACTCAATTAGACATGTATTCTGTGACTACTTAGTGTTATCCGGCCAGACAACTCAACAACTTGAGGTTCCTTTGTTTGCAATCTCTATCTTTTCTATATACTATTAAGAAAGAAGAGTTTTAGGCAGTTTAAACCATATTTTTTTCAGAAAGATGCTAGCACTTGAATAAAATCTTCTTACTAGTTTATAATAACTAATATGTAAAAACCTACTTGTTATTATGTTTTATATGATGAGATTGACTTCTCAGTAGATTTTTTTTTAATGAAATTTTCCTAAGTACATCTAATATTACTTTTTAAAATTTCATTTCTGCACTATATAGAAGGAAAGTCCAAAATTCTATTGCAACCTACTGCAAATGCACTACTGTTATCATTCAATGATCTAGCCTATATTCGTATTGCTACCTATGATAGGTCTAAACATCTAGCATAAAAATCTCAATTTCTAAACAAAATAAAACTCAAACTGGAAATATCTTGCATGTGTCACATTAAACAAACTAAACAAAACATAAATTGGAAATACCTTGCAAACTTCTAGTCCACAGCCATAAGCTGTGATTCTTGCTTGTTGTCTTCACCTCCTGCTGCACCACTTGTTTCAGGGCCACTGCTACTGCAGCCACATTTAAGAGAAATTGCCACTTCTAAAACATCAATGGGAAACAATTAGTAATTGTAAAAACATGGAGGAAACATATTAAAAGTCAGTATTGATAAATATATTGAAAGTCTAATTATTAATTACCTTTCTCCACATCTTCAAATGTGTTATCAACAAACTCAAAGTCTTAAAGTTGGAATTTAGAGGGTTTCAACTAGTTTTGAGCACAAATGAGAGCTTGTGCTATCTTTAGATAAAGGAAACTTCTAAACACATCAAGTACACACCCACCCGTGCTAAATGCAGATTCTGAAGCAACTATTGGAACTGGGACAGCCAAGACATCCCTTGCCATCTTAAAAAGCATTTCAAACCTTGATGCATTCAATTTCCACCAACCCAACACATCATAATGCTCACCTTTATCATCAATACATGACTCATGGAGATATGTTTCCAATTCATTCCTTGCCTCCATGGTGTCTTTCTTCTTTAAGTGTGATCTAAATGCAATTATTTTTGCTTTATGAGTATAACTTTGAATTAATGGCTCCCTTTGGCTTAAAGAAATCACTTTCTAACACCTCTTTTTCATTACCACTTGTAATGGAATTTCCACAATCATTTGTATACTATTCATACATCTTACTCAAGGTTACTTTAACCTCGGACACCATAATTTCAGCAAGTGTTTATCCATAGACCCCCTCAAATGACCATGAAATGTAGGCCAATTTGAACCTTGGATCAAGTATATTTCCAATAAAGATGATAGGATTCATGGATTCAATCAAACCCCCAATATTTATCAAACTTCATTTTCATCTCAATTGCCATAAAACACAACACAAAATCTACATTCTCAGTAAACGTCTATTCATTTAACTCACTTTGCACAACAGATATATGTGTGTAAAGAGAGTTAGAAGTTAAATGCAATGAAGCAGACAAAGCCAAGGTGATATCATAAAAAACCTTCAAGAACTTGGTGAATGCCCTAGCATTATCCTAATCACTATTATTTGGTGGATTCCCTCTCCTTTCAGAATCTCTAAAGTACAGTAAGTAATCACTATCATCCTCATCCAACCTATCAAATGCCTTTTGGAACTTTTTAGCTGATTCAAGTATTGTGTAGGTTGAGTTCCATCTAGTAGGGACATCTAAGCATACCAAGGCATTGGAATCTATATTTTCTGCTTTAATAGCCTCCCTAAACTTGGCTAACCTAGAAAGAGATGATCTAACATACTGGATAGCATTCTTTATGGCCAGTAATAGATTTGTGATAATCTTTCAACCCCTCACTCACCACTAGATTGAGAATATATGCACAACACCGCATGTGCATCATATCCCCATTCAACACCAAACCATTCCAATTTCCTAAGTTTCTTTTTCAAGTATATTAGAGCAATTTCATTGGAACTAGCATTATCAACTATAATAGTGAACACTTGCTTCAAACCCCATTTATTTAGACAAGTTTCAATGGTTTTTCTAATTGTTTCCCCTTTGTGATTTGGAACTAAACAAAAGTTAAGAATCCTCTTTTGATAGTTCCATTCATTATCAATAAAATGAGCAGTTAAAGACAAATAATTCAGATTTTGAATTGAGGTCTAGCAATCTGTGGTCAAACACACTCTTATACAATCAGTCTTTAATAATCCCTTAAGCCTATCTTTCTCTTCCTTATAAATCTTATAACAATCACTTGCTATGGTCTTTCTAGTAGGCACATCCGACCTAGGACAAAGCCTTTTACACATGTACCTAAACCTAAACCTTTCAACAACCTTGAATGGTTGCTCATCACAAATCACAAAGAAAGTTATGCCCTTCCTACATTCCCTAGGGTCAAATTCATTTGATATAGATCCAGCCAAATGTTTACCACTAGACATATTTGCAAAATCTAGTATTTTTTATTTAAGATCAGTGTCAAGTGTGTGTGCATATTTTGGACACTTCTTTATGTGAGCCAATAGGTTTGATGTGCCATGCTCCTTACTACCAGCTAAAAACCTATGCCCACAATGAATACATTCTGCAGTGGGTTCACTTACCTCCTCCTCCGGCACTTTTACAAAGTAATCCCATGCTATAGACCTTTCCTTGTTTGCATCCTAAGTACTTTGTTTGCATCTGGCTTTCTTGATGTAGTCTTCCTTTTCTTGCCACTAGTTGTAGGGGGTTTTGCTTTGGAGTTTTTGGTGGATGAGGTAAGAGCCTTGCCTTTATCACCTTGCCTCATTAAGACCTTTGCCTTTTCTGAGTTGGACTAGCAGAAGCTTTGTCAGATGAACCAAGATAAGGCTTTGCACTTGAAGAGGAAAATTAGAGTTGGATGTTGATGGGATGTTTAGAGCTGCTGCCCCACTAGTTGATGGAGGCTCGGGCTCCATTTGGAGGGAAGGAACCTATAAATTTGAGGAAAAGGGATACATACTGTGAGTTGTAAACTTTTTTTATTTGGAATTCTATCGAAGTCAATCATTAAATCCTCTACTTCTAGCAATAAGTTTATATCATTGAATTAATGGATCATGGGATTTGGGAAGTTGGAGAAGGGAAGGAAAGTTAGAAAGGCAAATATGATACGGTTTACTTCCCAAGCCATAACAATTAAGTGAACAAGATGGTTTTTTAAGAAGATGATATTTTTTTGATTAATTATTTTCATTGTAATAACATTTAAAAGAGTGTAAATTATATTGATATTCATAAATTATACAGAGCATAGCTACTGTAGTTTAAGAATCCATCTCAAATATCACTCTTTTACTCTTATCACAAGCAATTTTCTTAATTTGTTCATTTTGACTTATCTCCTAAAGTGGTTCAGTTTTCTTGCAAACATAACTTGTTCTATTCATTCCAACCTGTTATGACTGGACTAATTGAAAAGGTTTAGTTAGTTTTATGATTTATTTTATCATTAAATTAGTGTTATTGGAGTCTAGATCACGTTCCCAAATTGTTAATCCTTGGGCACAAACTGATCTAGTGGACTTAGGAAGTGTGATCAAAGTCAACTTATTTTTTATAGAAAATAGTATTGGGAAAAGGTTGCAAGATTTAATTGGTCTTATACATAAACCAGGACCAATGATTATATATCATCACACTTAGCAAACTTAGCAGTTAGTTTAGTTTTCTTTAATAACTGATTAAACTGATTAACATAACGGTTCAATAGGACATTTGCTAATTTCTTAAGAAAGTACTATTTTTATAAAGAACAAGATACAAAATAATTTCTTAGATGCATCAAAATAGAGCAAAACCAAATTTTGGTTGGGATAACCTAAAACTACTCTTGTTAGTTTGGTCCTTTTCTACTTAATGTGAGGAACCAAAAAACAAGCATTAGTACACACTGGTGGTAGTTAAATATCTTTTTAGCTTAAGTTTCTCCATTAGAAAATTAAAATGTAGTTTAACTATTTATACTAATCATATAGTTATAACTATTTATTAATTAAATTGCTTAAAAGAATAACTTTAATGAAAAATATTCAATACCAGTTAGTTATTCTCACAGACTGAGCATTAGCATGAAGCCGTGAATCATATGAAAGGTTTTAAGTCTTATTTATTTTATTTGTTTCTGTGAATGAGACAAATAAAATAAATAGTTAGCCTAGGCAAGTGAAGAAAGAATATGCAACTGAGATCAAGGTTATTAGCCGAAAATATTGGACAGTCCTTTCATCAGGCAATTTGTTAGTCTTTTCCTTTTCATAGAGTTTTACTGTGAAAGGTTCATGAATACTTTAATTGTTAATAGAATAATATTAATAAAAGCATTTCTATGTTTTTATTATGCTAATATTATACAAAATTTATTATATTTTATAGATTTAGATGAAAGCTAATATTCATGGACCACTAATAGAAAAGATATATCAATGTATTATTTTAAATTTTATATATAACTTATAAGTGTTTATCTGGCTCACTTCTAAATGTCTATTAATTCTGAGCAAATTAGTTTATGATAAATCTTGAATAATTTAGTTACTTTGTTCAATAATATTTTCCAAAAAAATGACAACCTACACAAACAAATTGAAGTGTAAAATTGACAAGTCAAAGTAGATTGAGTTATAAAGGAAAGAATTTTGCTTTACCATAACTAAGTACACCAATTTAACAGACTTTGAAGTTATTGACAAAGGCCAGAAGAAGCTAAGTTCACCAATTTATCGGACTCCTAATTCTAAAGGAAAGAATTTTCCTTCTAAACCATAACTTGAGAGAACTCATTTCTAAGAATGGAAGCTTCTATCATCAATTCTGACCTACAAGGATCTTTAAGGGATAACTTTTGTAATATAAAAACATATTGGCCTCAGGAAAATAAAATCTAACCAAAAACAAACCCTAACACCCAAAACAACCCTCTCCGTGCCATCTAACCGAAAATAAAATATAACATTGAAAGCTACTCTTATCCAAAGCTAATCAAACACATGAAGTAGTTAATTCAACCAGAATAATCATCTCAAGAGTTCACAAAAAAAAATTACAAAAGATGTGTGGCTTACCTCAAGCAAGGATTCTTCACTGCAAATCCTTCACACTCGGTGGTGTAGAATCCTTTGTGTTTGCTAATAAATGGACGAACTTAAAAGAATCTATTGGTGGGGCAGGATGACGAACAATCGAACTTGCTAGTTGAGAGTCATTCTACTACTGTTAGGGCACGAGTCAATTAAGGAAAGTGAGTCTCTGGAAGGTGCGAATGGCTGAAGCTGTGTTTGTGGACTTTCTAAGCCAAACGACGTCGTTTTCCTCATACATCGGTCAGGCCTGATCACAATCAAGTAGTGTATTATTAATCTGAGTCCGACTGTAAGCCATTTCTTTAGCTTTTTTGATCCAGATCTGCCCGAGCCTACATTCTCATTTGAACCTGCCCGTAATTTTTTGGATCAGATCAGTTGGGTTGGATCTGGTCAATTTTTTTCCTACCCCTAGCTAGAAGGGTCACTCTAGCCAAATCACTGATAAGATCTATCCTTATGTACAATATATAATCCATTGCAATCCTTATAGTTACCTTAGAAGAGATTTAAAAAATCCAACGTAGCTTTGTTTAGGGTCTTAAAGTTATTGAAAACAAGCTACATTCCATAATATAGAACATTTTTGTCTACCTAATAATTTGGGGGGTAGGATTCTAAAATTTGAAAAATATGAATATCACTTGCTTGATCAAATTCGTGTGGAAGCTATTCACTAGAAAGGAAAATCTTTAGGTGATTGTATTGAAAGGTAAATACCAAAGAAATTTAGATTAGGTAGAGAGACCGGGTTGTAGCAAATAATTCTTTTCTTTGGAAGAACCTTTATAAAGTTTAGCATTTGGTTGTAGATGGAATCTCAAGATAGTTTAATAACAGCCTCAAGACATCTTTCTACTTTGACTCTTGATTAGTAATAAGTCTCTCAGCTCCTTAGTTGAGGAAATTCCTTATCAATATAAAAGCTCAATGGTTGCTAACTTTGCATTAGATAAGGGTGGATGGAGGTAAACAACTTAAAATCATGATTGCCTAACCACTATATTATAAAACTTGAGGCTACTCCCCATTTCGTTTCTGGTTTAGGAAATGAGTTTTTTTTGAATTGGAACAAGGGATGAAGATTTCTCTATTTCCTCAGCATATTATAGTATCTGTAAGAGAGTTCTTATGATCTTGACTCTTTTTGGAATCATATTTAGAAGATGACAGTCCTAGAACATATAAGAGTTTTTTTAACAATGTTGTCAGGGAGGTGTGATAGCAAACTTATTAAGAACTTAAAGAGGAATAGGTAGTCTTCATTATGCAATCTATCAGAGAGGATTGAAGATCTCCTTTATGATTTAAGAGACTACTTAGAGTGAGACAACTCTAGTTTAAACTATTGAAAACCAATAGGAGAGCAGCATTCTTTAGATTAAAAGAAAAAGCCTAGCTAAGAAGGAACGTGGCTGAAAGTTTTGCAAGGATGAGGGCGTCAACAAGTCAACTACCTTGTGTGTAACAATATGGCACATTTGGAAATGGAGAAATTCATTCATATTCCAAGAAGTAAAAACCATGCCATTTAACGCAGTTGATTTTCTCAAAACTTATGTTGCAAAAATTATCTCAGCTTTCAAATCCAAAATGAACACCAATTAACCAAGTTCATCTTCTATAGGTAAGATGGATTACTCCCATTAAAGGTTAGATTAAATTAAACATTGATGGAACATCAAAAAATAATCCAAGTGAGGCCGGGGGTGGTAGGATCTTCAGAAGTTTAGAAGGTACAAGGCTATATGACTTTTATTGTTGAATTATGGAGAGCAAATCAAGGTTTAACTATAACTTGGGAATTAGGATTTACATAACTCATTCTATAAATTACTCCAAGCTATTTGTGGGTATGCTTCTCAAAGAAAGTGTGTCCAAAAATGATGTGCTCCTAGTATGATGTCATCTTTGATCTAACATGATCGGAAGATTTCTATCCATCACACATTCAAGGAAGGCAATAAATGTACAAATTGATTGGCAAATTATAGTCTAACCAAGTAACAAGACTGCAAAGGATGGACACTCCTTTGGCCGTTCTTAATAATCTTCTTCTAAGTGATATCTTAGGGTCTCTACCCCACGTAATATTCCTTTATATTTTTTTTTGTGTTAGGCCTAGGCCCATCTATTTATCAAAAGAAAAAAGAAAGATCATTATGACAAATTTAATTTTCAATTGTTATAGGTGCTTCTGTTGTAGTCAACACTAGAATAAGTTCATTGGTGAGGGGTATTTACATATACGTGTGAAATTATGAATAATTTTCCACCCAAAATAAAATAAAATTTAAAATAATAAAAGTTAAAATTAGCTAATTATATAGTATAAATAGTTTTATTTAATTCATAATTAGACATTTATACTTCAAAACTTTCAAATTCAATACATGTAATTATATCAATTTAAAACATTTAAATTTAGTATTTAATATCAAATTAAGTAAAATGTAAACATAAATTATAAATAATTTAAATTTAATTAAAGATACAAGTTTTAAACAACAAAAATATTAATTTAGAGCTTTATTCAAAATTGTGTTTTATCAAAAATACCAATCAAAAGTTAAATTTGATAAAAATATTTTTTTCCTTATTATATTTTTATAAGTATGTGCTCTTGTGACAATTATGTGTTATGATAAAGTATGTCAATCCTTTTATATTTTTATACTTAAAAATGAACTATTATAAGTAATATCAGTATATTAATGAAATGGAATAAGAAAATAATTTATTTATTATTAAAATGTCATAGACAGGCACGTATACATGTGAGATAATTAAGTATGTTTCACAAAGAATTGTAAAATTTATTTTAAGACATATTTTTTTAAAAAAAATGCACAATACATCAAAGGATAATATAAAATTTTTGGTGAGGTAATATCCAATTTCGGTGAATCTTCATAAATTTCATTGTAATATAAGAAATTAGATAATAGTTTGGAGGGACAAAGCTTTCCCAAATCATAATGCCCCTAATAATCGAGTTGTAAGTGGATTCCGTTTATTTTGAAAAAAAAGAGTATTTTTTTATAAAATTATTATTATAAAATATAAAAATAAAAATAATTTATATTTAATATTAAATATAATAAATTTTATAAGAGATAAATTTATCTTTTTAAAAAATCATTTTTCACTACCGTAACTAAAATTATTATTTTTTAATCATAAAATACAAAACACATAATATTTTTTTACATATATAAAAAAAATTCTACAAAAATTATCTTAAGAAAAATAAACGAAGCCCTAAACTTGACTGAAAACATCCATGCGAGACTTGTCCCTTGAGTGGGCATTGGAAGACGCTCCGGGCTAGCTTCTAAGAAACAAGAGTTATCCCTTCAATCATATATCATCATCAATCCAATCAAACCAAATCAAATCAATTAGACATAACATAGATAGGAAGTAAACTGACTTTCTTCGTCAAAATTGCCACCCACACGCCATCTTTGAAAATTTTTTAAGGATAAACTATGTTGATTTTCTTCAAGATTTGGATTAATTATATTCCCACCCTTTATTTTTTTTAATTTCAACACTAGACCTCCTTCCTAGTTTCATTATTAATACAATCCCCTCCCCTCTAGTGATTTTTGTCAAGAGAGGCAATAAAAATTATGGTCGATATTGATCAAATGTGAATCTCCTTATTTTTATGATAATTTTGTCCTATATCAGCACTTTGGAGCATTAAAAAGTGCCTTTTGCATACAAAAGCAATTTAAAATATATTTGTTACCTTAATATTCCTTAAATGATAGACAATAAGAAGGGGACACAAAACCTGAATGGATTGAGTAAATGTAATTAAATAGTCTTCATAAATAATGAAATCCTTATAATTAGTAGTAACATTAAATATATGCATTACTAGATATCCATTATGAACCTTGGAATTAAAGTTTAATTTTATGATGATCATACTAAATGTGGTTGATTTTTGTAATTTACTCTTTGTTAAAGCAATGTTTATTAATCTATTGTGAAAACTCTACTACCTTCCAAAGTTTAATGGTTTTGTCATTAGTAGAAAGAAAGAAGAAAGAGTGCCTCGTTGGCTAACCAACACCATTTGATTTTATTATTTTTTCCTCAATTTCCAAATTTTTAAGATAGTCAAATTGAATTGAAAAACATAAATAAAAGGAAGCATTAATTAAGAACATGATTGCAATTGATATATATATATATATATATATATATATATATATATATATATATATATATATATATATATATATATATATATATATATATATAAGCATCAATCAATTAACAATTGAAAATGGTACCTCTAGCTTATAGCTCTAAAACTTAGTTTTGTATTGAAACTTAAGATGTTGATTGATCAAATAATCCATCCTCTTTAAATCCTTACATAAAGCACCATACTAGATATTTACATCATAGAGATGACGTAACATTAACATTATGATACCAACAAAAGGGAAAAATTTTAGGGGAAAATGAAAATGCACCTACATCATTAACAATGCCTTCTATTCCTTATGTACAATTGCAATAAATGATTAATTTAGAATTGAAAGTGTTGCTTTGTTTAAACACCTTATAGCAAAAAAGGGAGCTGGCCTCTATTTTCAAGTTTTATTGCCCAAAATCAATTCCACATTCCATATTGTTCATCAAACTCAAAAATACTAACCAATCATGTTCCCTTCACAATCATCATCGCCTTCCCTCAAATGTTGTCTCTATTTTTACTCATGGTGAAATTTTGGAAAAGAAAGACAAGAATGAGTTTATAAGTTTTGTAACCTTTTTTGCTTGTTTCTATTGCAAATTCATATATGACTTCATTAATTAGAGAGAGGAGTCAGTAGTAGCTCTCTTGCTTTTTTAGGTTTTAGTTTACTCATATATCATAACACAATTTATATTTGCATAAGCCACCTCAATCCTCAAATTCTATCAAGAGGAAGGGTCATTCCATAGATGTTGCTGCTTTGAAGTGTAAATTATCATTTGATTGTTGCTATTGTTCCAAGCTTGAATCTCTAGTGAAATGAAGAGTGAGTTGTGAAAGGTATGAAATTAAGATTAACAACACTGAAAGCTCTTATTTGCCTCTCTTAATCTTTAAGGGCATTTTAATCAATAGATGATGTTGTTCAACTCCGTTAGTTTCAAGGAGGTAAATACCAAAATTGAAAATAAAGGAAATGAACATGTAATTAGTTAAAATTTTAGGAAAGGTTAGTGTAATTTACCCCTTTTTTGTGACCCCACACCTTGCGCCCTAAGTAAATGGACCAAGCAATTTCCTGCCAACTAGAGAAATTTTTATATTCTTGGAATATAATATGTGCTTTTATATTTAATCAATGATAAAAAAAAATAATTATCAATTTTGTAATATTGTAGTATATTTAAAATTATATATTTTTAAAAAAATTTAATATATTAAAAATTATAATTAATTTCTTCATATTAATTAAGAATAAAAACACCTATTAATTAATAATTGAATATCCAAAAGTTTCTTGTCAGGTAAGGTGGATTCATAGCTATATAAAAAGCCCCTTTCTGCTCAAATTCTTACTCACACACAACATTATACAACTCCAAGAATTTCTTCAGTTCTACTATGCTCATCTAATTAAAGAAAGTCTTCATTCAGTTTCAGAATTTGCATCGGTTCTCTGTTTGCTGCTCACAGCCACTGAAACCACACACACAAGAAAGAGATCAGAAGATTACAAAGCATGAATATTAGAATATCGATGGCAGCTTTGTTCTCATTCAGTTGCTGTGGCTCTTTTTTTTTATTTTTTATTTTTGGAGTCCTTCCCTGCTCGCTTCTCTGATTATGGTAAACAACAATAGGCTTTTAAACGCAAATCACCTTCTTCTTTAGAGTTCACAAGAACCAAAAAGCAAGTCCAAGTCAAAGGTATCAGCTCCTGTGGTGCTTTCATATTTTCCAAAACCCTTACATCTCACGCTTGTCATGACTGTCTATTGATCGGATTGTGAATGTGTTGAGTTTGATTCAAATTTAATTTTTATCCATTAATAAATATTTTTATTATGATTTTTTAAATTAAAAATTTATATTAAATTAGTATTGAAATTTTTTATTAAATTAATATTTTGGATTTATAAATATTTGTATTGAGTATAGTTTGTAGTATTATAAAAAAATGTGAGAAATATGACGTGAGTGCATATAAAAATTCATGTGATGATTTTAGAGAAAGGAAAGGAACGAGGTGCATTTTTTAAGAAATGCACAGAGTTAATTTCGGGAAAAACAATAGATATAGAATCTTCCTTTGTTTGAATTTATGAATTTCAATGAAAAAAATGTAATGGGATTCAAAGTAAAAATTATATCTTTATTTTTTTGAAAATGATAAAAAAAAAGAAGAGTATTTAAATATTTAATAATATAATGAATTTTTTATCCATAATTTTTTATCTTTAAAATTTAAGATTTTTCACATTAAATTATTTTTATACTTTATTATAATATCATATTATGATGAATTTAATTATATGATAGTTAGATGTTTGAAAAGGGGATATTTTTCCCTACACATTTTACTTATTTGTGCACATAATTAAAGACAAAAAAAAGAGAAAAAAGGATAGAAAATTTCCTTTTCCGTTGCTTGGATGCAAAGTGAAATATACATTGAACAAAAAATGAATAAAAAAGTGACCATGGGACCCACAACATTATTTTCTTGCCAAACTTGCCAAGAAAACCAAGAGAAAACTCATCAAAGCTATATTTGTACAAAATTACCCTCGAGTGGCGAGAGTTATAGCTTACTCTGTTTACAGGAATGGCTTTGATAAAGAATATGTATATACCAACTCCCTTTTTCCCTTTTTTGTCTAATAAGTGGAGAAAAATGAATCATTATTAAATTTTGTACTAATAATTTAAAACATACTAGTAATATTTTTAATAATTATTTGATGATATCTTCACATTTTCATTTATTAAATATA